>NW_004624771.1:16285176-16303425 GCF_000247695.1 Heterocephalus glaber | reverse complement strand
AATGTACCAATAAAAGAATTTAATACAAAAAAAAAGAGTCCCTCCTCTTCCTCCGGGCTATCTGAACAGCTCAGGAAAGTCCTTGTGACCTCATCAGAGCCATGGAGAGTCCATGAGACTTTGATGGGAATATTGGTCTTGAGTTTTCTGCCATACTTGAATCTGAAAGGGTATAAAATCTAGAACCTCTGTTATCATTCTTTGACTACAGGGTCAATCCACACTGAAATGGAACCAGCATAGGGCAGATACAGCCAAGTGAGGTGGCAGGGAGAAACTGCCTCCTGGTGGTAGTGTGTGCCTCTGGATCAAGCCAGGACTGAGAGCAGTTATTTATCACATTTTATAATAAATGTTCTTTTTTTTTAAATCATTTTGGACTGGGTTTTGTCCACTTGTGAGCAAAAGTGCACTAATGATACAAAGGAATACACATGTATCAGAGATAAGAAACAGGAGTTCCCAGCACCAGAACAAGGAGGCAGAGAAGAAGACGGCATCCGAGAAGCCTATGCCCAACATCCAGGGCCTCGATCCGTGTTCTACAAGCCTTAATGTGCAGAAGAGCCACGCAGAGAACTTGATAGCAACAGAGATTGCTAGTTATCCCCACAGCTAGTTCTGACCCTGAAATTTGGGATGGGAACCAGGAACCTGGTTTGTAGCTAGTATCCAGGCAATCCTATAGCATATATTGCAGGGAAATTACTTTGCAAAACACTACCTACACTGTGAGAATTAGAGGACAGAGTTTTCATTCTGGGGTGAGGCAAGAGCCACATGGGAGAAGAGAATATTAGGGCAGGGCTTAGAACAGGACAGCAAAGACAAATATGGCAGCAGAAGCTTCATGGGTGACTATAACAGTCCATGAGCCCATGGGTCACAGGTGATGGCTTGAGAGCTGGAACGTCACGTCACTCAGCAGTTCAGAGAAGCAGGAGCAGTGGTTTGATCAGAAGCACCACGTGACCACTTCCTAGTCCACAAATACTTTCATGGCTCCACCTAAACTGCTTCTACCAACCTACCTGTCCAAAGCCCTGATTAGGAAACTAAAACTCAGGGTGTCTAAATCATGCACAAAGCCACAGGGCAACTTGTCGAGTGACCTAGGCCAGAGTACCAGTCTGTCTGATGCCAAACTATAATCTATGTGTTCTTAATTAAAGTCTTCAGAGAAATTTCTAGAAATGTTACCTCAGGGTCAAATGGCTTGGATATTTCTTATACTACTGATATGTATTAGAAAATCACCTTCCCAAAAGGTTACAAGAATTTACCTGGACCCCCAGGGCCAACAGACTTTGAAAAGTAAAAGATAGCTAATATTTTACACGGATAAATGTAAACTTCTACCTTTTTCATTCCAAATATTATCTCTTACCCACTTCTCAGTATCTCTTCACACTCATACAACAATTGGCAAATGCAAATACTTCATGGTTTGCAAAGCATTTTGACATCCTTTTAATCTTCTGACAACTGTGAGAGAACTTACTATTATTATACTCACTTGAAAATCAGGCCCAGAAAAACTGAATGATTTTTGGAAGGCCTTGGAGACAATGAGATAAAAACCAAGGTCACCTATCTCCCAAGCCTAGAGCATCTCCCACACTGGCGGTTCTTCACCCAGGTTGTCCATTGACCATCAAAAGGATTCCAACTCAGTTCTCCTGGTGTGGATGTCTGTGGTGGACGAACACTCTCAGGTCCTTGTGAATCTGATAAAAATGGTAGATTCACTTCCAGAGAAAGGAATACACAAAAGATTGGCGCACAAAAGATTACATACACAGTTTCAGGAGGAAGCGAATAAAAAAGACCTTCAAACAACAACAAATGGGACCAGAATAATAAATAAAAGACCTAAAGTTGAGATTTAGTTAGTGCACTATTGATAAACACCTTTGTTACACAAAATTCTAAGATGACTCCAATGACCTTAGCTATTACATAATCCCTTCTGCTTTGAGTGCAGGTTAAACCTCTCTATCCATCCCAGGATTTCATTATGCCAAAACATGTGGCAAAATAGAGATTTCCTGGACAGGAAAATCCCTTTGAACCCTTTGAATCTGGATCTAAGGATCTAAGGTTTATAAAGTCAGAGATTTGAAGCATAGAATAGATTCAATGCAAGAGATTCTCTTGCTGCATTTGAAGATGGATGGGATCCTCTTTAAGAATTGAAGAGTGATCTTCAGGAGCAACACAAACACACACACCAACAAACAACAAGAATATGGGGACCTCTATCCTACAACCTCAAGAACTGAATTCCATCAACTGCCAGTAGGCTTGGAGAAGAACGACGAGCCCAAGATGAGACTCAACAGTGCTTAATATCTGACTTAAACTGTGTGAGATCCAAGCACAGAATCCAGCCATTCTTTCCCCAAATTTCTAACCTACAAAAACTGTGAGGTAAGTGTTGTTTCAGATCACCAAGTTTGTAGTAATTTGTTATGTAGCAATAGGGTACTAATCAGCCTGGTATATCTGAGCTTCTGCTAGATTATCAGTAAGATTACTCTCATGAAGCACAAGAGAATGTCTGCTTACTGTTTCTGCCCTCCCTTCTACAGGCTTCTGGAGATAAACCGACAGACGCCTGAAGACAGCTTGTGCTGAATGCTGTAGGCAAGACTACAATGCGCTCTGCCCTGCAAGGCCTTTAGTGGAGCCATGGAGGGGTCAGAAGATCAGTAACAGACAGGAACTGGGCTCTGCAGGGGCAGCCATGGGAGTGAGTGGGATTCTCTGGGGGTAGAAGGAATAGGCCTGAGGCCAGGACCTCTCAAATCACTTTTAGGAAGCAGTGATTCGCCCTGCTTGCTGAAGCCCAGGGTAGCTGGTGGGTCAGTGGGAAATAGACCCACAAAACAGGGAGAAATGGAATTGTGGGGAGTGCTGGGCTGTTGTTCAAGGTCTGAACATTGCTCTGTGTTGGTAGAAAAGCAGGGAAGACTCACACGTGCTGGAGTGGCTATTTTGGTAACAGAATTGAGGAAAACAGATCAGGGCACATGGTAGACTCACTTCTGAAGAGGCTTCTTGTCAGTTTGTCCCAAAGTTTGATTGCCTAGGGAGGGGCCACGATGAGCAAGACAGCTGTGGATCGGTGTCCCTGCCCCTCCCACTCGCTGCCCACAGGGATTGCTGTCCCGCCTTCCCGAATTCCTCTGCCCAGGCACTAACAGGTCAGCTGAGGAGTGCCGCAGACTCACACCCTGCCAATCCACGGGACCACGGGGCGCAGCCTGTGTGACAGCCTTCTCCTCATCTCTCTCTCAATCCTCATGGCCCCTGCTTTGCTGAATGGGAAAAGACACTGTCGGGGTTTAGCAGTTCATGTAATCAGCTCTTTCTCAGCCACAGACCCATGACACGAAAGTACACAGTGGTGCTTCGGTTCACAAACTTGATTCTTTCTTTTTGATTCTAGTTCCAAACCAAGTAAGACAAGAACTGAATCCAATCCAATGGTTAGGTTCATTGTTGACCTTATAGGGAAATTTGATTCAGTTGTCCAGTTTGGTTTGCAACCAGAATAGTGGGGAAAATTGCATTCATGAACCGAGGCACCGCTATATATAGCAAATTTAAAAGGGCTGCTGCCGCTTTGAATATTCCATTTGTCTTGTGCCAGACCATCGATGGCAGCAGATCAGAGTTCATATATAAAAAGGAAAGTCCTGTCAGCCATCTGGAGGATTTATAACTAATGCTAATCAGCTCCAGAGCTAGGAGAACCGATGGGTTGAGATTTATGGTGGGTGTTGGCTCTTCCAGGTGGAAATTTGATGCCAAAGCTCTAATGTTCCGGCCCAGAGGCAGATAGCTTTGATAATTCACCCACATGCATGGGTAGAATGAAGTTCATCACTGGTTTCCCTCTCCCTTGACGGCGGAGTCCTTGTCACAACTGCTCCCTTGCAGTTGGGTGACTCAGGGGACTTCACCTATGCTCTCGGTTTCCTCCTCTATAAATGAATTAAGAACATGGTCCAGGGATGCTGGCTCATGCTGTGTCACAGAGGTCAGGGCTCTGTCCCTAGAACGCCATGCTACTTTTGCATCTCCTGTAATGCTGAGTGCGTTGCACAGAAATGTACCTGTGTTCCCAGGGTGGGCTTGTCACTGGCCTGTTCCCACCACGGACCTCAGGGCTGCTCCCATCTGTGCTGACGATTTGAGAGACCAGTCCTCATTCTCAGGACTCTTAGTGGTACTCCGGCTGATCTGAACATGGAATCCATCAATTGCTAATGTCTGGTCCCACTTCACACCTGTGGTTCTGATGTCACATGCTCTGAGTGCACAGTGGTCACTGGGGTTCTTTAACACTCCCTGGGAGATTCCAATGTGCAGCCAAGTTTGTGACTGTGCAGAGCCCAGTTAATGGCTCAGTCAGGGGCTGTGAAATGGCCAGGCTGTGGTGACACCTGGCCGCACTGGATCCAGGATCTTGGCATCGTCAGTGCCTGCTAAGTCTACTGGGACCCATGGAGGGAGAGAGGACGTCCTGAGGCTGGACCTGAGTGTCCCAGATGCCAGGACATAGGCTGTGGCCTTCGCAATGCAGACCTTCCTCCACGGAAGCAGGGCCAGGGCCACCCTCGCAGGGACTATGTGAGGCCTCCCCCGGCTGCTGGTCCTCCTGGTCCTCTGTGCTTCCCTCCTCCTCTGCAGAACCCTTTTACTGGAATGTTCCAGGGCTCTCTTTAACAACCCCTTGGCCTTTTTATCCTTATTCACAAGCAGAATGGAGGGCCAGGTGTTCTTGAAGCAGTTAAAATGCAGAGTTGATATTTAGAGGCCCCAGTAATAAAACAAGATCTGAAACAAAGTCCTCAGCACCTTAAATAAGAAAAAGCAGGTGCTTTCCAAGGCAGAGCCTCCAAACTGTCCAAGCCCTAAAGGCTTCTAGAACTTTCTTTATGTTTATGGCATTTTGGAGGTTTTTATTATGTCTTTGAGATGCTGTGGTCTCAAAGTCATTCTTTATCTTTTCTGATAATGCATTTCAAACACAAGTCCTACAAACAGGTGAAGCAGGCTGATTATTGAGGTTGCAACCTGTTTTAATTCCTGCCATGCCCTCTCCATTGAGATCCTGACTTAAATATACAGATAAAAATGTGGATTTTGTACCAGGAATTTTAACTTGGTTACTCATCAGGCAACAGTTACTCCCGATTCACATCAGAGTGAAGGAACCAACCCTTCTGGCTCTCTGCAGGGGAGCTCCAAAGACTCCAGGGCACCCCAGGAGCTGAGAGACTGGTGCCAGTAACTCCCAGGGGCTAACCTCTGTCTCCTTCCACTGCCTTCAGAAAGCATGATTCAGCTTTTGGCTGCCAGCAGCACAATGCTTCCAGCAGCTTTTTCTGCCCCTGGGTCTGCTTCTCTGTGCCAAAGGCCCCAGAACAAAGGAACCCAGATGTTTCTGTAAAGTCCTCCCAGTTCTTCAGGCCAGAGCCATGCACTCAGGAGGGTAGGCCAAAGCACTCTGAAAGTACTGCATGGCTCCTGGGAAGAAAACTACGAATACAAAGGCCGTACGCTCCATAGCCTTTGCTGCCATGAGAGATTTTTTTCCTGTACACGTTCTTCTCATTGCAGTATAAACTCCCTGAGTACAAGAACTTTGTTCACTGCTGTATCCGAAGAGCAGAACACAGCATGTGACATGTGGCAAATGCTCAATAGATGTTTGAGATATGGAGTAGGGAGAGGGAAGAAGGAGGGAAGGAAGGAATGAAGGAAGGAAGGAAGGAAAGAAGGAAGGGGCAAGCTACACAGACTGTGGAGCTAGAAAATTTTAGGTTGAAATCCTTTCTGTAAGAAATTCTACCTGTGCAAAGCCATGGCTGAGTTATTTATTTTCTCCAGTCTTTTTCTTCAGCATATACCCAATAACAGAGCTGCAATAAAGATCAGCAATATACGTAAGGCCACTAGCACTATTAGGAAAAAAAAAATAACATCATTTGCTGACATTATAAGTAAGACTATTGATCACAATCAAAGTTCTAAACACCACTAAAGACACAAGGACTGGCCTTTAGACCGAGCTTATTGGATAAAGGGTATTCACCAGTTTGCCTCTGTTCATTACACTGTTGGTTCCCTCTTGATCCAGAATACTCTTTTCTGTTTTCCCAATTTAGTGAAAGGTTTAATCTTTGATGCTCATCTTTCCTGCTTTGTTTCTCCTAATTGGCTCCCATCCTTCCTCACCAATTAACAATTAGGCTCATCTCATCCCTCTTATTGACCCTGGTCCAAGACCCTCATACCTAAGAATGAACCCCAAGCCCACCATGATAGATAGAGCCTGGCCCCACCCACTTTGATTCTGAACAGGACCTGAAATTTCTCAGACTCTTCCCCAGTTTATTTGGTTGAGTGACCAAAACATAATTCTCAAAGAGTAAAACAAAATTCTCATGTGTAAGCACTTATGGAGATTTATTTACTTCACAAAGCAGACAACCAGAGGATGGTAAAGCTGTTTCAAAGGACAATCCAAAGGACAGAGATTTACATAAACCATCAGGAGCAGCATGCTGAAATAAGTGTGCTAATTTAGAGACCACATTGGTTAATGTGCTATAAAGCCATAAAATCTTTTTACAGGAAGAAATCATTTACATCTCTACCAGACAAAAGTTGACATGTAACTTTGCAGAGTCTGAGTCTTAATCAATAGTAAATAGTAACTCAAACAACAGTGTATTTCCCTAGAGAATTAAAAATCTTTAGGAGTCAGTTAGGTAATGTACCTTTATGACATTAGAAAAATATGTCATCATCCTACTTTTATTTATAAGTTTTGGATAATTTTTCCTAATGATCCCCCACAGCCTAGTACAAATCCCTGTGGTAGTAAAAATATAGTTGCACTCTAGGTTCCTGGCATTGTCCCCTAATGCCCAGATCAGTTCAGGTGTCCAACCCTGGCCCAGTCATCCAGTGCTCAAGGATAGCTTCCCAGGCACACAGGGCTGTTCCCTCTGCGACGGGTAGAGCAGCTGCTCTGTGTTAGCTGTACACCACTATAACAAATTACCTGAGGTGATTAATTTACAAAGACAAAAGATTCATTTTGGCTCACAGTTTTGGCAGTTTCACTACATAGTTATTTGGCCTCATTGTTTTTGACCCTGTACTAGGCAGCACATAATGGCACAAGGACAGGTGGAGGAAAACCATCCTCTCATGACCAGGATGCAAAAGAGAGAAATAGAAAGGTACTAGGGTGCTAGAATGCCCCTTAAGGGCACACCTCCAATGACCTAAAGATGTACCAGGCCCTGCTTCTTAAAGTTCCCACCACTTCCCCATAGCACCACCTGGGGACCAAACCTTAGTACATGGGCCTCTGAGGGACATCCAGCATCCAAACTATAGCATTCTCCAAGAAGGGAACTAGGTTATGACAGGAGAGAAGAGGATAAAGAAGAAAGAACCACAAGGAAAAGAGAACTACTTTCCGTAGAGTTGTGGGGAGGGGCCTTGAGAGACCTCCAGTTTAACGCCTCCTCTTTTCCAGATTCGCCCAGTAGAGGAAATATTCCAGTGACAGCTGCAAGCAGGGTAGGATAGCCTCCTTGGTGATTCTTGGTGGTCAGGAGGGCAGGCGGCACCCCACCCTAGTGTGGCAGAGTGAGGGAGCCCACTTAAGGGAGGATCCTGACCCTTTTCATCACACAGGTTCACCTTGACAATCCTGGGTGGACCGGATACCAAAACCACTGTTCAGAAGGTTACAATAGATGGTATCTTTGGAGGAAGAGACCAGTGAATAGGGCTTTCTGGTCCAACTGGCTGTCTCCTCATCTTCCTGAATGGGCAGCACTTCATCAGTAGCCTTTTTATCTTATTGTAACTAATGAATCTATTCTGAGTAAGGACATTTACAAATCCCTTTGTGCTTCCAGGAGGAGATGAGAAGTACAAAGTGTAATTATAGAATTATTATCCATCGTCACCATTATCTGTGATCAGCACATCAGTCACAGAGATTCCAAGTGTTTTGTATGAGAAAAATGTAACCTCTGGTTCAAATAGAGGGCCACCAGTATTGCTCCTAGGTCCCCTTTAGGATTATGATACAAAACTAGACCCTGTGGTCCCCTGCAGAGGGCAGGGAGCAGCATTTTCATTTGCTGAATAGAAAAAAATGGAACTGGTAAGAAATGGGGATAAGGCAAAGATTCCTTGTTCCTGAGACAACCAGTCAACTCAGTATCCAAAACAAACCCAATCAGCTTCAGTGTTTGGTGTCAACACACCAAACACCTAGGGGCACAAAAAGAATATTCAACGAAAGGAAGAACTAATTTAGCTCCTGTAAGAGTCTTCTCATATTTAGTTAGGCATTGTTTAATCCAGGTAACTTATTTTTCAAAGAATCTTGCCATGTCTGTTTTTGAAGCACATTAAATACATGGATACCTCACTCACCCTTTGGCTAGAGGCTCATCTTGGGATCAGGTTCTTTGTAGATCAGAAGTACAGACAGTAGGCCAAGGTAAAATGGAAAAACTAAGATCCTGGAGTCATAGCTGAACTAACATCCAGATGCTGCCATGTACTAGCTGTGTAAGGAAAATCCTTCTCCTTCTTAGAGTCTCATCTTTCCTTCTTTGTGAAAAACAGAAACAAAAAACACTTCACTGAAGTGTTATCATGAAGATTCAGTGAGATTAATGGACATAGCACACACAAAGCCCAGCAAAAGTCTGATGGGTAATAAGCAGCTGATAAATGGTAGCTGGCACTGTAATCAGTCCAAGAGGACAGCAGTGTCAACTCTGACTCAAGAAGAATTTTGCAGAGAAGGCCTCTTCCAATTTACCATCTTCCAAAACTCCCTGACCATGGTCTGAGGAAAGAATGATGTGAGGGGTGAGGGAAAAAAGAAGCGTGGGTATGAAACATTCTCAATCCTGCATCTGTTTGCCCATATCAATAAGTTAAAACTGCAGCATGTATGAGACATGCTGTTGATCAGGGTGGGTGTGTGCCAAGTCTGATAGCTCCAGGGGGATGGAGACAATGTCTTATTCATCTTCTCTCCTGAATCCCTGCGTTACAGTGAACAGACAAAGGAAGATAAGAGAGATCCCAACCGGTAGAAATCTTAGCCATTCGGCCTGGGCCTCCAAGTTAGCTCTTTGGGATTAGGCCCATTGGTGCAAACCTAAACTCCTAGAGCATGTCAGGCTTCTTTGAGACTTGGCATTTCCTGCACCCCAGACATACCATAAGGCTGGACACCTGCTCTGAGATCTCCAGGAGGGAAGACAGCCCTGTGTGAGCAGGCTTAGGACTGCCTCTCTCCCCTCTTTATTTCCAAGAATGATCAGTTCTGCCCTGAAATATTATGTGATTTTCAGATATGAGTTAATAGAACTGTGACTTTCAGATGTTTCCAAAGAGGCTCATGTGCTAGGTGGGATTCAGACTCCCCCAGTTCCACGCCACTCCCCTCCTCCTCACCAAGTTCCTGCCCAATTTCCATTTCCCCAGAAGCAGTAGCTCCCATCCAGTGGATTGTAAATCTGGTCATCTAACTGCTATGACTTATTAAGAAAAGAATAGTGTTGTTTTCATCACCTCCCATTCTCCAGTAGACCAAAGCCCACAGTTTCAAGGATGCTGAGAATAACAGCATCTATTCAATTGTCCCTAATTGCACTTTGTGTCCCTCAGCCCTCATGAGAGCCCTCTGAGGTGGGTATAAATATCTTCATTCTCAGCTGGGAAACGGAGGCTCAAATTGGTTCAGATAGCTCATGGTCTATGCAGTCAGTGTTCGATCTCAGGTCTGGAGCAAATAGGAAGGAGGAGAGGAGAGAGAAGAGGAACTGAAATTTTTTTTCAATAAAATAATAATTGTTTATGCAGCCAGCATTTGTTAAAATCCAGTTTGTGTCTATGGACACCCACTTGGAACTTGTGTTGTTTCTCAATGAATGACTGGCGAGCCACTGTAATAAGGAAAGAACCTACATCATCAGGAAGTGATTTTTGACTAAGTGTGTGTGTGTGTGTGTGTGTGTGTGTGTTGCCTAAGGCAAATAGACTTACTAATATGAACATTAGAGGGCTGGAGGTGCAGCTATGGGAATACAGATGCTTAGCATGCTCAAGGGCCTGGGTTCTATCCCGAGCACCAAAAATCAAAACAAACAAAAATAACCAATAAGAAAACCTGATCAGCTTGAGGAAAGCAATAGGTCCTCCACCCTCACCAGCCAGCTGATGACCTCTATGTAATTTCAACAATAATGTCAAATCTTTCACTTTAAGTCAGAGTAACTTAGGTATGAAATTGGATCTCCCTTATGTTTCCCAGGGGCCCTGACCGTAATTCTTACCCTAATGATGACTGGGAGACTCTTGAGTTTATATTGTATTCCCTAGCCACAGAGTGCTTTACAAGTCCATCTCAGAGCTGCTCAGCAGTGGAAATGCACTCGATGGTCCTATTCTCCTCACTTCTTACCTACCAGACCAGGCTCCGAGCTGCCCTGCTGGCTTATTGTGGATCATTCAAAATGTTTCCTATCCTTTGGTCCCCTAACTAAGCAAAAGTATATGAACACCGAGATTACCTTTGTGAGAAAGACTTGATACTTTAATAAAAGAAAATGTCAGATATTTCCCCTAACACAGGCTTTGGTCCTTCTTTTAAAGAAATACTATTCAAAATACCTTGCACAGAACTTAAATTCTATCAAGCATGTCACTGAAAGAAAAATCTGTAATTTGGGAAATACTGAGCATTAGAGCCCCCTTAGATATTTTCAGTAGCCATTCCACTTATGATGGACACTGAAATATTTGCCCAGTTTTTCAGTGATCGGCATTAATATCCATGAAATAAATGTTCTATAGCATGTACTTGGGAAAACCTATTGTTCAAGACAATCCTGGAGCATGAGAATTATATATAATAAATTCATACATAAAATCACACCAAATATCTTTCATTCTGAAAAGCTCCTAGAAATAGGCTAAATTGTCAACTGCAGAAATAATTTGATTCTTTTGTAATAATGACTACAGTTTACTCAAAATTTATTATCTCATTGAGCCCCAAGAACTACATCATAAGGTAAATATAATTCATTTCATTAAAATATGAATAAAGAGGCTAGGAAAGGTTAGGTAACTTAATCCACCCTACTGGGAAAAGACAGAGTCAAAATTTGAACCTAAACTCAAAGCTCAAGCTCTTAAAGACCATATGATGGTTGGACTTTCCCACTTGGAGTAGATCCTCCCTCACACCAAAACTCAGGGTGCCTGGCCAGGCCATCAGGCTAAAAGAGTTCAAGAAACACAAATTACATGTGAGTGTCCTGTGCTTAGGCAGAGCTGAACCTGGGTGACATAATGTCCTCCACAGCTTTCCCTCCCCTGGCCAATCCACAGGGTCAAGGCCCAAGCTCAGCCATTCCTGTGAGGTGCCATGATGAAGGATGGCGATCAAGTCAGCAGACTCAAAGAATGGTCTCCAACTGGGAGCAGGGCCTAGAGATCCCATCACACTGCTCAGAGCTGCCGAATACTTTGACACGGATTATAGTTGTGCTGTTTTTCTCTCCAGCCCTCCTTATCTCAAAAGAGGCTGAGCCTCGATACCCAATAAATGTTTGCTGTAGTTTGAATCTTAAACATTCCCTGAAGGCCAATGTGATCAAGGCTTGTTCCCCAGGATGGTGCTGTTGGAAGATGCTGGGACCTTTGGAACATCTGGCTTAGTGGGATGTTTTGGTTCCTTGGAGGCATTCCCTTGAAAGGGATTGTGAGATCTCACTCTCATCTTCATCTCTGTATCTGTTCTCTGCACATGAGATAAGCAGTTTTGCTCCATGATATACTCCCCACCATGGTCATCCAGCACCCCCAGCAGATGCCTTAAATCAATGGATCTGTCTCCAAAACTGTGAGCCAAAATAAGCCTTTTCTCTTTATAAGTTGATTGCCTCAAGAATTTTATAACAGTGATGGAAAACTGACTAATATAGTATTGCAATATATAAGGAGATCCTACTGTATGTCAGGAGTCATTATATCTAGGGCAATAAATGACTGTTATTGGAAAATTCCCTGCCCTCTCATGGCTTCTTTTCAAGTTTAAGAGCAATTAATAAAAAAATAGAGTGTAACATCGCATAAGGGATTAACAAGTACAGAAATAAAGTAAACTAGAGTAAGAGGTTATAGGCTCCTGTGGGGTGCTCTGGGCAGTCAAATGTGACGAGGCTTGCTGTTCAGGCAGAAAGACCTGTAGAAAATGAAGAAGCAGCAAACAAACAATATCTAAAGGAAGCCCTGGGACCCTTCTCAGCCTCTGTCTGTGCTGTGGGCCTGCTGCCCAGCTCAACACTGCCATCTCAGGGGCTGGTGTAGGCTGGCACTGACTGTGGGGAAGAGAGGGCTGTAGCTGGGCTCAGTAAGGAGGGGACTGTGCATAACTGCTTCCTGATCCGCTGTTTATCTATTTGGAAGTGAGGCAGGGAAGGTCGAAGGGGTTTTACTATGAAATCCAGTGCTCAGGCTGAGCTCCATTTGATCTTTTAATTCCCACAGTATTGTTAGCATCTGCAGTCTTTTCCTCTTGGTTGGGTTGGTGAGGGCTAGGGGAACCCTCACTGGCTTGGTCACTGAAGTAAGTTTCTTAACCTTTCTGTACCTTCATCCCTCACCTATGAAATGAAAAGGGACAGTGGGAGTATCTATGCTATTGGGATGTTTTGAAGGCTAAATGTACTATGGACAAAACAGTTAGAAGCAGTACCTGATACCTAAGAAACTCTCAAAAATACTATCAAAGCACATAACTTTTATACCTGTATCTGTGTGTATATGTTGTCAGCTTTCTGTCACTGTAATAAAATACCCGAGAGAATCAACTTAAAAAGATGACATGAAAGTCAAAGAGGGACAATTAGGGAGGGAGACAGGGGGTGAGTGAGAGTAATAGGGAGGGTAGATAGATCAAAGCATGTTGTATGCATACATGGAAATGTCACAATGGAACCCATTATTTTGTACAATTAATAGGCACTGATAGTTATAATATACATTCATTCACTAATTTTTTAAAAGAGAGATGTTTTATCTGGGCTCACAGTTTCAAAGGTGTCACTCCATGCTCTCTTGGACGCTTTGCTTTCTGGCCTGTGCCAGGGCAGCAGATGATGGCAGGAGTGCACAGTGGAGCAAGCCGCTCATCCCAAGGTGGCTGGGAAGCAAAGAGAAAGGAGGAAGAGGAGGAGCCTGGTCCCACTGTCCCGTTCAAGGACTCTCTTGAATGACCTAAAACCTCCCACTGTGCTCTACCTCTGAAAGCTCCACCACCTCCCAACAGCATCAGGCTGAGGGCCATGCCTTTAACACATGGCCCTTTGGGGGACAGTGCAGACCCAAACGTCAGCAGTGTGTGCGCATGGACATCACCCATGTAAGAGAAAAAGAGGGATGTGAAAACAGTCTCTGAAGTTTTTTTTGGAACTCAAAAAAATTTACTACATGTTTGTCTGATACTTTACATAGATACCTGTCCTGGAAGTAATCGATATCTATTCCCATTTTCCTATCTGATCTTCTGAGAATACTGAGAGAAAGGGGTAGACTTCTCAGAAAATTAACGTTGCATTGATGGTCACTGTTTATTGGCATGGTCACATCAAGGTAACTTTGAAGTCACCAAAAGTACCAAATGTGATTCCCCATGGTTAAAATGAAGCTTTATTTGTTTCTGCTAATTAAAAAAATCAGAGCTAAAGGTACTTAAACACTACACTTAAAATGGCATGACTCTACACTGGCTTAATGAATTCTCTTATGAAATCAACTTGAAAATGTTATCTATTGTAAATAATGAGATGGCATCTTTCTTGTTCTCTTTTGAGCTTTACAGTTAATTTTAAAGGATCAGCATACAGCTTTTGCCTGAAGAAATAAAACTCTAGCTTTCTGACTTATTCATGTACTCTCTTTCATCAAAAAGGAATATATATATTTATTTTAAATTGACCATTATTCATCACCTCAACTTTATTGTAAGTTCACTTTAGCCCTAGTTAGATGGAGTCCTCTCCATAAAACGGCCCATGAGAATTCTCCTACTGAATGCCTCTTTCACAAACAGCATTAAAAAAAAAAAAACAAAAAAACGAAAAAGAAACAACTAAGCTCATCATCTCCCCTTCCAAATTTTCTCTCTACCTCTGGGGCTGACACCATTCCCCATCCACTTTCCTCATCCATGTAACATCTGTTTTGCCTTTTTAATATCTCTCAACTCTTCAAATCCATTTTCTTCTCTCCAAAATCTTCTCCATGCCCCATCCCACAGGCAACTCTTAAGTACATTACTACATCAACTCCCCAAAAGGTCTTCCTGGCTCCAGCCTTGCTACCTTCAAATAAACTGTGCACACAGTTGCCAGAGTAACTTCTTAAAATGAATACCTGGCCACATTACTCCCTTGTTTGAATACTTGGCTGTTCTTAGGACTATGTCTAAACTCCCGAGCATGGACCATGAAGCCATTGTATTCTGGCCCCTTACCCACTTCAGTCCCAATCAACACCACTTCCATATCCATATTCTACTAACCATGTGTCTATGTGAATAGAATGTGAATGTTTCACTCCCCAAAATGCTCTTTCAACTATCTATTTCTGTGTAATAACCACCTCTTTTTCCATTATCTATTTCTGTATAATAGCTGCTTCAGAACTAACCACAAGATTTATTCTTTTGCCTGGCTTCCTCATTTGGCTGTGTTCAGTGGAAGAGTTTAAGGGGCTGGCAGGTCCACAAGAGCCTCACTCACAGGACTGCTGGAAGGCTCTGTTCTCTTCAATTCACTCTTCAGCCTGCAGCAGGACAGACCATCTCATATACAAGGGTTTTTGCGTTTGAAGACAGCAAAAGCAGAATCTCTGTCTTAGTTACTTTGTCATTGCTGGGACAAAATGCCTGACCCCCACAACTTAAAGGCGCAAAGGTTTATTGTGGCTCACCATTTTTAGAGGCTAGCTCCCTGGCAGAAAGGACATGTAAAAGGGCCTGGTTGAGGAAAACTGCTCATATTATGGCAGCTAGGAAGCAGAGAGGAAAAGGAGGAACCAAGGAGGGAGATCCACTCTGGCAGGTCATATCTCCAGTGAACGGGCTCTTCCACCCAGGCCCCACCTCGTAACAGCACAGGCAGCTATGGATTCATCCATGGATTAATCCACTAATGAGTTCAGCAACCCCAAGATCCAATCACCTTCTAAAAGCCCATCTCTGAACACATGGGCGCTGGGGGGACATTTTTTATCTGAGCCATAACAAGCACACAACATTGTGTCCTCCTTTGGGTTTTGGTTGTTTTGTTTTGTTTTCCTTTTTATTTTGTTTTGGTTTGGTTTGGTTTGGAGTTTTTTGGCAAATCACATCTCAGGTTCTGCCCAGATTCCAGGGCAAATAGACTCCTTTTCTTGATAAGAAGAGCGGGTAAGTCACCTTTGCATGCCCTGAAAAAGGGACATGCAGACCAGGGTCAAGGGAGCATAAGTCTATATTTTGCTATCTGTGACAAAATATATGCTTTCTAAATGGGGGAAAACAAAAGAGATCATGGCCCTGATGAAATCCAGGAAGCCTACGGACATGGCTAGCCTGAGGCAAAGAGAGAGTCCCATGCTAGATAAGAGGGACCTGAACATTCTGCTTACAAAAAGGGTTTTGTTTACTCATATACAGTTACCTTTCAAAAAGTGCTTTGAGCCTGTGCAGCTACCAGGAGAAGTACAGAGGAAGTGACTAGGACATTCATTCATTCTCTGAACCTATGCATTAGAACACTTGTGTTTAAGATTACAAAGAATTAGAAAGTAAGAATGCTTATAAAGCAAATACTATTTACAATGCTTGAAGCATCCACCCTAGTCTTCTCTCCATCAGAAACAGCAACACCAATAATCATCACAACATGATAATTGGGCAATTGCTGAACAGCACCATATATCTTATGATTCATGTCTATTGCAAAAAAATGCGAGTGAATCAAAAGATGTAAATAAATATCTCCCATTATCCATAGTGCAGAGCTAACTACTAAAGAGACTGGTTTGGCTTTAACTAGTAGACCACAAGACACATTCATCAGAACTTGGCCTTCTTCAGTCCCAGGGTTGAATATTCAGCATCTCCAGTCTCCCCAGGGCTGTAGAAGTCTTGCATCTACTTCAATTCAGGACCAAAGTCCATTTGGGCAAAGCTTAAACATCAGAATAACCAAGGAAAGAGCAAACCCATCTCAGGACTCAAAGGCAAATCAAGCAAATGGATCCAGGGAGATATACACATTTGTTGTCACTTCTGTTTTACTGCTCAGTGCAGCTGGGAGGAATAAAGGAGACCATGGACACTGCTAGTAGAACTCCTCTGTCACAGCCTCTGCTGCCCAAAGACTCAGGGAAGAACAGCTGGAATTTAGCCACGCTCCCATCTAGACTGTGGGCCCACTCAGGCTTGGGCATGGTGATAGCATCACAGAGCAGCTGATGTCAAACAGGAAAGTTTAATTAAACACTGGGAGATTTGTAGACTCCTGAAAAATACAAACTGCCAATAGTGAGAGGAAAAAAACCTCATGATGAGCTCATCTTTATGTGACTCCTTTGTTGCTTGGAAACTGGGATTTCCTTGGGGATGGTGTGGTCATAGGATTGATGGAAGTGGAAGGAGGCAGCCCTGGAAGGCAGCTGTGCTCTCAGGCAGGCAGAGGTAGGGAGGGCATGAGCCAGGTGTCTATGCGCTGAGATGGGAGGCAGGAGCAGTACTTCGAGATCTTTCCATTCTGTCCTCATTAGATCACAACAAATGGCCAATTTCCCTAGTTGCTACAGTGTGAGGAAACCTACAAAAGTAATTTCCAATACCTTTGTGGCATAGGTGGAGAAACACATAAGGCATAACTGCAGTGAGTTATCAAAAAATAGCTTTTCAAGTTGAGCAATTAATTAGCTCAAGCAGCCACTCTGAAAGGCAAATACGGGATCTGTACTTCAGAGTGCCAGGCCAGCTCCGCTCCTCTAGGCAAGTTGAGAGTAACTCAGCAAAGCCTCTGCTCGCCACAACAGTGGGCTTAAAGCATTTTTTAAATGATGAGCACCACACTGTGGACCTACAGAGTAAATGAGCTCACTTGTTTTAATTTTCATCTGGTCTTTTTTCATTGTTTTCAATACGGCTGTGTTGTAGGTTCCAGCAGGCTAAATGGGCTGCAATGAGTTTGCTTTTATTTAGTCTCGCTAACAAGTTAGCAGGTTGGTCATCCAAACCCTAACAAAAGCAAAGATATTTACAATTGAAATTGTATAGGCTGCTCTGTGTGTTTGTGTGTGTAGGAGTTAGGGGCCGACATGGTGGGAGAGGAAAATGGGGTATAAAGAATAAAAATGTTCAGTCAGGACCTTCCATTTAACAGAGAGTGAACTGTAAAGAAACACCAGTACAACCTTTAGACAAAACTACATGTCAGCTTCAGTCTCTTTTCTGATGCTACATCTGAATGCTAGGTGAATTGTAAAGAAAAGTATTTTATTTTCACAGCTCTGGAGGCCAGGAGGTACTCCAAGATTGAAGTTGAAGGACCTCAGGTCTGATAGGGACCCTTTGCAGAGTCTCAAGGTGGTACAGGTACATGATAAGAGATGTACATCCCAGAAATAGAGACAAACTGGCTTTACTACCAGGCTTACTGTTGAGACACTAGTTAACCTATTAATCCATTTATCATTAACCTTTTAATTTATGAGTGGGTTAACCCATTCACAATTGCAGAAGTCCCATGACCAAATTACTTTTCAAGGTTCTCAACTCTAAATACCATTAACACATGACTTTGAGGATTGGGTTTCTGTTATTGTAGACCTAAAATGTCCCTCCAAATTCTCACCGTGGACTAACCCACTCATGAGTTTACAGCTTAATGTGCTGTTATGTGAGTGGAACTTTGGTAGAAGAAGCAGGTCACTGTGGGAGGAAGATGTATTCTTTTCTTTTTTTTTTCTTTTTTTATTAAATTCTTTTATTGGTACATTGTAAGTATAAAACACAATTACATATCCCATTGGGAATTGTACCTTTACATAATGCATCTTGGTTCTTATTTTTTCCCCATTCCTAGCCCTCCCTTCATGCCCTCCACCCTTCCC
>NW_004624771.1:16207741-16280001 GCF_000247695.1 Heterocephalus glaber | reverse complement strand
ACGGATTACCTCCTCTGAGCTGGGTGAGGTGGGACAGGGGCCAAGAGCAGCGGTAGGGATGGTGACCCAAAAGGCCTTTCCTGTGGGCTGGGAGCAGAGGGATGGATGGTAGCCGGGAAACCCCTTCCTCTGTACCAGGAGCAGTGGGATGGCGGCTCAGAAGCCCCTACCTCTGGGCCGGGAGCAGTGGGAGGGATAGTGGCCCAGAAGCCCCTTCCTCTGGGCCAGGAGCAGTGGGATGGAAGGTGGCCCAAGAGCCCTTTCCTCTGGGCTGGGAGCAGCGGGAGGGATGGTAACTGGGAAGCCCCTTCCTCTGGACCAGGAGCAGTGGGAGGGCAGCTCAGAAGCCCCTACATCTGGGCCGGGAGCAGCGGGACTCAGAACCTTGGTCTGGTGGTCTGGTGTCCTCTGTGTCTTTGTAGTGTGGAACCAGGTGGCTGCCTGTCTGCAGTGGGGTGATTCAGCATCTTCCGGGCAACGGGCTGATTCGGTGTGTTCTGTGTGACTCAGGACCTCGGTGGGGCGTGGTCAGATATATTCTTTTCTCCAGCTCCTCCCTCCTTCCCTCTCTGCTTCTTGGCAGCCATGGGCTGAGTAACTTTCCTCTGTCATGTCCTTCCACCATGTCATTTCTTCCTTGGCACCAGCCAACCATGGACTGAACCCTCTAAAACTGTGAGCCAAAATAAGCCTCTTTTGGTCTTAGAGAATGGAAGGTGAGTAATATAGTTTCCAACACATGAATTCTGAAGGAGAAATGTTTAAATCATAATGGAACCCTGTGCTTGCTTTGTGCCACCTTTTCCATCATCCCTAGATGGGCTCAGTGCCTATAAGAATTAACCTCATGCCTCAGTTTTTAGTTATAATGCTGCCAGCAAACTCTGCTTTCTGAATAAGCATTGGCCATGTTTCTATGATACCTAAACTAGTGCTTTCTTTCCTCTATTCAGCAAAAATCATACCAAGTAGTGATCTGATGCTACAGTGGCTGGGCAGTCAAGTTGTTTTCACTTTTCTGCAAGTTATTTAATATAAAATTAATTGAATTGTGTCAATGCCACAATTGTTCTTGTCTCAATTATCCTAAAAGGTTATTTAAGTTTTTCCTCTGGCCTACATTATTCAAGTTTTAACCCCATGTTCTGATAATTCATGTTATTTTGGAGACTGAATTCATCAAGAAAGACCCCTCCATTATGCCCACCATGCCAGAGTTATGACGTGGATCTTTTGGAGGAAATTTACAATTACTTCTTTCCATTTAAGAGTTTCCACTCTGGTTGGACATGTAGAAAAATCACACAAATAGAATACAGTATAAATTCTGTGAAACAAGCTCTAAATATGCACCATGGTCTTCATTAGGGCTGATTCTTCTTCCAGAGCTAAGTATGACTTCAATTCCACACCATCCTTGAAGGCAGACAAAACAATGTGACTTGTTTAGTCAATGCAACATGAACAGAAATGGCATATCATTTCTAGAAGAATCTTTAAGATTCTTCAGAGAACCATACTTTTCCTGCCTGCCTTTATAGACTGACACCAAACACTGGGTCCTACATAAGCCTGGTTGGCAGAGATCACTGGGTTAAACCACGGATATTTGAAGAATGTTGTTAACACACATAAGCCAGCCCACCCTAATGAATCCAATATTAAAGTGTATAATAAAAAAATCTGTCATTGCTGAGGGAAGGGTCTTCAGTCTTCAGTCAGAGTCCTGGCCTGTAAGCCTCAGAAAAAACTCTCCTAATGGGTTGAGATAGGAAATTAGCAAATCCTAGTTCTTAGGGTTCTCAGTCTCCTACAACCCTATTCTAATGTGACAGAAGCTTCTGAAGTCAGGAATTTCCCTCCTAACTCAACCTTCCAGATGGCTTCTCAGAGAGATTTCATTTAACTATTCTGCTGTTGCTGCTGATTCATTCTGGTTTTAAAAGTTCATCTTTATCCAGGGGCCTCACTCCTGGAAAAATTTTACAGATTTTCTCAGGAGGCAACATGAGCACCTGAATCCCTCCAGCCGCTATCTGAAGACCAAATGCAGAGAGAAGGGAAACTGCAGTATTGTGAAATGGCAGGCTGGAGTGTCAGGTGAAGGTCTTTGTAAAATGTGACGACTTTCTGTTTGGGTTCATTTCTGCACTGCTGTCACTCAGAAAACACTATCAACAGACTAATTGACCAATGTAGCCAATTAATTTCATAAAGAAAGCATCTCCATAAAAATGAGGTGATGCTTTTTCTGGTGTTTAATACATATGAAATGGCCTTAGAAATAAAGCAAGCCTGCCTCAATTACTATTGGCATAGGAGAAAGGAATTAGTGTGAGTGCTTAGTGACAGGTTTTTAAAAATTTAAATATAAATACACTTCAGGGTGTGTGTGTGTGTCTATGTGTGTGCGGGAGAGAGAGAGAGAGAGAGAGAGAGAGAGAGAGAGAGAGACCAAGTTTATTATTCTTATGATTCTGATTTTTGGGGGAGGATGAATATTACACTATCACAGCTTCAGCATCCTCCTGATTGCTTTAGTAGCCATTCCTCAGGTTCTCACTGGAAGCCCTTGGGATTATTCTGTGCTAAATCCTAATAATAATGACAAATATGCAATATTGATGTTCTGAGTTGAGAAGAGCAATTAGCTGATTCATAAATTGCCTTATCGCCTATGGTCAAACATAAACATTTGTTAAAAGATATTTCTTAAACTAAGATCTTTTACCCAGGAAATAAACCAGTGTTCATATATCCATGTTGCTGTTTGAATGCCACACTACTGTCTCACCATGCCAAGGACCCAGATCCAATTACAAGCATAGCATGATAGTGAGTGTTGGTCAGAGGGGGGATTTTGATGGTGTTACAGGATTATGCCTTTCATCACATACAGTCTGTGTACTAGTTGTGATTAAAAAAATACAGTGAATGTTTTTAAAACTTATTACATTAAAAGAAACATTGCCATTATTCCTTTCAAAATACTCCCCCTCACTTTGAACACTCTTATTACATCATTTTCACCATTTTCTGAAGCAGTTCTAACAGTCCTCTTTCCTGAATATATTTAGTTGTTCAGAGTGGCTGTCTTGATGTCTTGAATCAATTCAGAACATTTATCTTTCATGGTCTTTTTTTTTTTAAGGGAGGAACCAGAAGTCTCATAGTGCCAGATCCTGTGACTAAGGTAGATAAGAATACACTGTAATGTTTTTATGAGCCCACCTTTCCATTGGATGGCACTGAGCATCATGTTTACTATATTTCTGATCACACCTGGTAAAGACACTTACACAAGAGGACTCCCAGAAGTGCTTCAGAAAGTGGCAACAGTGGGATAAGTGTAATCAAAGCAAGCATGAGAGCAATGTGTCTTTTACTGGAATAATTTATTTTAATTTAAGCACTTATTGTACATTTTGATCACATCTTGTATTTAGGCAAAGTGTACAATGATATCAGGGTGCTCCAGAATGGAGTCACTGGAAGATTGCCATTACAGACAATGTCTTAGTAAATTCAGGAAGTATTTTTAAGTTCTGACTCTCAACCTTGTAGATGCAAAAGTTGATTTATCAACACCTGAGAAAAGATAAATCCTCCTGGAGCTGAAGTAATCCCACTAAGGATACAGAGAATAATGTATAGAACCAAGCCATCAAATTACACTGGGTCCTTTGCAGTCTTATGGGCTGAAATGTTAGCATTGTCATGCTTAGTACATTCTCTCCTGGCAGATGGAATTGCATGAGATGCTGAATTATAATCGAAATATTGCTTAGTGAGCAAGGAAATACAACTATGGAGGTTAATTCAATAAATCTGTAGAAATATACCACTGCCAAAATAGCATAAAGCAGTCCCTCTCATCATAAGGGTAATCTTATCCAATGGGGCAGTAATATTAAAGACGCTAGGAATAACTCATTTACTTTGGACAGTTCCTGGATTTGTGTGGTCCATTAACCTTCAATTTAGTCATATGCAAAACCAAAGTAAGCCAAGTGCAGGGATGTGTGCCAACACAGTAGGCTGGGGCAGGAGGACCACAAGTTCAAGACCAGTCTAGGCAACTTAGCAAGATCCTACCTCAAAATAAAGGTGGTAACTCAGTGATAGAGCTCCACAGGGTTCAATCTTCAGTGCCACAGGGAAAAGAAAAAAAAGAAGAAAGAAAGAAGAAAGGAGGAAAGGAAGGAAGGGAGGGAGGGAGGGAGGGGAAACAAGCTAATTCACCACTTTAAGATGCTTTTTCTGTCCCTGTTGTAACTGACCAAGAGGTTCCTCTGGAGTGGTGGGGCTGTCCGCGGTCCTGAACCACCACTAACTTTGAGAACCAGCTGAATCTTTTTGTTTTTAAGTTTATTGATGCAATTTAGATATGCGTAATGATCTCATAGGGAATCTGTCCCGTACGTGATCGATCTTGATTCCTCTTTTTCCGTCATTCTCCTCCCCTCTCTTCAACCCCTCTTCCCCTCTTATTTACAAAATTTTGTTTCCATTTTATCCTTCTTTTCTCATTTTTTCCTTCTTTTTCCCCTCCCCCCTTTTTCCCTCCCCCCTTTCCAGTTCTCTTTTCCTTTTGAACAATTTCTTCCTATTTCACAATATCTATTATACATTTGGGTCCTTATTTACACTTTCAGTTTCTCACGCCCGAGAAACGATGTGATATTTACACGTGTGTCCAATTTATTTCACTTCAGAGTATGGTCTCAAGCTGCATCCGTTTACCTACAAATGTCTCAAGTTTACCTTTCTTTATGGCTGAGTAATATTTCATTGTATTTTTTTTAAATGCATCTTTTTTAACCATTCATCGGTTGGTGGGCATTTGGGTTGTTTCCAAGGTTTAGCTATTATAAATTTTGCTGCTATAAATATGGGTGCACATATTTTGCTGTGGTTTGACACTTTTAATCCTTTCAAGAACATACCCAGAAGGAGAAAGCTGGATCAAATGGGAGCTCTAATCCTAGTTTTTTGAATCATCTCCACACTGATCTCTATAGTGGTTGCACCAGTCTATACTTCCACCAGCAGTGGAGAAGGGATCCTTTCTCCCCACAACCCCACCAGCACATATTGTTGGTTAATTTCTTGATAACAGCCCTTCTCTCTGGAGTGAGATGCAATCTCAGTCTTGTTTTAATTTGCATCTCTCAAATGACCAGTGATGTTGAGCCTTTTTTTTTTCATATATTTATTTGCTGTCTGTACTTCTTCATCTGAGAAGTGTGTGTTCATTTCAGATGCCCATTTTTGGATTGGGTCTTTAAATTTGAGGGGTCTGATTTTTTTCAATTCTTTATATGTTCTAGAGGAATAACCAGCTAAAATTTTGTCTGAGGAATAATTGGCTAAAATTTTTTCCCACTCTGTGAGTTGTCTTCTCACTCTTTTGTCTTTCTCACTCTGGCTGACAAAAGCTTTTTAATAGGTTGAGATCTGAGTTGTTGATTCTTTGTAGTATTTCCCATGTGATCAGGATTTTATTCATGAAGTCTTTTCCTACACCTATCTCTTCAAGAATTCTACCTACTTTGTCTTCCAGCAGATTTAGAGTTTCTGTTTTAATATTTAGATCTTTGATTTTAATTTATCACATGGTGAGAGATGTGGATCTAGTTTTAGTCTTCAGTATATATAAAGACAGTTCTTCCAACACCATTTATTAAAGAGGCTATCTTTCTTTCTTCCAGTGAACATATGTGGCCCCTTTGTCAAGGATGAGGTGGCTAAGTGTATTTGGAGTTGTTTCTGCATCTTCTAGTCTATTCCATTGATCCTCAGATCTGTTTGGGTTTTTGCCATTATCATGCTGTTTTTATCATTGTCACTCTGTAATATAATTTTAAGTCAGGGATTGTGCTGCCCCTGCCTTGCCTTTTTTACCCAGAATTGTTTTTGCTATTCTAGGTCTCTCTTGGCTCCAAATGAATTTTAGGAATGAGAACCAGCTGAATCTTAATCAAACTTCTCTCTGGAATTTTAAAGGTGTACTATTAATACCAGACAGATCAGACTCAAGGGAGAGGTTAAAAACTATTTAAAAAGGGTAAAATTCAAGATTTTTTGCATAAAATTGTGAGCACAAGTTTTTATACATAAAAATTTCATGAAGATAAAATGTCAAAAAATGCAAGAAAAAATGATAATGAGACTTTAACATATCCTTCTAATCTTATAATATAGCAAGAAGATAACAAAAAGTGTACAGAATAAGCCTTTAATGAATATACAGATAATTATGTGACAAGGACTATACCCAGAAAAAGGAAACACTGAATTTTTACATGAAATATCTAGAGTTAAACATATATTTAAAAAGTCTTGGAAGAGAGAATAAAAATGTTATCAATTATATTAGCTGATCATAATGCAATACAAATAGAAATTACAACATGGAAATTTAAAATCTCTCTTAATATTTGTGTAAAAAGTAATGAAAATAAAATTTTCAGAATAACTAATAGAGATAATAAGATCACATAAAATATAACTAGAGCAGAATGAAAGCAAATATATTAATCATTCAACAAAAAATTAATAAGATTAACTACTCCTAGGGAAGTGGAAATAATGCATTAATAACTATGAAAGCAGAAACTAATAAATTATAAAACAAAAACATAGAACTAATTCATAAATCAAAACAGTGTCCTTTGTCAAAAGAGAAAAAGAACTCTGAACTGGAGGTGGGGAGAGATGATTGGAGAAGAGAAAAAGGTAGAGAGAGTTCAATGAACAAAGGCAGCTGGAGAAGAAAAGTTACTGAAAGATTGTCACAGGTCAAGAAGAAATTTTCTTTGTGCCACCTTTTTAAATGGCTGCAGTTCCCAGTGAAATTATTTTTTCCCTCTCTCCTGAAGTTTGAGGGGCAGTTCTGTTGTTTACTCCCTGCCCTCACCTCACATGCACACAACATTATAGACAGTTCATGCTCTTCTCATTTTCAAATGATATATCTCAAATGGCATTCTTATTTCTTTTTGATATTTGTGTTCCCTCTTATGTAAAAAGCCACCATTGGATGCTTATCTGGGTCAAACAAGGCATAAGGGCTTTACAGTTTTGCTAAATTCTCCAAATTTTTCTGGCATTGTGCCTATTTTGTAGATAAAGAAATTAATGCTTATAGAGTTTAAGTGACTTTTCCAGTAATTCAAATATAATTCCATCTACTCCAGAGCTGAGTTTTCCTTGTGATCCTATACTGCCTCTCTATGGATGGAGATAGAGATCAGATACTAAGAAATCTGCACACAGCCAGAACATTGTGGGGAGGGAAAGCTAAGATAACAATAAAATCAAGAGCAATATTATTCAGCAACTGGAAATGATTGGCTAACACCAACTTAAGTAGCTTCCTGAGAGTCCAGTTCAAAGTGCTGTATTTGGGAGTTTTAGAAAAATATTTTCCCATATTTGGAATCAAGGAAATCTTTTCTTGTGCAGTTCATGTGAAAACGTCCTCAGAATTATAGTGGTCTGTATGTATTCTGTATCTGCCAGGGTCCTGGCAGGAAATGGAATTCTCCAAGGGTTAACCAGGAGAAGTTGAGTGGCAGGCCTATTTACAGAGTTCAGAGGACTAAGTAGACATGGTGAGGTGCCCAGGGATTGGTACATGGCTCCCCAACAGTTGCTGAGGACACAGTAGAAAGGCACACCCATTGTTATGTTTTAAAATGGTTTAATGGCCCACTATCCCCACTCCTGTAAAATATAGTTCTGGAAATATTAGCCACAGCAATTAAGCAAGAGAAAGAAATACAAGGAATGAAGATAGGAAAGGAAGAAGTTAAACTGTCATTATTTGCTGATGATATGATACTTTACATAGAAGACACAAAAAATTCCACCAAAAGACTTCTAGGCTTAATTGACAGATTCAGTAAAGTAGCTGGATACAAGGTCAACACTCACAAAACAATAGCCTTCTTGTACACAAATAACAGACTCACTGAGAGAGAAATTAGGGAAAGAATTCCTTTTACAATAGCACCCCAAAAATAAAATATCTAGGAATCAATCTAACAAAAGAAGCAAAAGACCTCTACACTGATAACTACAGCACTCTGAAAAAAGAGATCAAAGAGGATATAAGAAAATAGAAAGACATCCTTTGTTTTGGGGTAGGAAGAACCAATATAATGAAAATGGCCATACTTCCAAAACTGCTATATAGATTGAATGCAATGCCAATTGGTATTCCAACAATCTATTTCACCAAACTAGAGAAAACAATCCAAAAATTCATTTGGAACCAGAAGAGACCCAGAATAGCAAAAGCAATTCTAGGCAACAGAGACAAAGCAGGGTGTATCACAATCCCCAACTTGAAACTATACTACAAAGCTACTGTGATAAAAACAGCATGGTACTGGCAAAGAAACAGACCTGAGGATCAGTGGAATAGATTAGAAGATACAGAAACAACCCCAGACATACTTAGACACCTCATCTTTGACAAAGGAGCCAACGACCCTCACTGGAGGAAAGATAGCCTATTTAATGAATGGTGTCAGAAAAACTGGATTTCAACCTGCCAAAGATTAAAACTAGACCCATATCTATCACCATGCACGAAACTAAGATCAAAGTGGGTCAAAGTGGATTAAAGATCTAAATATTAAAACAGAAACACTAAACTTGCTGGAAGATAAGTTAGGTAGAACTCTTGAAGACACTGGCATAGGAAAAGACTTTATGAACAAAACCTCAGTAGCACAGGAACTAGCACAAAGAATCAACAACTGGGATCTCATCTTATTCAAAAGTTTCTGCACTGCAAAAGAAACCACCAACAGAGCCTAAGAGACAACCTACAATGTGGGAAAAAAATTTTAGCAGCTGTACCTCAGACAAAGGACTACTATCTAGAATATATAAAGAACTTTAAAAAATCAGACCTCCCAAACTTAAAGACCCAATTCAAAAATGGGCATCTGAAATGAACAGACATTTCTCAGACAAAGAAATAAAGGCAACAAATAAACATACGAAAAACTGTTCAACATCACTGGTTATTCGAGAGATGCAGATGAAAACAACGCTGAGATTCCACCTCACTCCAGAAAGAATGGCTGCTATCAAGAAATCAACCAATAACAAATGTTGGCAGGGTTGTGGGGAGAAAGGAATCCTTCTCCATTGTTGGTGGGAGTGCAGACTGGTGCAAACACTGTGGAAATCAGTATGGAGATACCTCAAAGAACTAGGACTAGAGGTCCCACTTGACCCAGCTATTCCCCTGCTGAGTATCTTCCCCCAAAGAATTAAAAGAATCATACCACAGCGATATATGTTGCACCCATGTTTATAGTGGCACAGTTTGTACTAGCTAAAGCTTGGAAACAGCCCAAATGCCCATCAACTGGAGACTGGATAAAGAAAATGTGTTTCTTTTTATAAAATGGAGTGCCACTCAGCCATAAAGAATGAGAAACTAGAGACATTTATAGCTAAAAGGGTGCATATTGAGGCCATACTCTTAAGTGAAATAAATAGGACACACGTGTGTGAATACTGAATAGTTTCTCTGGTGTGAGAAACTGCAAGTGTAAATAAGGATTAAAATGAATAATTGGTAATTTGAAACAGGAAGAAAAGGTCCAAAGGGGTAGGGGAAGTGGGAGGGGAAGGGGGAAGGAAAAATTATAAGAAAAGTAAAAAGTGGAAACAAAGCCTTTGTAAATAGGGAAGGGTGGAGGGGTGAAGGGTGGACAGGGAATGGGGAAAAAATAAGAACCAAGATACTTCATGTACAGGTACAAGTACCCAATGATAAGTGTAAATGTTCTGTATACCTAAAATGTACCAATAAAAGAATTTAAGGGAAAAAAAATAAAATGGTTTAATGCATCTTTGCTCTGACTCTCAAAATGGTGGCAGATTATCACTTTGAAAGATTCCACATTGGCCAACCTCAACCACAATCTGAAGACCTAGGAAAGCTGAATGGTGCCTCAGTAGAGATCAGCCTCCTGGCGAATCTTACAGGGAGGACAATTGTAGAGAATCTCCTAGGGGGCGAAGCAAATGAGTGGGCATCATGTTCACTCTACTCCATCAGAGAGACTTTATGAAAATAAAAATTCAGTATAAAGTCTATTGATACATATTCTGCACCTTGATCATGAGAAATCTAAGTCCTAGCAATCTGTCCAAATCATCCTCAATCTGACTACCTCACAAAGAAGGAAATAGGCACACGAGAAGTGCATCCTAAGAAAGACAACTAGTATGTCAACTATTACAAAAACTAGTGTGTTTACTCAAGAGTGTGAAAGACTCAGAAAACAAGGAGAAGGGCTACTTTGAGATGGTTCAGAAAGCAGACATTAGACACATGCTAGGGAATTATGGAGAAGCCACACTTCTCTCAATATGAGCAGTAAGTTCCTGATTTCTAGACCTATCCTTCAGTGGCTTGAATTACAGTTGATAAGAGCACTGTAGTTCCCTGTCACTTACAGAATTCAGCCAAGGGATGGCTGCCATCTGCTGCTGAGACTGCTGTAGAAGAAATTCCTGCATTTGCAGAAATTGGGCCTGGAGAGCACTTCCTTTCCCTTACTGCTCTAAGATTCTGACTCAGGGACTTGATGCCAGTTCCAAACACACAAAAATCCACTTAAACAAGTGATATGCTTCACACCAGGACCTGGAAAGACCTGAAAGTCAGATGTCTTCCCAATTTGTGGCACATAAACATTCAACTATTAATCCGTCAATGCTATTGGGACCTTGAATGTCCCCCAAGGGCCCATGTGTTGAAGGCTTGATCCCCAGCCTGTAGTGCTATGGGGAGGTGGTGGAACCTTTAAGAGGTGGGGGGGCCTCGTGGGAGGAAATCAGGTCACTGCAGGGCCTGCCCTTGAAGGGGGTATTGAGACCCAGCCCTCTTCCTATCTCTCTCTTTGTTTCCTGGTCACCATGAAGTGAATAGGCCTCCTCCTTTGCCACAAAGTACTGTGCTGCCATAGGTCCATACCACCTGGGTCAAGGGACCATGGGCTGAAACCTCTGAAATCATGAGCCAAAATAAACAGTTTCTCCTTAAAAAGCTGACTAACAACCTCCAGAGACAATCTTTCAATATTGTCCCTTCTCAGAGAGACTAATAGGTGGTAATCAAACACCCAGAAGCTCACAATGCTTTTAAATTCTCTCAAAATAACAAAACATTAAACAAAACAGAACAGTTCTCTACTTAACTTTAGGACTCTTGTTTTACCTCATTTCTGAGCAATAACTGTGGCCAGAGTAGCTTTTTCCACAGGCAGGTAGAGGTCTGTAGAAAGTATAATGTTTCCCAACAGAGGAGCCAGAGTCTTATTCTAGAAGGTCTTCGAGAAAAATGTTATAGCGATAACACAGGTAACTCTTCATAACCTGTTCAGTGAAAAAATTCATAAATGTGTGTGTGTGCACTCTACAGAGTTGAAAAAATATACAGCCAAAGAAATGATGGTCAAGTATAACTGGTGGAATTATAATTGTTTTCTATTTTCTCCTTTTTGTTTAATATATTTTGTACACACACATGTATTTTAACAAGACAAATTATTTTCCCTCATGCTGTTTAATTTTCTTTGTTTAACAAAGAAGAGGGCTATGTAATTCCATGGCTGGGTAGACTTTTACAAAACTTCACTGCTTTGGAAAGTTGACATATGCTTATTTCTTCCATAGTTGGGATTCTGACCTAGAAAGGGACATAAAAATGTTGATTTGTACCCTGGCTGGAGGGTGTTATCTTCACTACTGGAACAGTTTCATGGATCATGAAGTAAGAAATGACTTCGGGGCTGGGGATGAAGCTCAGTGGCACAGCGCCTGCCTGACAAGCATGAGGTCCTGAGTTCACTCTCCGGTACAAAAAAAAAAAGAAAGAAAGAAATGACTTCAGTAATAACAGCATTAAAAACAAGCACAAATGATCCAAGACAGATAATGGAGAACAAAGAACAAGTCAAGAAAAGCAGTGACCTTTAAAACACACACACACAATTAACTACTTTTTGAAATGAAGCTATACTCCATTCTATTCTCCAAACTTCCTTGCACAATTATAAATGAAAATGACTTTTTTATAAAACCCAAATGTCCTAAGTTGTGCACCAAGGGTGGAGTGGAGGGAATGGTCAGGTCTGTGGAAGCAATAAGGAATTGTCTATAAAGAATGTTTTAAGGCAATAATAAGGGCTGAGGGTATAACTCAGTGGCAGAACACAGGCTTAGTATGTGCAAGGTCCTGGGTTCAAACCCCAGTAATATAAAAATAACTATAGTAAAACTACCATTAAATGTATCTGCATTTTTAACATTTCTGTGCGTTAGCAAAGTCATCCTGCCTGAGGTACATTGCTGAGAACATCATAAACAAACGCTCCATACTGGGATAGAGGACTTTCTCCTCAGGTCTTGAAGAAAGTAAGCTTTTGTGACCTTTGGTATTTACTCCATAGCCCTCTTCCTTTGGCATGTCTCTCCTTCTCTTAACACCTAGTCATCTCTTTCTTTTTATGTCTCTTTTTTCTGTTTGTTTGTTGAGGGGTAATAAATAGAAATACGAGTCATTGGGTCACTTGTGTCACAAAACCCCGGCAAAGAACAGATTTCAAGATCAGGCAATTTCTGTTTATCTGTCTCTTTCATTAGCACATTTCATCTTAACTGGATTTTATAGTCATACTATTTTCTCATCTAAAACATTTGCCCCTAAATTTCCTCAGTTCTTTGAAGAACTTGTTTATTCTTCTCTTACTTTCATTTACATGCAAATCTTCTGCAAATGTTAGAGTTTGATCACACAAAAACAAACAGTCAAGATAAATTTTATTTCTTAGGTACTGTATGTCATTTTCCAGGTGTCTTAAGATATTTTCATGCTTTGTGCTATTAGAATTTATCACCTTGACAGTACAAGACTAAACACTTTCTCTATTATATCACTGATGGCACAAGTTGAATATACCTACAGACTTCACATGGCTTGAAATATCTTCAAAAATGCTTCATTTTCATTCATGTAATATTTTTAGTTTTGAAATTCTTTTCATGTAAAGTTAAATCCCAAGTACAGGGGAAATACTGAGAGTAACAAATCTATTATTGCATTCCCATTCTTCTAGTTGAATGGGATTTATCTCATTTTAACCACAATGAAATTGAGACAGAAAAGAGTATTTTTGATGTACAGACTCATAAAAACTCCAGAATTTCAACACTGTACAAATAACTGTGGGGAAGGCAAAGATATTGAAAATGCTAGAACATACCCTGCAGTAGAACCTAGCTACAATCTACTTAAAAAATAAACTTTAATAGGTTTTTTCTTCTAGTGTTATATTCCTTATACATAACAAATTTGAATCTCTCCACTATTTAAGCTATTATTAGGTAGTTAAAGGAAGTTAACAAGGCTGGAGATTTAGCTCAGTGGTTCTGGCGCCTGCCTCACAAGCACAAGGTCCTGAGTTCAATCCCTGGTACCAAAAGAAAAAAGAAACCTAAGTTAAAAAAATTTTATAAAAAAAAAAAAAGGAAGTTAACAAATGGAAGTATACTAACACTTCAGGCTCTTGGGTTTCTGATCATAGGTCTTTTAGCTTGGCTTGTTTAGGAGAATTAGTTCTATTGTGGGACCCAAATGTTTTTAAACAAAGTTATTAGTACAATTTCAGTCATTTGCCATAGATGGACAAAACCTCAAAGTAATCACAGAAGCAAAGAGAATTTCAAAGATAACCCCCCTTTTGACACCATTATATTCCTTTACATATATGTACTGTATACAAGAGCCCTCAAATAATAAAAATTACTATTATCACAGAAGCAGAGAGCAGGATGGTGGTTACTCAGAGCCTGGAGTGTGGGAGGATTGAGGAGACGTTGGACAAAGGACATAGAATGTCAGCTGGAAAGGAGTAAGTTCACGAGATCTATTGTACATCACGAGGGCCCAGGATTTAGCTCAGTGGCATCGCACCTGCCTCACAAGCACAAGCTCCTGAGTTCGATCCCTGCTACCAAAAAAAAGAGAAAAGAAATATTGTACGTCATGGTGGTGAGAGTTAATAACAATATACTGTATGCTTGAAAATCACCAAGAAAGTCGATTTTAAGTGATCTCACTACAAAAAATAATCAGTTATGAGGCAATACCTATGTTATTGCTGTGTATAGCCTCCCACATTACACACAAATGTTAAATGTCATGCTATGGACCATAACTATATACAATTTTAATTTGCTAATTTAAAAAATACATTTTAAATTATTATTATTATTATTATTAACTTACAAATACTACTTATTAAGTACATACTCTAAGTCAGGCCCAGACTGGACAATTTTACATGCTATCACATCTAATTATTAATACTTGAAGGTAAGCATTATTGAGCCATTTAATAGTTGGGGAAAATGAGGCAATTTTATCCATGGAAATACATTTCAGTAATAAAGGGTAATATTTGCTTTCTCCAAAAAAATTCTACTATTAAATCTGTTATATATAATTTGACGATAGTACTCATCACTAGACATAACTTAGTGTTCCCCACAAAAATGGTGTGTTTCTAATTGAGGCACTGAAAAGAGATGTTTAATTCTAGAAAGAAGTTCTCTCATTCATCCTCCAGACTTATCAAAGGCTCTTTAAATGGGCGTTCAAGTGACCGTCCCAAATGTTACGAAGCAGATCAACAACTAACACTGGAACACAATACGCCTTTCCTTACCTCATATCCAATTCTGAAAGCTTTCAAAGAAGTACTGTTTATTTGAAAACTTTGTAACAATTAAAAAATTCAGGGGGGATAATTTCTTAAAATGGGATTGATAAGAGAATCTCTGCTACTTTGATAAATATTACTGAGAAATAATGTTGCAGGCCAGCCTAGGAAACTCCTCATACAGGTTTTTGTTTTGTCTTGCTTTCTTTTGTTGTTTTGTTTTAAGCCACAATGCCAAAGGCTCTAGTTGCCTCCTGATTGCCTTTCTTCCTTATTTCTTCCTAACACAACCCTGACTTTAGCTGGGCACATTGATGCAGGCATAAAAGACTAATTTCCCAGGATCTCTTGCAGTCAGATGGAGTCATGAAATAAGTTCTGGCTAAAGACACATAAGCAGAGGTGTTGTGAAGGACTTTCAGGAAGTCCCCTTTATAATATGGGCGCTAAGAGAGTATATCAGATGGTACTCTCACCTGCAGGAATACTCAGGATATGGCTCATCTGGGAGCAGGACAATTTTTCCTTTGGCTTTTCTTCTTTCTCCTTTCAATCTGTAACATAAGTGTGATGGCTGGAGCCCCAACAGCTATTGGTAACCCTGAGGTGATCATGAAGAGGAAAGCCACATGATAGGGTAGGTATGAAAACATAGAAAGAACCTGGTTCCCTGATGACTATGAAGCTTTCCTGCAATCCTGGGCTATCTTTATCAAGACTTGTTGCATGAGACCCCGAGATGATGGTCTGTTTGGGGGAGCTAAGGCAGGAATTCCTTTATAAGCAGCCTAGCTCTATCCTAAAGAGATACAACCCCCACCCAAATAATACCTCAAGCCACCAACACAGGAGAAGTAAATGGCTCTAGGCCCCTGGAAATTTTCACTTTAAGAAATGGAAGACAAAGAATTTTAAAAATAGTCAGAAATCTAGGAAGGAAAGGGGCCAGGTTAATATAATCAGAAGAGAGCAGAAGACAGTTCTAAAACTGGAAGGGAAATCGTCCTCTGACAAAGAGTGATGTAGTGGTTTCCAACCAGCCTGCTGACTAAGAACAACTAAAACTTCTAGACAGAATTTTTTCTAAAGTGTTTAAGAGCACGGAAATTTATGAGGATAGAATTCAGAGGAGCTGAGATTCAGAAGAGCAAAGAATGCAGAAAGGCAAATCAGTTCTGCGGACCACTCTTCACATCATTGTAACCATGGGTCCAAAAGCAAAAAGTGCTGAAGTAGCAGAGGACAGGGAATGAACTTTTCCTACCAGTGGAATGAATAGTTTCACTGGAACTGCACTCTGACAGGCAGAGATCTCTGGAAAATTCTGCTAGTGGAAGAGTAGGGGGATTGGTCTTGGAAGCAGAAAGGGATTCTGTGGCGAGGTTTACTATGATGCACCTAGGGATGATTTTTTATTCATTCATACTTACATTTTACAGCACATTTTGAATCTGTGGCTTGATATCTCTCATTTGCTTGGAAAATTCTCAGTCATTTGGGAGAAGAGGACAATCTCAAATCCACAGGAACTTGCAATAATGATACAAAGATATTTTTTCTCTGAGTCTTTTAGGGATATGTTGCTGATGTTGCCCTATCACCCTTGAAAACTTTAGTGCTATTACCTATATACAAGAACATTCTACAAAACCACAGTAAAACCATCAAAATCAGGAAATTAAATTACTGCTATCTTCTAATCCTTAGACTCCATTCAATTTCATCAGTAGCCACCATGTTCTTTTTTATCTTATTAACAAGTATTAATTATACATATTAATGGGGTTTAGAATCATAGTTCTAAACTTTCTCTGCTCCTTCAGGACTTTTGGTGATGGGGACATCCACTTCACTCAGAGTCCAGACAACACAGTCGCAAAAATCCATGGTGGTTGTCAAAAGCTAGGGTGTTCAGTCTTCAATATTTCTATCTTTATGACTCTCAAGAAGGGAGCTGCACTAAATCCAATTCCATTCCTCACCCTAGGGATTTTTTTCCACCTTAAGGTAAAAAGAAATGTTAAACTTCTTGCTGTACTTCAACATGATATTACATCTACAACCAAATTCTTCAGTAAGATAAACACATAGCCAGGCTTTGAGGACAAAAATAATTCTTCAGATACAGATAGGGCAATCATTTATTTCTGTTTGCTCAGAACAGTCCCAATATACTCTTGTTGTCCCAGAATCACCTTTCTCTCTCATATAGCCCAAGTTTAGCCATAAATTACATGGAGACTAGAAATGGTATAGATTAACATGAAAGTTTGAAGGAAAATTCTTTGTGGAGCTCATTGGTTGTTTGTTTGATTGGTTCATTGGTTGTTGTCTTATTTGCCTAAGATCTGAAATCCGTTCTAATTAGGGAAACCCACCATTGTGTGGGTCTTGGAGCAAGACAGGGCATAGACAGTCAATGGTGCACATGAATTATAGAATCTCAAGAATCTTTGAATTGTGCAGAAGTAACAAGGAAGTTTTATTATGCTTGACAGAGGGGTAGCCTTCCGTGACTTTCTCCTAGAGTAGTAGGGGCAGCTCTGCCGTGGTTGGCCCACTGGTACTGGTGACTCCCTAAACTGAGTGTTCTTGTGTTGTAACTCTTCAGTGATGTCAGCTACATAACTTCCCTTACTTTTTGATATTTGTTTTTCAAGCCTACTTCTCCATTCTTTCCATCAATTCCATGAGCTACCTGATGTTCTTCTAATGAATTCTTTACTTCTGAGGTCCACAAGGCTTGGTTCCTACTGTTTATAATAAAGAAAGTGAATATCCTCAAATTTTATTACTAAACTGAGTTTACACTCCCCCTTTTTTTTTTTTTTAAGGAAATCTGTTCCAACAGTGAATCAAGTTCTCTGCTTTGGTGCATAATGGATGGAAACATTGAAATAGCAGTCACTTTGATTTTTAAAAATCTCATCTTCAATCAAACACCTGATTTCATAAACATAACCTCCTGAGGACCACTAGTATCTGCAGTGCATTAGCCACAGAGGGGTGTCTGCATCAGGACAGCAGAACTGCCTTGCTTTCTTCTGTTATCTGATTCCATGTATTTTATGCTGCTTTCTTGAATCTTTACTACAGCATCCACAGAAAAGGGAAACAAATCTTTCAATTTAAAGGGATAAAAAAAACAATTCCCCCCACCTACACACATACACACAGGATAATTTTTTAAAGGTATTTTGATTATTTTGATATCTGCCTAGTTAGATTTTAATATTTCTTTGAGCTGAAATAATCTTCTTAGGCAATCGCACACTCTCTTCATGGAGCATAGAAAAGAGCAGAGGACATTGCCTCAAATGAAAAATCATTACCCCTCTATCAAAAGTCTAAGATCAGAAAAACAGAGCACACATTCTTTATAGGCTGGCTGCCATTACTTCTCTGTCATGACTTAAATTTCTAAATTAATGTTCTGAGACAAAATGGCCAACAAGCCCATTTGGTTAATCAAATTCCTCTCACACTTTCCACTAGTTTCTAGACTCTTGAAGCTGTTCTGACCATTTCTCACCTGCCAATTACTGAGAAAATCTTAAGTTCAGTTTGAAATATGGAGCTCTTCTGTCTTTGGATGTTCATGACATCTAGGGAGCTCTGAAGATGATGCCCTGGCTCCACATTTTATCTTGGTTATTATACCATCTCCATGCCCACTGGCAGCCCATTACAGCCTGAATGTGACGCTCAGCCTCTTGATGTCCTGTCAAACAGCACCATGGGGTCGCACCACTTCCTGCCCATCACAGTGACAGCTGGTCTAAGAAATCATTTCTTGTTGGATCTTGATTCCAGAGTGATGTGGCAGTTTTTCTTCCTCTTTTTCATGCTCTATCCTCTCCTGTCTAATAGAAAAGAGACACAGTTCAGAAGGAGGGAGGACAAAGGAATGTAATTCATATACCATCAGTGCTTACTAGGTGTTAGATTTCTAATCAAGGCTATGGGACCACATATAAAAATATTTTCATATATTTAGCAACTATCCTGTGTCACACACTCTATAAAGGGCTATACATGTATTCTGTAATATAATTTAATCCCCCTAGTAAATATAGTCATCCGTATTTCGCAAAACTGAAGCATAGGGAAATCAAGAAATCTTCCCATTGATAAAGGCAAAATTGAATCTGTGAAATCTGTGCTCTGAAACATCCTCAGGCTACTCTGCATGACTACCTTATCTGATAAATGTTATCATTGTATTTGTACATAGTACCACAGGAGCATCCAAAAATGTTCCCCCAAACATCTCCCACTTCCTAATCCCCGGATCTTGAGAATATATTAGCTCATAAGGAAAATAAGAGTTAAAGTCACAGATGAACCTAGATTTATTTAATTAGCAGAATTTAAAATACGGTGAGTATCCTGGATTTTCTGTGCATTCAGAATCTAATCACAATGGTGCTTTAAGGATGGAAAATGGATGCAGAAGTTCAGCATCAGAGAGAAGCTAGAAGATTCTATGTTGCTGACTTTGTAGACAAAGGCGGGAGCCAGACACCAGGGCATGCAGGCAGCCTCTAGAAGCTGAAACAGGCGAGGAGAGAGATGGTCCCCTATGGCTTTCAGAAGGAGCAGTGGCTGATAAACTTAGTCCAGTGCAACTCATTTTGGATTTGTGATCTCCAGTGTATAAGACAATAAATTTGTGGAAGTTTGTTATAGCAGTGAGAGAAAACTAACACAAGTCCCCTACCCTGGGTGGTCAGAAAGAGGTGGGCACTAATAGGGAAAAGAGTTGAGGAAGGTGGGGAACATTCTGTAGTAGGAAGGCTCATGCATGACACAGCATAGTGGAGGGACCCGGGGTCCTGGCAGGGCTGGACACAGGGCACAAGCTGGAAATGGCACAGGCATTTCTAGATAAGTCTTATAAATCAGAACAAAGAGCAGAGATTTCATCTCCCAGGAAAAGGATAACTACTAAAGGAGTTTTAAGCACAGTTGTGACATTAAACAAATTTTCATTTTAAGAAAAAACACTCTGGTTATATTGTTCAACAACAGCACTCCGTAAATATTTATTGAATGTGAAAAATGGGCTGGAAGAGGACCAGCTAGAAACTAGGAGGAAGGTAGTGCTTATCTAAGCAAGAGCTGATAAAAGCCAGAGAGAGCAGAGTTGGAGGGCATAATGGAATTGAAAGATATCTAGGAGGTACAGCACATAAGATTTGGTGACTTGTTTGATGGCAACAAGCTTTACAGTTTGAGAGGATGTTGTTGCTATTAGCCAAGATAAAAAGAGTGAAAAAGAAAGGTCATGGCCTGCGTTTGAAAGGGGAAAATTATTTTGGTTTTGAACAAATGATAATGACAATTACAATCTATTAAGTCCATATTATGTGCTAACTTTTTATATACATTTTTCTTTATCATTATATATATTTAGTGTAATACATCATGCACCTTTGATATACATTTGCATAGCAAAATAATTACTAAGTTAAGCAAATTGACCCATCTATCACTTTCCATATTTATTGTGTGTGTGTGTGTGTGTGTGTGTAAGAGCACCTGTTCTCTCAGCAAGCTTTCAGTATATGATACATTATTAACTATAGTCCCACTAAAGTAAATTAAAATGAAAAATCTCTGGGCAAATAAAGCCAGTTGGGCCTTAAAAGTGACCGTCATCTTGCTTGATTTGCAATCTCAGCAAAACTTAATTTGGGCTATTTCTTGTGAATATCTCTGTTTAAAAACATGGAATTTAAGGCTAACCTAGGAGAAGCTACCAATTAATCTGTGTAACTATGGACTTTCCAGCAGGAGAGAAAACAAACAGGCAATTATGTAACTGAAACCTAGCAAATACTTTCTTTGATTTACCCTCATATTCACTCTGAAGACATCTTCTTGTGTTTCTTTAAGGTAAAGCCCCAGCCATTTCTGATTTACAGCTACATCATTCAGGAATCACTTTTTGTTCAAATGAATGCTTTAAAATTTTTATTGTGCTTCAGTTTACCTTTTGACAGTCCTCATACTTCACAATAGATTCCGGATTTATCCCATGGAACAGCAAGTCTGTGACATTTGACCTATTTCATCCCCTTTTCCTCCCTGTGCCCATTCTGGTTACCACTGTTCTACTCTTTGTAGGTATTCTACCATTTTTGAGATTCCACACATGAGCTTATGCAACATTTTTTCTTTCTGCACCTGGCTTATTTTACTTAACACAATGTCCTCCAGGTCCATTGATATTGTCACTATTGGCAGTCTCTTTTTTTAAGGCTAACTTCCCATTTACATAGACTATAATTTCTTTATCCATTTGTCCATTAATGAACACTTAGATTGTTCACACATTCTGCCTATTAATAATGCTTCCATGGACATGGAAGTTCAATTATCTCCTTAAGAAGATGGGTGCTGATGTCTTTTCTTTGGGGGATGCACCCAGAAGAGGGATTACTGGGCCTTACAGTAGTTCTACTTTTAATTTTTTGAAGACTGTCCATACTATTTTCCATAATGGCTATTCCAATTTACATTCCCACAAAGTATACAGTTTCCCCTTTCACCGCACCTTCACCAATACTTGTCTTATGTCTTTTTGATAATGGTCATACTAACCGCTGTGAGGTGATATCTCATTGTGATTTTGATTTCCATTCACCTGATGATTAATGATGTTGAGCATATTTCCATGTACCTGTTAATCATCTGTATGTCTTCCTTGAAAAATATCTGTTCAAGCCTATTTTTAAAACAGATTATTGTTGATACTCTGCAGTTCAGTTATGTGAGATCCATCACCAGTTATTGTTTGCAAACATTTTCTCTAGTCCATAGACTATATTTTCATTTTGCTGGTTCTTTTTTTAAAATTAATTTCATTGGTACATTTTAGATATACAATATAATGACATTCATTATTGGAGAGTTGTACCTTTACATAATATATCTTGATTCTTATTTTTCCCCCATTCCCCTGCCCTCCCTTCAATCCCTCCATCCCTCCTTATTTCCAAAGACTTCATTTCCATTTTTCCCTTTTCTCAAGTTATTTCCATTCCCCTCTTTCCTTTTCCCTACCCCTTCCACTTCCCCTTCCCTTGGCACCTTTTCTTCCTATTTCACATTATCTATTATACATTTTGATCCTTATTTACTCTTTCAGTTTCTCACACCAGAAAAACTATTTGGTATTTACATATCTGTCCTATTTATTTCACTTAAGAGTATCCTTTGCTCCTTAGTTTGAGATAGTTCCACTTGTTTTTTGTTTTTGTTCCCTCAACTTTTGGTGGAATATCCAAAAACATCACTGTCAAGATCAATATCGCATAGCTTTTCTCCCATGTTTTCTTCTAGGAGTTTTATGGTTTCATATCTTTAATCCATTTTGAGTTGATCTTTATGTGTGGTGTAAGATAATGGTTTTGTGTGACAAATGATTGTGTCAAGTTTTCTAAAATGAAGACTAGTAGTTGTTTATTATGAAAATATATGTGTAATGGATTATATCTGCTTGGCCATACAAAGGGGTAAGAGCATGAAGGAAAGGGTAAAAGGAGTTGAGTGTGTTTACATTTAATGATCCCTACAGATTGCAGGAAACTGGAGGCAAAGAGATCCATTAACACAGGATTGTACTTGAAGAAATTTAGGAGAAAGCAAAGAGATTGAGCATTGAGATTTAAATCCAAAGAGATGTGTAAGACCCAGGTTTACAACACAGTATTGTTGTGAGGTTGAAATGAGCTGATGCTAAAGAGGTGCTGTCTTAGAGCTGCTCAGGTTGCATAACAAAATACCATAGACTGGGAGATTTTGAACAGAAATTTATTTCTTTATAGTTCTGGAGACTGGATCTTGCCAGGTCATGATGGGGTTCAATCAGGCCATCATGATTGGGTTCTGGTAAGGACTGGTGCTGCTCCCCTGCTGTTCTTCCCAAGAGTCATGAAATGAGCAGCTCTGCTCTGCTCCTAATCTTTCTGCCTTGGAGCCAGCCAATCATAAAGTGAATCCCCTAAGACCATGAGTGAAATCAAACTTCTCCTTTAAGTTGGTGTCAAGTATTGGGTCTCAGCAACAAGAAAGTTAATTCATTCAACCCATCACACATCCCCAGCATAACATTTAGCAAAGAGTAAATGGTAATTATTAACATCACCTAGGTTCAAACAAGCAAATGCTGCAGCCCAGACTGAAATCTTTACCCAGTGTTCTTTTCTCCATGTCAGCCTGGATTTTGAGGTCCAGGTGATCTGCAAAATTTGTTGAGCTTCTCTGAGTTTCAGTTTCTTTGAAAATGCAATATTAACCAAAAACCCTTAATCCCTCTACATATAGGGCATTGGGGTAGAAATCTATCCGTTCATCAGCATCCAGAAACACTACAAGAAGGTGAATGGTGAGGCTCGTTGACCCAAAGAACAGTAAGAATAAAGGAGACCTAAGCATAGAACCCAACCCTGTTTGCAATTTAGTCCAACAAGTGTTGTTAATTACCCACTGTCTTCCAGATACTGTGCCTAGACCTTTGCACACATTAGCCATTTATTCCCTTTGGCCATCTACATTAGGTTTTATTATACCCATTTAACAGATGAGACAAACTCAGAAATCATGCAACTCTCCAAAGTCAGATGGCTAGTATCAGAGAGCCGAGATTCAAATCTTGATATATTTGATTTTTGAGTTCATGTTTTAACCACTTTAACCCCAGTAATGTTCTTAACTAGCAAGTCTCAGAAAAAAGTCAGTCACTCCTAGGCAAGGTCAAATTTAAGCTTGTGAGTGACTCAGGAAGGTGGAAAAACACTTACCATAGAGAAATGCTTTTAACATATTCAACTGTAAGAAAATATAGAGACGCTTTGAAATTCAGTAGGCATCTTACCTATCTCATTCACCCAAGTTATTTCCACTTTCATTGGGTCTGACCAGGTACATCTTTGTGGAAACAGAAGTTACTTGCAGAAACCTAATTAGCAATCAAATAATTTCCACCATAAAAAGGTGCACTATGTTCCAAGGTAGTTCACTTGGTTTCCTTCCCCTATGTGTAAGAACTCACTTCCACTTTTTCCTTCAATTTGCTTACTGTAAATACATCTGTGCATTCTTACTAAGCTATAATTGTGCCTACTCTTTGTATTCTTTTGAACCATCTCGTAACAATTCTCTGGTTCTCTCATGAATTAATGAGTTCAATAAAATAGTTGATGTGTGTTCATTTATTATTTGTAAGGGAGTCATTATTTTATCTTATTTATTCCTAGTTTATCCCATAGTGAAAGCTACATCTAGGCTACCCAGGTCAACATTTCTTCCTTATGTTGCAGAAAGTAGCCTGCCTACTCTTAAGAAAAAGCCATGAACCTCATGCCCCTGGGAAGGAAAAGACGATGGAGGAAAGAAAGCTGGGCCTTTCTTTCTGGTAGAGTGTAGAAAGGACACCAGAGATGAGGGAAAACACAGTCAGACCCCAGCACCCTCCTGTTCCTACACCCCACAGAGTTGAGCCTGCTGTGGAGGTGGGGCTGAGAAACACTGAGGTAAGTAGGAAAGTGTCCAATAGACCCACTTCCAGAGGAAGTTCTAAGGGAGGATGCTGGTGTGGAAGTGGATGGGGAGATGTGCCTGGCTCCCCCTGGTCTCTGCAGGGTGAACGGAGGATCCAGAAGTCCCCACCCAGGGATGACAAGTGCTGTGACAAAATACAAGATGCTAAGTAAGATTGCATTTCAGATAAAGAACAAAAATTTCAAACATTTTTTTAGCCCTATCCTTATACCGAAAATTATTTGTCATTAATCTGAAATTCAGATTTAACCAGGTATCCTGTATTTCTGCTTGCTAAATCTTATAACTTACCGAGATTTTTCTCATGGTGAACCCACAGAGACCCATGGTGGATCTGACTTGTTCCATCATTATATCGTCCCCAAAACCCACACCCAGCCACTGTCTCAGAGAGAGGCAGCCCCGGAGCAGGAATCCAAAAGCCAGTGCTATCCAGACTGGATTATCTACAGAGATTTTGTTACCATTAATTAGCAGGTTCAAAGATATTTCTACTCTCCACAGGTAGGGGCTACTATCAAAGATTAATGAGATAAGTTATGAAAAAGAAAAAAGGCTAAAATAAATGTTCAAGTTTTGACGCTGCTGTGCTGAATGGAACAGATGTTTGACATAGGAAGATAGACAAGTTCCAGCTACCAAACCTGAGATGCTGGCAAATGCTGCATGGCATGGCCATCTATACCCATACCTGTTAGGGGACCAGAAAGCATGCGGCTCTCTCACTTTCTAGCATAAAATGGCGACAATTCTGGCCCCAGTGCTGTATACTCACTACATTTGTTTACAGCCCACACAGAGGACCACAGGGAACTTCTACAAATAACTAATGGAGCAATTAAGTTCAACCCAGCGACTAAATTTTCTCTTAAGTGAAGACACTTGAGGTCTTTTTGACAGGAAGGAAATATGCTTTCTACTTCACAAAGCTTTTATGAAGATTTATAAATTGATGTTTAAAAGGTGGTTGAGAACTCTGGATAAATGTCTACATTGTACAGTTTCAAAATTTATGAAGATTTACATTATTGAGGCATTTATTTGGATTATAAAAAGCAAACAAACTAGAAGGAGTCCTGTATTACATATTAGACACTTGCCCTTTGAGCACTCAAAATGTGGCTAGCATGAATGAGAAACTGAATTTAATTTTATTAATTTAAATTTAAATAGCTACATATGGCTAATAATTACACAGTACACAGTACAGCATTAGAGCAATCATTAAATAGGAACATTTAATATATGAAGAGTCCAGCTATGGTCCTAATAATCATAATAACAATTACAATGACACATGATTATTATTATTATAAATATTTTAACATCTAGACCAGAGTTTCCCAAATAACACTTTTCCTCAAGGAAATATGAAGAATGATAAGATGTTTGATTAAACAAAACTAAGCAGGGCTTGAAATCTTAAACCTGCAGAGCAATACTTTAAAAATGAGCCTATTTGGGGACAAAGCATTAGAATTTGATGCTGTTCATTATTTGGGGGGTAATATTCTTTTTTCTATCATTATTCTTACTTCATTCCTTGTCCCTCAACTGCTCTGTCCTTAATTCTTTTGCGGGAGCCCCTAAGAAACAATTTCTATGATAGAGCCTAGAATAACTGCTTAAAAATTTTTTTAGAGATATGAGAACTTTATTTTATTTTACCAGTACAGGGAACAAGCCTCAGGGCCCCTTACACGCCAGGCAAGTGCTCTACCACTGGTCTCCATCCTCAGGGCACAAATACATTTTTAAAATCAGTTTTTATTTTTAAAAATTTGACAATCTCCATATATAACAGATTAAAACAGTATCTCGTTATTATAAATGTGTTTTAGACATATATTGATATCAACTTGTAGTCATGGTAATTAATGAAAACAAAAATTTCAAATTGGGAGCCAAGAACATTGAAAGCTATCTGACATCTCTCTCAGCATGTAACTGAGATTTTTGTGTTTTGTTTTAATTGTAAAAGTATTAAAATGTCACAATTTACATATGTAAGTAATTGTATGTGGTAACAGGGCTTTTTATGTAGTTTGTTTCGTTTTGTGTCTTAGCAGCTGATTTGCAATTACAGGATACTTTCAGATTAAAGAGATTTACCATGAAAAGCTTTATCCTCGATTTAGTTTACCTGAGATTTCTATTTCTGGCCTAGATCCAGTACATGGTGTGATCCTTAATTGTGATATGACGGCTTGACTTGAGTAAGAACTCCTGAGCAGATTAGTAAATTCTGGTTGTGTCTGTTAGTGACTGACATGCCACATGTCAGTTGCAAACTAAGGAAGAAACAGCCACTCTGGATATGGATGGCACCAACCAATAAGCTTGTAGACTGAACAGAATAAAAAGGGAAAGGAGAAGGAAGTTTTTTCTTCTTCGTTTTGGAGGAACTCCAGTATTCACCCCTTCCTTTGTACCTTGGTCTCCAGTTACCTCCCAGCACGGACTCTTCAGCCTTCCAGTGCAGACTCTGCAGTGACAACCAGGCTTTCAACTTTCTACTGTTACTAGACACAGTTTGGATTCTTCCACTTCTGATCCTGTAAACCTAATAAATTCCTTGTATAATCATAGGTGTATTTTATATTGAATCTGTTCCTCTAGAGTCATGGACCATATTTATTCTTCCCAAACAACTAAAAAGGCGGACATAATATATGACACAATGGTTTTCAGACACACTAGACATCAGGCAGGATAGGAAGGTTCATACAAGTTGTATCCTGTAGTCATTCCCAACTTACTGCCTAGAGAGAGTGTCCAGGATGCAGCCTAGAGACCAGGATTCCAGGCTGGATATACCATACTTCCAGATCCGAGGACACAGTATGGGCAGTTCAAGCAGACCAAAGCAGCTGAAGTTCCCAGGACTAAGTAGTAAGGTAGAAAAAAAATTGAGCAGAGAAACAGTTGAAGAGATCTGTAGAGATCTGCTTCCCCCTTGATTCTTTAGCCCAGTGCTAATCAGAACATGTTTGTAAGAAAAGTGCCCTAAGATCTCACATAGGTCTGGAAATAGTTTGTTTCTCCCTGTGTTAATTGGGTTTCTATTACTGTGACAACATACTGAAACAACTGACTTCAAAGGAGAAAATATTTCCTTGGCTCACAGTTTCAGAGGTTTCAGTACATGGTTGGTTAGCTGTGTTGATTCTGGGCCTCTGGTGAAGTAGCATTTAATAATAGCCAATCATGGTAAAGTAAACTGCTTGCTTCATCATGGCCAGAAAGCAAAGAGAAAAAATGGAACTAGGGTCCCCTATCCCCTTCAAGGATACACCTCCAATGACTTAATTTTATTTCATTAGGCTGCATCTCCTAAAGGTTCCACCACCTCCCAGTAGTGTCATACGTGAGGGACAAAACTTCAACACATGGGCCCTTGGGAGACATTTAGGATCCAAACCATAATATTCTCCCAGGCAGAGTAGAAAAGCCTCATAATTCATTAGACATTGGGTAGATTTATAAGAGAGTTTTGCCCCAATGGAGAGGCAAAATTAGCCTAGAATAAAGAAATTATAGGTATGATAGTGCATACCTGCAAACCCAGCTATTTGGGAGGGTGATGCAGGAGGATTGCAAGTTTGAAGCCCACTTGGACAATGTAGCAAGACTTTCAAAGTAAAAAGGGCTGAGGATGTAGCTCAGTGTGAAGCCCCTCCACTCAGGCCCCAGCACTGCAAAAAAAAAAAAATTGCTCTGATTCCATATGAGGAAAATAAGCCTAAAAAGAATTAGTCTTCAGCTAAACATGGTACACACCTGTAGTCCCAGCACATGGGAGTTGAGGCAGGAACACTGCTGCAAGTTTAGGGTTAGCCTGGACTGTAGTGAGTTTAAGGTCAGTCTGAATTACATAGCAAGACCCTGTCTCAAAAAGAAGGAGGAGGAGGAGGAGGAGGAGGAGGAGAAGAATTATTCCACAAATAACTGCATCCAAGAACAAAGCTCAAGACTGTTATCAGAATATAATATCTAGCACTCAAAAAGGCAAAAATTCAAAATGTTTACCACCTAATCAAAAATTACTATACATGCAAAGAAGCAGGAAAATATGACCCATAATGAAGAGAAAAATTAACCCCTATTAGTAGACAGGAAAATGGGAACGATGATAGAATTAGTGGATAAGGGATGTTATAACTGCTATTAATACTATGTTCCATATGTTTAAGAAAGTAGAGGAGAGATGGCACATGTTAAATAGTCATGAAAGATGCAAAGATAGTTTTAATGACCTAGTTCAAGCTACTAAAAATAAAAACTATAGATTCCAAGAAAAATATGCTTGAGGAAATAAGGGCAAATTTGATATTATAGGAAGAAAAACTAGTCAATCTAAAGAATCATTAAAAAAGTATCTAAAATGAAGCACAGGGGGAAGAAAGACTTCAAATGAACACAGTATCAACAACTTTAAGAAGCCTAAAGTATATATAATTAGACTCTCTGAATAAGAGGTAAGACAGTTGGAACAACAAAATAAAAATTTGAAGAAATACTAGAAAAAAAATCCTAAAGTTCACATGTAAACACAAAAGACCCTGTCTTAATCACTTTCCTTGTAACTGGGACAAAATAGCTAATACCAGCAGCTTGAAGAAAGAGAGGCTTATTTTGGGTCACATTTATAATCCATAGTCAGTTGGCTCCAAGTCAGGACAGCATGGTGGAAGGGGCTGGACAGAGGAAAGCTGCTCCTCTCAAGGCAACCAGGAAGTAGAGAGTGAGGAGAAGAGCCAGGGAACACTTCCAGGCCACACTCCAGTGACCACCTCTTCTGACCAGAGCCTGCCTCTGAACAGCAAGACAGTTATCAGCCCCATAATCCAATAACCTTCCAAACCCCCACCTCTGTGCATTCATTATATCCTCTAGATATAAACCATAACAACATTTAAGAGCCAAAGCAATCATTAACAAAAAGAGCAATGCTGGAGTTATCACCATATCTGTTTGCAAAACATACTAAGGGTCAGAGTATTGGCATTAAAAACTGACCTGTAGACCAGCAGAGCTAAATAAAAGACCCAGCAATAAATCTATGCATCTTTAGCCAATTGATTCTCAACAAAAGATCCAAAAACATATACTGGAAAAAACATGGCCTCTTCAACAAATGGTGCTGGAAAAACTGGATTATGTACAAGATCAAAACTGGAGCTGGGTGTGGTAGTACAGGCTTGTAATCCCAGCACTCGGGACACTGAGGCAGGAGAACCACCACAAGTTCAAGGCCAGCCTAGGCTACACAGTGAGTTTAAGGTCAGCCTGGAATATATACTGAGATCTTGTCCTAAAAAAAAAAAAATCAAAACTGGACATCTATCTCTTAATTGTTACAAAAGTCAATTTTAAATGGATAAAAGACTTTGAGACTGAAACTTTGGGCAAATATATACTAATTTTTAAAAAAACAGACAGAAATTTGAAACTCTAAAGCTCCTAGAAGAAAACATAGGGGAAACATTTCAAGATACTGGAACAGGAAATTATTCCCTGGAGAGGACTCCAATAGCCCAGGAACCAAAAATGAGAATTGACAAACAGGATTGCATCAAACTAAAAAGCTTCTTCCCAGAAAAGGAAAAAATCAACAGAGCGAAGAGAAACAACCTACAGAATGGCAAAAAAATATTTGCCAGCTATTCATCTGACAAAGGATTAATAACCATAATATGTAAAGAACTTAAAAACTTAACAAAAATAATCCAACAATAAATAGACAAATGATCAGTACTAATGTCCATAATATAAAAAGAACTTCAAAGCTTAACAAAAATAATCCAATAATAAATGGGCAAATGATCTGAATAGACACTCCACAAGAAAGGAAGTATAATAAATGTATGAAAAATGTTCCACATCTTTAGCCATCAGGGAAATGCATATATTGAGATTTTATCTCACCCCAGTTAGAATAGCTATTATCAAAAAAATTTTAAGAATTATAAATATTAATGATGTTGAGGAGAAAATGAAACTCTTATACACTGTTGGTAAGAATATAGATTAGTACAGCCACTATGGAAAACAGAATGAAAGTTACTCACAAAAACTGAAAATAAAACTACCATATGATACAGCTATCCCACTCCTTGGTACATACCCAAAGGAAATGAAGCCAGCATACAAAAAGATACCTGTATACCCATGTTAACAAAATCTTTGTGGAGGTCATTTTCCCCAGAAAGGAGACAATCTGGAATCGGCTTAATTAGAGCCTCAGATTGTCTTAGTGGTAAGAGTGGTGGCTGGACTTCTTCATAGACATGGTAGTTGAAAGACCCTAGTTACCAAGACAGACTCCATATTGCTGCTTGATCCACCTGCCTGCCTTTTAGATGAACTCAGAAGGAGGAAGCTTAGAAACCTCCTCCCCTTAGAGAGTCTCTTAGAAACAACAATTAATCAACTATTGTTTTACAAATGTTCTAACAGCAGGACGTTCTGCTTCTCTACCTTTTGCTTGCTTTGCTAGTTCTATCCCATAGGGGGGCCTAGAAACTGTTGGCCTCAAAAGTGTATAAAACGTGTTTGTCAACCCCCAGTCGAGGCTCAAGTCCGATGCTTGGCTCGGGTCCCGGCCAGTAATAAACTCCTGTGTGGATTTAATATCAGTCTCTGGTTGGTTCTCTCTCACTGGGTACAACAGTGGCAAAGGGGCCTCATTTTGAACAAATAGTTTGCAGTGGATATGATTGTAGAGCTATCCTTGGTAGTCTGACCAGAGGAATGTTCAGTGCCTGTAAAGAACACCTGATGAGAACAGGTAGAGAACAGCTGGCAACAGAAATGGGAGGTGGGTATTGGGAATTCTTGTGAGGAGCAGGGTTTATGGGAACCAAGTAAGAAACCATACACCCCACCATCACCACCATGACTACCACCCATACCTCCATGAAAGGGGTATGCTGTAGCAATAAGGGATTATAGTTCTAAGTGCTGAGAAGATAAAAAGCCATAAAGATGAAGCAAAGACCTATATTAGGTCATTCGAGCATCATAGGGTTCACAAGAGACTTGTGTCAGTCAGCTTTCCATTACTAAAACAAATATCCTCAATAATCAACTTATAAAGAAAAAAGGTTTACTTTAGCCCACAGTTTTAGAGGTCCCGGTCCATGATCAGGCAGACCCACAACTTTTAGACCTATGGTGGAGGTGTCACATGGCAATGGAAGGGAATAGAGAGAAAACAAAAAACAAAACCAGAACCAGCCAGAAACAGAGAAAACAAAAAACAAAACCAGAACCAGACTGGGTCCTATAATTCCCCCTAAGGGACCCCCTTCTGTTAAAGAAATCCCACCAGGCCCTACTACTTAAAGGTTCTACCACTTCCCAATAACACCACAGGCTGAGACCAAACCTTGGACACATGGACCTTTGGGGGAACATTCAAGATTCAAACTACATTCAAGAAAACTGAAGAAATTTTTGTGCTACTAGGCTGAAGTGGATTTCTACCTTCTATACTCCAAATTTCAAACTTAAATGTGTTTTCAATTTATTATTTCCAGGGGACTCAGGGACACAGATTTCTGCACCAGCTTCCTATTGCCTACAATAATTGCAGACATACCTTTCCATCCTTGCAATCATCTTCTAACGTAATTAGGGAGCAGCATTTTCAGAAGGCTAAAGCTGATAAAAGCAACCTAGCAGTGAAGACATGCTGAGGATCACCGCGTGATGGAATAAGCCCAGGTCACCAACCAGCATCAATCAAGAAACACAGGCGGCCCACCTCTTGAGCACCATTGTGGATGGAAGACCTGCACTTAAGAAGTGCAGTGAGCTCTCTGCCTGTTGACATAATTGCCTTTGCCCAGAAAGAACTAATGGTTTCTCAGGATGAGGAAACTGTGGCAAGATGGGAGGTGCTATTAGTGGGTAATTGAAGATTAATGAAGATTTAGAGCCATTTGCCAAGCGTTAAATCACACATGGGTGATTTCTTTCTTGGCATAAGTACGTCAGTACTTGGATTTCACTTCAGTTCTCCAGGGGAAATTTGTGATTAACAGACAGCCATAGCTTTCATTTTTTAGAAAAGTCCCAGAGAGCTGCAGAATGTCAGCACTAAGAAATCCCCCACCCTTTGCCTAAAATTATGATTGGTCCTTGATATTCTTATATTTGTCTTGTTAAAGGGAGTTGAATGTTATGAAATATCAGTAGCAATCTTCACCAAGCACATCACCTTATATTAGTCTTATATTAGGCTTACTGATGGTCCCAGTGATTCACCGTCCCATTGAAACAATCTTGCTTCCCCATTTTCCCAACTCTGCACTCCAGCAAATGTACAAATTAGATCTGATTCATGAATTCATTAACTGTAATAGATTGAATTTTTGGCCCCAATTGTTCATCCCTTCCTGAATCTGTAGCTTTTGCCATGTTCATTTCCAGTTCTTTCCACTAAATATGTAATTTTTCCTAATTCATAACTTTAGGTGTGGCCATGTAACTTTCTCTGGCTAATTGGATGGGGGCAAAAATGATAGCTTGTTGTTTCTGGGCATAGACTTTAAAGAGCTACACGTTTTCCTTTTCCCTTTTGGGCTCCTGCCATGGCCAGGAAAAGAATATGCCCCACCAAGCCTGCTACTCCAGTGAGAATGAAAAACGTGTGGAGCAGAGCCTGGCTCACCCCTGCACTCACCACCAACTTCAGCTCAACCCTGACTAGCCTGGTCCACCCTCCGCTGGCTCTCAGCTTGGGAGTGAGAGTTGGATAGTTATTTTAAGCTGCTGAAATTGGGACTGGTTTGTAAAGGAGCCAAAGCTGTGATCAATCATACATAAGTTAGGAGCAAAACCTACAGAGATAAGCAAAACACCGTCCTCACCCTCCAGGAGGTCCAACCTCACCTGAGTGCAAAACTACTGCCCAGCAGGGCTGTGCAGAGTCCCTGGCTCTCAGACCCCAAAGTCGAGGTCGCCTTATTTCACGATTTCAACAGCATTCTTGTTGATGACGACCACCATGGCAAACCAAGAAAGCCAGTTAAGAAGACTGTAAGAGTTCTTATTAAAGTTTCTGCAGCCAGATTTTCAAAAAAGTTTCTTTTTATGTTCCAAAACAGTCATTAAAAGATCCCTTCAAATCTGAGGTTCTTACAAAGCTACATAAGAAAGCCCATGAAAACAAGTGCTTTTCTTCATAATTTCTGAATCCTCGGGCATTCTGATTTCACTTGTCTGCAATGCTGTTTCTGCTTCGGTATTGTTCATGTCCACCCCTTTTCTTTTTGACCCACAAAATTCTGATGCTATCAGTCTAAAGGCTACTGGTTGCAAAATGTTGCTCAAAATGGCAAGCTTAGTCAGTGGCACAGTGGCACACACCTGTAGTCCCTGCTACTCAGGAGGCTGAGGCAGTAGGATTACTGGAGCAGATTTGTTCACATTCCCTATGTTGCTCCCTCTGGGCAACATAGGGAGATCCCTGCCATCTCAAAAAGGCAAGGTTTTCTTGGGCTTTTGAAGGTGTAATTTGTTATGATTTACATGGACTTTATCCTCAGTTTCTTATTGGCGGAGCTCCTTGGCTGGTTGCTAAACTTCTGCAAGCTTCTTTGCTCCATTTTTCAATAATGTCTCACCTGATATCCCAATTCCTGCCTCTCAACCTTACCTGCCTGGACTCTGGGTATTGCTCTGCACATAGCAGGTGCTCAAGGAATGTTTTTGGAATGAACTGATGTCACTGCCTGGATCCAAACCTCACCCTGCTCCTCTTGGTCCACTATGTAATGTGGTTAGTAGCACTGGCCTGATTATGCAAGCCCTTAACTGTGTATACCTAGGTTTTGCATCCTCTTCACCTTCCTTCCCCACCCACATGCACCCCACTGTCCCTTTCTGGTCCACTAATATTCAGGGCTGATCCTCTGAGCTTTTTGTCCACTGGGATCAATAGCTAGTGGGAAATCAGGCCCCCCGGCAGTCTCTTTGCTAGTGTTGAGACTGGTGTGAGCTCACAGTTCAGCACATCTTCAGAAGGAAGGGAGTGGGGAAAGTCTGAAAACTGGATTCTATCAGTTAAAAACTGACCTGACTGGCTGCCTGTGAATAGGCCAAGGAAAAACACAATCAAATAGCATTCCAGAAATGTCAACAGTCACAGTGCAGCAGGCATGTTTACAATGCAAATCTAAGTCACTTAGATTTATTGAGGTGCATTCCAGAATATGGAGCTGCTGGCTGTTTAATAGAGATCAATAAATCATTCCAGCACAGAGGAAAATTAAAACTCTCCATTGCCATCTGGAACTTGGTGTTCACATGCTGCTGAGAAACCAGCTATCTGATATAGTTACATTTCTCCCTAGCCTATGTTTAAAGAATTTCACAATATCCCAGAAGAATAAAAGAATTCAGAAAAAAAAGATTTTACAAAGACATATAATGCTAAGTGAAATAAATCAGATGCACAAGTTTAAATATCACATGGTTTCTGTTACATGTGAAACCCAAAATATAAATAAAGAGCAAAATAAAAGATAATTCCCCACGATAAAAGATAATCATTATATAGTGCAAACATGTATTAAGAAAAAATATTTTTTTAAACAGACATAAGAGAATGCAACTCGAGTCTGGACTGCATGTTTAAAATTTGTCAGGCATGGAACATGTCCTGTTCTATTTTTATAAATGGAATTTTTTTTTGACTCATTTAACTCTGAGATTCTGCCTTTTTAGAGGCGACTTAATATTAATTGTCACTAAAACTCAATGTTTTTTGTTTTTTGGTACTGGGGTTCTAACTTGGGTCCTTGAGCTTGCAAGGCAGGCTGAGGAACCACTGAGCTAAATCCCCGACCCAACTCAATGTATTTTGAGAACAAATGAATGGAGTTTATGGAATAGTATCCTTTACCCTGTAAATACATGGCAGAGCTTATTCTGAATCTGGGATGTTCCCCAAAGGACCATGTGCTAAAGCCTTGGTCCTTACTTTAGCACTACTGGAGTAGTGGAACCTTTAAGAGGTGGGATTTCCTGGGAGCTCATCAGGTCATTGAGGGTGTGCCCTTGAAGGAGATTATGGGACTGTACCCTTGCTTGCTCTCATTTTTTCTTCCTCACCTGGAGATGAGTAGTTTTGCTCTGCTGTATCCTTTTGCCATGATATGTGGCCTTCCCAAAAGGCAATGGGGCCAACCAGTCATGGACTGGAACTCCAAAACTGTGAGTCAAAATAAATCGTTTCTCTTTTAAAGTTAATGATCTCAGGTGTTTGTTATAGTGACAGAAAGCTAACACAAAGTGTATGTAAAGTCAATTGTGGCAGATCAAATGATATTTTAATTCAATCAGGAAAGTAGACATTTACAGGATTCCTATGACAAATACTTTTCTAAAATTGAAAATCTTTAAAAATATAAATGATGTTATCTGTATGTATTGCGGTAAATACAAATTTCATATGGATGCACAGAACACTTTTCTGAACCTTTCTGAGACACACATAACTCTGCATTTGCTCGAGTGTTTGTAAATAGCTTTATCATATCCCTTGACAGTCTATCCACTCACCTAGAACAGTCCATCCTGTTCATTGAATCCTGTTAGCACCTAGTTCATGTTATGAGCAAAGGAGGTACCTGCATTTGTTAAGTGAATGAATATCTGGAGGGTACAATTTATATTGTTTAATATGGCAACCAGGAGACATGTGCCTCTCTTTGGTATCAAGAGGTGACACCAAATGAAAACATGAATCAATTCTGGAAAGGATTTCACTGTGTTCGAGAATGACAGACCCACTAATGGTATTGCCTAAATGACATTGCCCTGAACTTTCCAAGACAACATTTTCTCTCCTAAATTCTCCTTCAATACCATTGTCAGAAAGGGAATCACATATTGCACAGACAAAGGGTGGGATTACAGAAGAGACAGAGAGGCAACAGCCCAACACAGCCAATGGTGTGACCAGGTGGGGAATGATCAGTAGTGTTAATAAGCATCCCCCAAGCTAGACTGAAAGTCAGCCTGCTATCTGATTTTGTTAAAATCTACTGAAAGGGTGAGATTTACCAGAAAGAGCAAATGTTAGTAACTCCAACTAAGCTATTTTTCCTGGGTGAATTTACTACTTCTTTGAAAATAAAAGCACTTCAAAGCCTGTCTAAGAATACAAAAACAAGTTGGATGTGGTGGTGCATGCCTGCAACTCAGCACTCAGGAGATTGAGGCCAAAGGATCGCTACAAATTTGAGGCCAGCCTGGGCTACATAATGAGTTCAAGGCGTCTGAACTTCTTAGAGAGACCCTGTCTCAAAAACAACAAAACAAATAAACAAACAAACAAGAAAGGCAAGCAAGCAAGAAAGAAAAAAGAAATACAAAAACAAGAGAAGTAGGATGAATGTCTTTAATTTCACATTTTAAATGACCTCATTAACATAATCCATGCCTTGGTATATACCTTGAGTACCTACTATGGACCCAGCCCACAAATCATTCACAATCTCTATCCAAGTGAAGCTCACATCCGAGTCCAGAAGAGAATCAAATACACATGTAAGTACAGTGCAAGGTAATACATCTGTGAGATATATAATAATGCAAGGGCTTGGTTCAAAAGAGCATCCATGTCTGGCAAAACCTTGGAGAAGCTACAGAAAGGAAGCAGTCATTGATGCAGACCTGGATGTAGAAAGATATTGTTGCTGCATCTTTACCTCCAGATCCCTTTTACCATTTCTGTCATCCCATTCCTGGCTTCTGTGTTTCTGTTTCAAATGTTTTATGCACCTGGCTCTTTGTTAGAGCACTGTCTCAGACCTTTGGAGCTTGTGTTGGTCCAGCAAGCAGATAGCTACAAGTACCTGAAATTAGTGTCATTCACTCCCCACCCCCCACCCTAGGACAGCCTGGCCAAGGACTGATGATGGCCCAGGAGAGTGGAAGTCCAGATTCGGGCCTAGGGGGCCACTCCAGATCATCCTTTACACTCCAGCACCCTCTAGGGCAGCAGGCTGAAGCCATCCCCATAAGTCTGTACCTGAAATCTGACCTTTGGCTCCGTTTCCTTCCCTGCCCTAATTCCTAGTTTCTCTCAGGAGCATTTTCTTTTTAAAATGGAAAATGAATTCTCCTGAAAGAAAGAAAATAAGTTCCAGCCATAAGGAAGAGTAAGTGCCAATACTTGTAGGCATGACAAACACACGTGGAGGACTGGGGACTGGGCAGGGGCTGAGTTGGGGATTTGGATAAGACATGAACAAAACCAAGACTCAGTTGTGACAGACCCTGCATGCCACGTGGGGAGATTTTGATACAGCTGCATGTTATCTATCAGTCTCCCATTATGCCATCTCCAAAAGCAAATGAAATATATGTCCATATAAGATTTGAATATTCCAAAATTATCAAAAACTATAAACAAAAGCAAGGATACCTACTTTTTACCCCTTCTGTTCAGCATAGCATTGGAAGTTCTAGCCAGAGAAATTAAGCAAGAAAAAGCATCCAAATTGGAAAAGAATGAGTAAAATTATGTTATTAGATGATATGGTCTTATACGTAAAAATTAAAGATTATACACATGAACACTATTTGAGCTAATAAATTCAGTAAAGCTTCCAGATACAGCACACAAAAATCAGTTGCATTTGGTATTCCAACGTTCAACAATCCAAAGGGGACATTTTTTTTAATTGACCCCATTTAGAAAACCTTCAAAAAGAATAAAATACATAAGGATAAATTTAATCAGAGGTAAAATATTTGCACACTGAAAACTACAAAGCATAGCTGATTTTTAAAAATTTTCATCCATGCATATATTTTAATCAGATCCATCCCATGTTGCCTGCCATTACACACCTTTGCCCTCTCCTTATTTCCTTCTTCTTGTCAATAAAAGCAACTCTTACTTTTTTTTTATGCGTGTGTTTTTTAAGATTCCACATTTTAGGGAAAACATTTGATACTTGTCTTTCTGAGTCTGGCTTATTTTGCTTAATATGATGATCTCCAGTTCCATCCATTTTTTTTTTTTTACAAATGATATGATTTCATTCTTCTTAATGGCTGAATAGTACTCCATTGTGTACATATACTGTGTTGTCTTTATCCATTCATCTATTTCTGGGCACCTAGACCATATCTTGGCAATTGTGAGTTGTGCCAAAAGAAACATGGACAAGCAGATATCTCCATAGTATACTGATTTTAATTGCTCATCCTTATGATAGTTCCATTTTTAGTTTTTTGAGGAGCCTCCTTAGGACAGCAATTCTGATTGGGGTGAGATGGATTCTAACTGAGCTATTATTTGTTTTTCCATGATGGCTAAAGATGGTGAGCATTTTTTCACAAACTTCTTGGCCATTTGAACTTCTTTTGAGAAGTATCTGTTCAAGACATTCACCCATTTATTGAGTGGTCTGTTTGTTTGTTGCCCACTGGTGGAGGCCAATCACTAGTATGTTGTCTGTCTCAGGGTTGTGTTTACTATAGAAATTTCTTATTATTTCTTTCTGTGAACCCAGAGCCACTGCTATCTGTATTTAGGTTTGTGACGTGTGAGCTGGTGAGGTATCTCACTCATTCCAGAGGCCTCCCAGTCTGTGCTCCTATGGTAAATGTCCAAGTGGAGGCCTCTGTCTGAAAGCTGGGTCTTATTATGTAGCCCAGGCTGGTCTTGAACTCACTGCAATCCTCCTGCCTCCTGTTGGGAGCCATTCTACATAATTTGGGGGAAAAATCATTTCATAATTAAAGCATGTCTATAGCTGTTAAGACCCAGTGTCACCTTGCCCACGAGCCAGCTATGGCATTCATATAAGTCCATTTTGCCTCCAGTCACAAGTTAAGGCCTCAATGGTCCCGTGATGCTGTGACACTCAAGGACAAGCATACATCAGCTGAACATATCCTGGTTCTTGAATTGAGTAGTAATTTTAAAAAAAGAGAAAGTTTTCACCTGGGGGAAGGACAACTTCATTAGCCTGCTATCTTGTCCCACCTATTGTGAGAATGCTCTCCTTACTGCACTCATCACCATAAGATCCTCAGCAACCTAAAATCCTCATCAATCTAAGATCCTCATCAACACAGAATTATCGCCACCCCTTAAGTCACCTGATACTCCCTCCAGTTATTGTGTGTACCCAATTAATAGTGGCCAGCTCGGAGTGTCTTTGTCTTTGCCCACTCTAAGGCGCTGACCTCCCCGCCCCGTGTGTTATGAAATTACACATGTATTACGAATTACACAAGTCTCTACTGTCTTTCTTTAGCCCTTGCTGCCCCCCTTTCTAGGCAGATGAGAGGACTGATCACCCTCCAGTAGCCTCCCAAATGCAGGGATTACAGACATACACCACCACACCCAGCTTGATTTCAGTCTTTCTGAGATATTTCACTGTCTCTGGGGATTTTCCACGGAATGCCACACTGTGTCTTGCCACCCACAGAAGTTACCCCTCAACAGAGTCAGGAAGAGTTCTCCCCAGGCCGCTGCAGCCCTGGACGCCTGTCACACTGGCCACACTGGCTGAGATTTTCCTCCAGTGTGTTATTCTCCTTGATGGCATTGCTATGAAGCTATAGCAGTTCCACTTGTCGGGATCCAGGATCCTTGTTATCTAATATGGAAAAAAGCTCCTTTTTTCAAATTCCAGCTATGACATTCTGCCAAATAAAAATCTACTTACTTTTCATTTCTCTAAAAATCATATAAATTCCTGTAATGGTTTTGGTCTTGAAAACCTCAAAACCAGACAAAATTGTGGTAGTTTTGCTCTTTATCTTGCCACATTCCTCCTCTGAGAATATGAACAAGTGGGTTGGCCAAAGGAGAAACATGGGAAAATAACTTTCAGAATAACTGCTCTGGCCACACAGCACCTGCCATAAGGATGGAATTTAGTAAGTGATTAACTCTTTTCTCTGGAAATGGTGCCATCAAAGCTGGGCTACAAAGGTTCCACTCAAAGCATGGGGCAGCTCCTGTGTTGGCAAAAGTGAAATGGTGAAGTATTAGGGTGAGGCATTACAACTGGAAGATTTATGAGACAGGCAGATCATGGAAGAGTAACATCTGAATGAAAGAGGAACACCTAGTGAATTGTTGTTCAGGTAGGAAAAGAGGCAAAGTAGTGATAGAAAAATAAATTTCTGCCTCAAATCTGGGGGGTGACAGCAAACAGAGCAATAGCAGAAGGCCACAGCATATAAATTCCTACAAGAAGATAATTTAGTGATCAGTTACTCAACACCCCCTGCCACCATTATACAGAGAATGAGGCCAGAGTTGAAATCACATGCCCAACGTCAATAATGCATTACATTTAGTTGCAGAATTCTCAACACTTCAGACTCTTTACCACCAACGTACTATATTGTCTTATGACTGAAAATATAAGATTGAAGAAGTCAGTTGGACCTCTCTCAGTCATCTAGAGCCTTTTTACTTAAGCCTCTACTTCTCTAATATTTGACTAATGATTCTTATTTATAATTCTGTGTTGTTGAGTAAATTAAGTGAGGAGGGAACTAGCACAGTGTGAGGACACAGTAGCTTCTCATTTTAGAGTGGTGATGTTAAAATTCTTTGGTAAAAACACAATACTGACTTTGCAAGTCAGTCCTGGCTTATAGTTCTTCCCAGGATTCATTCTGATGAACTAAATTCATCCATGAAAAATACACCATTTTCTTCCATTAAAATAAAAGAACACAGGCCGAGAGTGTAGTTCAGTGGTGGAGTGCTTGCCTAGCATGCTTGAGGCCCTGGGTTCTACCCCCTGCAAAACAAAACCCCCACACATGTCAAAGATGATTTTATTTATCTCAGTATCTAATGAGGGGGAGAAAAGTGTTAAAAACAACAGAAAGGAAAACCCAGAAGGCGGAAATACAGATGAGGAAGAATGCAACTAAATGGAAAACTGGCCACTTAATCACGTATTTCTTCTTCCTCTTTCTCTTCTTCCTCCCCTTCTCCTACTCTTCCTCATCCTCTCCTTGCCTGCACCTCCCCTTGTAGCAGCTTGAGATAAAATTCACATACCTGTCATGGGCTATGTAGTAACACTTCAAAGACGGACTACATTTGTGACAGTGGTCTCATACAATTATGATTGTGGCTGGGGGTGGGGCCCAGTGGCAGATCACCTGCCTAGCACATGCAAAGCTCTGGGTTGCAGCCTCAGCACCACAAAAACAATTATAATGGAGCTGAGAAGTTTCTGTCTCCTAGAGATGTCATAGCTATCCTAACACATAGCACTACGCATTACTCATGTCTGTGGTGACAGCGGTGTAAATCTATAGTGCTGCCAGTCATATAAAAGCATATTCAGTAATGTATAGCAATACTTGATAATGTTAATAAACGATTGTTATGGTTTATGTATTTATGATACCTCACTTTGTGTTATTTTTGAATATACTTTTTACCCACTAAGAAGTTTACTATAAAAGTTTGCCATGTGACTCTGGCAGCAGCCTCATATGTCTTGTGTTCCCTCACCCTCTCCATTACATCAAGAGTACATGCCCAGAGATTTGCCATCTAGGTTTGTGTAAATATACTCTATGATATTTAAATAATGAAACTGCCTAATGATACATTTCTCAGAATGTGCATCCCCTTAAGTGATGCATGACTCTCTCTATATATATAACTATATTCACATAAAGTGAACATGTGATAGCTTTTAGTAGTTCACACAGCTGTATAATCATCACCACAATCAATTTAAAGCAGTTATTACCTCAGAAGAAGAAACCCTGTATCCTTTAACCACAACCTCTCAATCCTTCCACTACTCCTAGCATTGTGATCCTTTATGACCAGTTCCTTTCACTCACTATAGTATTTTCAAGGTTGATACGTATTGAAGCATTTATCAGTACTTTCTTTTGTGGTCAAGAAATATTCCATTGTATGGCCCATTTTCTTTTACACTGACTGTACCTTTAGTGAGTTATTTTTCATGAGATGCAAAATATAAAATCTAAAGTCTGAGTTTCAGTTTCTCTCTCAGACAATAGATACTCTGATTCTGATGTCAAGTTCTACATCCAAGTCATCAGTTCCAATAATGTGGTCTTCTGAAATGCCCATCTACTTTCAAACAGGTTAGCATAACCTGGGTAGAAGTATACCCCACTCGGGCTGTTTGGCTAATTTTCCACTATGTCAGGCACAGCCAACTCTTATGAACCTCATGTTTGGAAAAATAGAATATTACAAAGAAGACTCTCAGCCAAATATTACAATATGACATGCGCCTGAAAGCTGGTTTGAGAACATCTGCTTAGGAAATGTCAAAATAGGGCTGTCTCTTCTATGCTTGGCAAACTTTGTGCTATGGTTTGAGTCTGTCCCCCAAATTTTGTCTGCTGAAACTCAATCCCCAGATACATACATTGCTGTTATTTGCAGGTGCAGATTTGGGAGATACTTAAATTAGGTAAGGTCATTGCAGTGGGGTCCCCATGACTCACTGCTTTGAGACCTGAGCTGGCACATACTATTTCTGCCTCAGCATGTGGTGACCCCTGCCATGTTATATGGTTAAGACCTTCACTAGAAGCTGCGCAGGTGCCATGCTCTTCTTGGACTTTTTAGGCTCTAGAATATGGATTGAACAAACCTCTTTCCTTTATAAATTATCTGGTCTCAAGAGTTCAGAAAATGGACTAAAATACTATGGGTGAGTAGAAGTGTGGTCTCCCCAGCTCCCTGCTCAACCAGTGACTGCCCTTTTACCTACCAGTACTTGGAGTTCTTAGGGCTGTTGGCTCCTTTGTCAAGTGAGGGAGCATCCTAGCTTACCACTTAGTTGCTACTAGTGGTTCTGCTGGAAATGTACCTTTCTAAAAAGGCACCCAAGGAAAGGCTGTATGACTTGTACATAGCAGCTCTAATAACAAGGCATTCTGCAACATCTCCCTTCAAACCAAGTGCCTACTCCTAGCTCAGGCACAATTGAGATTATGATTCTTCTTCCTTTTTCACTCCACCCAACCATTTATTTTTTCTCAAACCAATTTGGTCAGTCTTTAAGCCAAGTGCTAGGGAGAGGAGAGCAATCTGGACTCTACAGAGAGCTAAGAATCAGTGTAGAAGGCAGACGGTATATGACGAGCCCCTCTGGGCTAAAAAGCACCCTGAGGAATTATACACATCACAGTTACAGGAAGACATCCATGTCTTTTTAATATAGATGTTTTATTGAGAAATAACTTACATATATTAAAAGCACCAGTTTACAATTTAATGTTTCATCAAATGCCCTCACTCCTATTGCCACCACTGTGCCTAACACAACTCTTGTGCTTTTTAAGTCCATTTCTTCTTCCCCAATCCCTACAAGCCCCGATCTGCTGTCAACTTTTCTAGAATTTCACATGAATTGAGTCAAATATTCTTAAGCTCAGCATGTTTTTGAAATCGATCCATGTTACCATGTCAGTAGCTTGTTCCTATTGCTGAACAGAAGCTGGTTTTATGAATGTACCACTAATTGCTTAATTTATTTACTTGTTGGTGAAAATTGGTTGTTTCCCATTTGGGGCTATCCTATAAGCGTTGTGCATGTTTCAGTGGTTATGATTTCACTTCTCTTGGTAACACAAAGTGGAATGGCTGTGTTACATGGTAGATGTACATGTAACTCTGTAAGGAATTCTACACCAATTTCCTAAGTGGCTGTACATTTTCTATGTCCCTTTTAAAAAACTGCTATTCACCTATGAAGTTTGTAAAATAGTCAACAATTTGGGACAAATGATTTCTTTTCCTTTTGAAAGTAAGACTCTGGGATACAATCATGGACATGGAAAGCAGACAAGGTCTGCAAATCTTGCTGTAGATGGGAAACAGCTGAAAAAGTCATGGCCATGAATGATTTCATCACTCAAGGTGTACTACCGGAAAATCAAGTAAGAAGTAGGTAGAGTCAGAGCTCCAGCAACCGGGGACTCAGGCACAAAAACTATAATGAAAACAGAGCATGTGTGTGTATTTCTCTCATTTCAAATTTGATGGATATTTTTCTTTCAAGGAGAACCCAACTGCCACTACCCTTATTATTATAGCAAACTGGTATTGCAGCCTCCCTACAGTTCCTATTTTATCTACAAGTGTCTGGGTCCATGGTGCTTCCCCCCCTGGAGTTAACAGTAACTCTTGCTGCACTCTAGTTTGCCCTGTCCAATCTCCATGGTAGCTTGTCTTGTAATAATGAACACAGACATGAAGAGGTCATGAGGCTCCTTCCTCAGCTTCTGAGAACTTCTTGAGCTGTAAATATCACCACTTGAACTTCTTCAAAAATGCGATTATTCATCATAAAATTTTCCTCTCAGTGAGAATCATAGCATGGATGATCACCCCAGGGACTCAGGGCCCAGATAGGATCTCCTGAATACACATATTAAGGGCCCAACACATATCAGAGAACCACCAAGGGTAGTTACAAAGAACATGGACTTGTAAGTCAAGTAGATCTTGATTCCAGTTGGGCTGCTGAATAAGTTCCTTTACCTTAAGGTCTTAGGTCCTTCACCTCTAACATAGGAATAGTAGTAGCTTAAGAATTTGAGAATTAGATAAAGCATGTAAAGTGTTGCATATCCTGTCTACCAAAAAGTAACCCCATTCCTTGCTCTATTTGTGCTTCAATTACCTCAAAAGTGGCTGAACCTGGTGGCAGTTGCAGTAGTAATAGTTACAGTAGTAACAGTAAAAGATTTCAATTAACAAATCTCTCTTTTACATTGTACTATGTACAAGAATACTGAATTCAGTACTGAACATTTAATAAAAATCAGGCCCAGGTGAAATACTGTGCTAGAATAAAGGGCCAGCCCAGCAAGGACGTTTTCCTTAGGGGCAAGATGTAGGAAAAGTAACAAGAGGAAGTGTGAGGCTAACTACATTGAGTGGAAAGGAGCAGAGAACTCACTTAGACCAGAGCTCAAAAGTGAGTTTAAACAAGCTTTGAATTGAGAGCTGTAAAGTATGGTATTACTGTTAAGACTCCTTTTGTACTGGTCTTGCTAACGTCCAAATAAAGCAGACTTCCCCAAAGCTAGAAAGCCTTGGAGTTGATGCTTTCTTGGGCAATCTGCATGCAACTTCAGATAGAATTCTGCTACCTCATGGAATCTTCTAAGATCCTGGCAGAAGCACAACGTCGGATAAGGTGCTTCATCCTTACCTAAAATCCAGTGTTAAACTTCGTGGGACAATGAGAGTGACTTTTAGGTGAATCAAGAGACTATGGGCCTAACTAAAGCAAAAGAGAGGGGCCAGGGTGAAAAGGAAGGTTGGAAGTTAGACCGCAGCAAGTTTTTGGAAACCAGAATAAAACTATACTTAATTGAATCAGCATTTACTGGGCTGTATGTATTTACTTTCCAGAATGAAATGGGAGAAAGGAGAATTAGAGAAGGAAGGGAGGGGGAGAGAAGGGTGTTAAGGAAACAAGCTATATTATGGACATGTACTAACACCTCAATATGACTGTAAAATGCACGTACTGCCAATGCACTAATAAAATCAAATTTTTAAAAAATTGAGCTGACAAAAAAAAAAAAAAAAAGCAGCAGCCCAATGTCCTGAAAGATAGCTAAGTAAACAATTGACTAGGATGTAGGGAAGAATGCAGTCTCTCCCCTGGATATTACTATTTAACTTTTAGTTCTTATTGTCTGTCTTCTTATGCTGGCATCTAGTCTGTAAAAGCAGTGCTGTGTTTCTGTTCAAGGGAAGGAAGGAATTTGCGCTGAGAATGTGCCTGGTTAAGTGTCAGGCACTTGGTACTGTACATATTTGTATAGGAGATCCAAACTGGGCCATAACTGAGTTCAGGGACTTATGGGAACATTAGAGGACTACATACCAAAGTATTAGAGAAAGTTTTTTCAAGAAGTGTTTCATAGCGCCATTTGCACTAGTAGAGACTTGGATAATAAGAATGACAGTTTTGCAGATCAGAAGATGGAGGAATTCATTTTTTAGCTAATAGGAAATGAGTCTGGATCTCAAACATAGTTTGTTTTTCCCAAAAATTGGAATTCCCATGCAGAGACATGGCAAGCCAATCCAAGGACATGAAGGAAGTAAAATGCCACAAAAATTTTAATGCACAGGGTCTATCTAGGAGATGAAGATTATTTCAGAGATTAGAAGGGAAGGAACATGTTTGTATGTTGTGGCACAGCTGTTGCTGTGGTGCAGTCAGAGGGAAGCTTCACAGAGAGGTTAGTGGGGTCTTGAGGAATGGAAGGGCTGTGGATAAGTAGGAAAGGAGAGGACACACAAGCTTATGGAGAGATTCAAAGCTCAAGATAGTCAAGGATCTTGTAAATGGGGTACACATATAAGACAAGGGCTTGACTGTGCAAAGTCTCAAAATGTCAAGCTGTGAAATTTGGAATGTTGAGATATATATATAGTGAGACAACAGATTCTTGAACTTGAATGATTTGACGAAGTCAAATGAGACCCAACTGACAGTTCTCAAATTTAAGATGTCCAAGATATTTTAAATTTCTACTTTTGCTCCCCAAATATACACTGGCCATAAGCTTTCTGATGATCTAAGGCCGGCTAAAAATAAAAACTTTGTGAACACCACATCAGAGTATTAAGCTAAGTGAATTATATTTACAATAACTGGCTAATACTTTTTTTCTTTAAATACTGCAAATAATACAAACACATTAATTATAGCTAGAAGCCTTGGAAAATGGTTTGTAAATTGTTAATTGATAAATTGATGAGTATTAGTAAGTCATGGTAGAAAAAATAAAATGTATAATCATTGGATAAAGTTCCAGAAAGACTTTATTTAAAAATGGAGTTGTAAATGCATACCAAAATAACATAAGTAATAAATGTAACAAAAATAAATAAGGAGAATAATGTATCCATACAAAATAAAAGTAACATAGTAAAAGACCAAATGTTTATAATTGAACAGAACTGTGTAAACAAACAATAATGTAAGTAGATTTTAATATTTTCCTAAAGTCCTTACCTTCTACTTCCATATAGATGTCATCAGTACCCAAAGATTAAATAAGAGGGAACAATAGTGATTATTTTGTTCAACGTTTTCTTCAAATAGTTGACACTGTTTTATTTATTCCTTCAAAGCATTTGTGTCTTCCATGTTCTTTAAAACTTTTTTGTCTTCCTTTATTAGATAGAATGGGAAATTTAGTTTTACAAAGAACAGTTCATTTACCTTTTGAAAAATTTAAGTAAAACAGGAGATCCATTATACAACAGACTTGTTTTTACAGCTCTTCAAAAAGATTCTGCATCTTTATTAATCAATCCAGCAGTACAAGACTTTAAAAATTCTGTAGTTTTCAAGTGTAGTTACTTTGTTTCTTAAAACAAATGTAGCACAGGTTATTGCTGAAACAGTAAAGACTATTTCATAAAAGTTGCAGTTTAACCTTTACAGACTGATAGGATTAGGGGGAAATCTAGGTCTACTAACAGTAACTGAATTGAAATTCACCCAAATTATAGTGTTCTGGAAACACAAAGATAATTACTTTCATTTTAAACTTATCCAGATATAAACTTACTGGAAAGAGAAAAACCAAGTTTATAGAAGATACTTTTCATATACTTCCTGTTTAGTAGCATAAGCCCAAAGTTTCTGTCATTTTTGTCTTGCAGGGTCCCTATAAGTGTGTAAGACAGACAGGATTTACTACTGGGTCCTACAGGGCAACACAGAGAAGTAATTCATTGTTTGGGAGTGAAACTATCAACTATTCTTAATGACTACTGGTTCTCCAAGTTTCCTAATGAAGAAAATTTTAATCTCATGATCATTTCAAGGGGAATTTTTTTCAATTGTCACATATAAACTTGGTAACACAGACCAATATACGTGTTCTTAGTTTAAAAAATATACTCCACTTAAACTGTATAGTTTAATCTTTCTAGTTATCATTAAATCTAAGATGAGAGACTAAATCTTATTTCCATTAAAAAAAAATTGTAAAAGGGTGCCAAATTGTTGTTGTTGTTGTTGTTTTTTTTAGTACCAGGGATCGAACTCGGGTCCTTGAGCTTGCACAGTAGGCGGTGAAACCACTGAGCTAAATTCCCAGCCCCAAATTGATCTTTCTGAAAGTGGAGTAAAACACTGTGGGGTTAAAACAAATACAGTATTATCTCCTATGTACAAAAAAAAGACAGTCCTTATACATGTGTAGAGATGTCCACCGACCACTCCCAGTAAATCTTAGTGCAAACATAATAATCTCCATAAACCCCAAGACAAGTTACATAGCAACAAAGTTATATAAATCACATCTATGTTGTAAAATTTTAGGACACTGAATGACTGTTGTGAAAGGTCTGCTTTACGGTAGAGAGCAATATGTCATGGTGTCCAAAGGTAATGAGTACTAATAAAAATCCTATTACTAGAAGCAAATAGAATGGTTAACAAATCTGTACACGTGAAGAGGAAGTCCATTTCAGGGAGCAGCTTGGCACAGGAGGCATGGGGGTTCAGAAATGTTGGATATTTAATTTGCTTGTAGGTCACAGCATGGCTTAAAAGAAAAAAAACAAAGATCTATGAAGGGAAAGGATGCAATGACATAACTCAGACTGAAAATCATAAAACCACAAAGGCAAAACTGCCACAATCTGCTTTTCCCTGTGTGTGCTATCACGTGTTTATCTAAGTGGTTTGAAGACAATGATAAGACACTACATTATAGGTAAAAAAAATAAATACATAAAATTAAGAAGACAGGTATAACAAGATTGCGATTGATCAAGCTGCCTTGTTTTATGTATCATCACTATACTGCTTCCAATATTCCTACTCATTCCACAGGTAATTCCTTTTCAACAATTATGAGAAAGTCATTCATGGACTGTAACATCTTCCTCTTCCCCATCAGGATTGAACCTATTGAAATGTATACTGAAATCAGCCTCAGATTCGGCATTCTCAAATTCAGCTGACACTGAGACAGCAGCAGGATGAAGAACCCTAGCTTCTGGCTGGCAAAGTGTTGGTGTCTGACCCGGGCTGCTGTGGTTATTCACAGGACTGGACTTCTGTTTTGGTGGAGATGGCAAGATAGCACTGGGAAATCCCATGTTATTCAGAGCTTCCAAAGTTCCGTCTGGGTCGATCATAGCATTGATAGCTGAAGGAAAAAAGTAGTAGAGGAAAAAAAGATATAATTCTAGATGCAGTTAAATTTGGATGATTTGTTTATGATTTGGATATTTGAACTCTCAGTGTATATGCAATCTTAAAATGTAGCTAATCCTTCCAATACTGTATTTAAAATCCAATTTTAGTAATTGTGTGGCTAATCTATATTGCAGATTATATACAGACTGAATGCTTAGTAAGTCCTAGATGGATCACTTATGAGCATTTCAAGGACTGTAATAAGACTGTTATGTAGAGATGTGGAATTCAAGAAAGAGCTTTCTGAAAACTGCTTTCTTTATTATAAGAGGATGTTGAAAATATTGGTTATGATTTTTAAAAAACACTACTAGCCCTACTTATCAATCAGAGAATTGGCGTTAAGTTGCTATGACAGGGTTCAGAGCCACCTCAAGGATGGAGGCCAGCATATCAGCATCCTTCAATGCTGCCCAACATGTCTGTCATTCTTACTGGCCAAGTGCTACAGTACCAGCTATGCATACCACTGTGGTGTAATGTTTCCTCTTGGCCTAGACACTAATATCCCAGGGCAAGCCCTAGAGGCCAAAGAGAGCTGGCTACCCCCATATGAAGGGCCAGGGAAAGACTGAAACCAGCTTATGATCCAAAAGATCTTTGAGTCCTCAGGGGGAAGTTCTAAGGCAGTGATTTTCAACTTGGTATTAGGCACAGTAAGGAGCTGGAAGAAGAAAGCACCAGAGATCAAAAGTATCCCTCCATCCTACCAGCTAACAATACTGTGCCAGCAAGCCACTTTTACTTGCGCATGTGTATCACAGCCCTTAGGTGTGGTGAGCCTAAGAATGTCTGAGAACCAACATATAAAGTCTGTATTATTCAACCAAGAGAAACTAAGTAGAATTAGCAGATGGCTCTGGAATCTGCTTGTCATACCACTAGGGGCTTCTGGGCCAAGATATACATAGGTACTAATGAATGATCCAGTTCTGACATGAACCAAAACAATGTTTCTGTCTAAGTTTAGGAGGCAAAGACTGTCTTTCATTTTTTTTCCCTTCCTTCCTCTTCTAATCTCTAATCAATATGTACTCACACCTGAGGGACATCTGAACAACTATTTGTATTAGAATACAAATTCATTTGAAGTATACTAGCAATATAATTTTTATCAAAACAATGCTAATTATCAATAAGCATTTTCAGCTGTATAGATACCTTTTGGCATATTTATATATTTTCATATTATTATTTATATATAATATACATTATAATTAGTTTACTACAATACTGTAGTAACATCTAGCCTATGGTCAGATTGAAGCACTAAAATATGCTTAAGATTTAATTTTATTAAATCTTTTATTTATATCAGGTTTCAGAATAACTTTTTAAGAGTAATTTTGATAGGTAGAGCTCTATATTTTATATACATTATTATACTATTATATTTAATCAAATACTGTCTGAATAGTAAGAATACTTAAAAGAAGAAGTTATCTCTTAAAATGCACTTCTCCTTAATTGTTGGCTCTTTATATCTAATTTAGTAGTAAATTTACCTTGTAACTGTTTTTCAACTCTTTTAAGCTCCTGTAAAATAGAAGAAATCTCCTGCAGGGAAAGCAGTAACAAAAATTAGCTTACTATAACTAAAACATTTTCAAGTGACAAGCAATGAATCTTACCATCATTTTATTTAGAACATATTATCTATAATGTTAAATGTTTTAAATAAAATATGATACGCAATGAAAAATTATGGTATACAATAAATGACACAAATTCAGAATTTTTAATAAAACTGAGTAACTTTTTCTACAAGATAATGCCAGTAAAAGATGAAAGCTATAACGTAGTTTATACAGTAGAAGCAAGTATCTTGAAAAGATTGTGTTGATCAAATCTGCAAAAACTTTATGACAAAATGTCCAAGGATTTTTTTTTTTGGAACAATGTATAAACTGCAGCGTCAATGTCAGAATTATACTCTGAGCAATAAAAACACACAAACTTTTAAAAAAAGGATACAAGCACGGTTATGCAAATGAAAATAACTCAGGTCAATTTAATACTTAACTTTGGTTCTTATTTCAAAATCGTTAATTTATAATGTATAATTATTACAGGAACAAGATGCATTAATTACAAGAACAAGAGCCAGGCATGATGGTGCACACCTGCAATTCTAGCACTCTGGAGGCTGAGACAGGAGAACTGCCATGAGTTCGAGGCCAGCCTGGAGTACAGTGAGTTCAAGGCCAGACTGCACTATATAGTGAGACCTTGTCTTAAAAAAAAACCTCAAATGCTGGGGATTTAGCTCAGTGGTTTCACTGCCTGCTGCACAAGCGCAAGGACCCGAGTTTGATCTCCGGTACTAAAAAAAAACCCACAAAAAAACTCCCCCCAAAAACCAAAACCAAAACAAAAAACCTCAAAAACAAAAACCAAAAATACAAGAACAAGATGTATAACAGTCAGAAACACAAAAGGTTGTTTCTTCATATTCTCTGCAACTCTGAAATGATCAACATTTTAAACCTCCATGGATAGTTGAAGGAATAACATTTCCCAAATTTGTGCATTCATACTTCCTTTTGCAATATAAACCAAGAAATGTCTCAAAACAATGTTATCTTTCTCTTAAAATTCTGCTACTGAAATATTTGACAATTCAAGAAAAACTACCATACCATGCTTGAGGTTTTCACAATAGGGACCTCACTTTCAGTTCTTAACTTGCTTTCTATTTCATCCCAGTTCCGATCTTTGTCTTTAAATAATATTCTGTAAGTCAAAAAACAAGCATTTCAGTTTTCATATTTCAAAAGCCAATCAGTTATGCTAACGATAATATCAAAAACAAGATGCTTTTTCACAACCACTGTATGAACTGAGAAATCCCAAGCCAGCAGTACCAATTATTTCATGTATGTGAGAGATCTGGTTTTAAAAGGTATCTAGTTATTAAAACATTAATACCTAGTAATACTTAGTATGACCATTAATGACCAATATATTAACAACTATTAATAATTAATACATTAATAAATTAATGTTTATCTCATTGAAAATCAAAGGTAAAACAAATGTAGAGGATATAATCCTCAAAATGTAAATATTATTTGTAATTAACAATATAACTTACTTATTAAGAAAATTTTATTGTGATAGAATATATGCAGTATTAGCATTAAGTAAAATGAAATTAAGAAAAGGCTGAATTAGGAATAAACAACAGTGCCAATTAAAAGTCTATATAGGAACAGACAAGCTTATTGATGGAGCAAAGTGTGAACATTATTTTCAATACTGCAAATTGGAGTACTTACTGTGCTGTTCTTTAAAAACCTTCATTTGTGATAATGTATACATGTATAACCTCTTAGGAGTTAAGGTATTATATAACATGTATTTTTGATAAAAGCAACTAACAATAAAGATAACAATCCTATTTTAGAAATTAAATTCAAATATCTTAATCTAGGAAATAACTACAAAGTTTTCATTGTCTTTCAAATGTGGTATACTCTTCTTGCTAATACTTTATAGAATCTCTGAGACATATATAATTCAGCAGTTTTATGAAGATGTAAATACTAGCCACCTTTACGATTTCTTTCTACATTTCTTCAGGGAGTTGATCTTAAGGTAAACATCAACACTACACAACATTAATAAAGTTATTACTAGTGGAAGTTGATCAATATTGAAGTAGCAATTAATATTTCTATTGTTATTTCTTCAAAGGTCAATATGCCATCTTCATGCTATTTTCATCAATATCAAATCAAGTGTGGAATATCTGCAATTACATATAAATCTCTTTAAGAAAGCGACAATGAGTCTAGGTTATTAATGGCATAAGATTATTCTTCTCAGCAACAATTAGATTTTCTACACGTAAATTATGAGTCTCCCTTGTCAGTCGCCTTTTAAGAGCTGTTACCCTACTGAGCCTGAGAGTAAGAAGGAGCTGTGACGTTCCCTACTCAGCCCTTGCAGCAGGAGGCCTGACTATCTCACAGGCCAGCTGAGAAACGAAATGGACTCTGTACAACTGAGGATGTCTGTGCTTAGTCATGTAGTGCTGAAACTCAGGGGATTCTGCCAGCGGATTGTTAGTGAATAGAATGCTTGTGCTTCTAAAACTGTTAAGTCACAGATGTTTCACTTTTGGTGAAAATGTATTAGAATGGTTACCTAGGGTTCCAGATTCACTAAAAAAGGTCCCTGTGAAGGGATAAAAAGTTTATTTTAGAAGACAATTTGTAAATCTCACAACACAGACTGAAGTAGCCAAACCTATAATTTAGGCTTTAGGAAATGAACTGATAACAATATTTTATTTAACTGCTAAGGAAGCAAAAACCCATATCAAGAAATTATTTTAGACCAGGTTATAATGGTCACAATTCGGTTTTTGTTCAAAGGTCATTATAAATCTTCAAGAAAAAAAAATCAGTTTTCAAAGTGCTCTTTGGATTACATTATGGATTCAAAATAGAAGGCTAAACTTCAGCATGAAAACACATTATATTCCAAAGCTCACTTCATCCAATAATTTAAGTATTAAGCTAAAAATAATTTTAAATCAATATGTTAACTTTAAGGAAACAAGTCTTAGGCTTAGATTGTAAGTCCTCCACAATTTATTTATTTATTTATTTTGGTACCGGGGATCAAACTCGGGCCCTTGCACTTGTGAGGCAGGTGGCAGAACCACTGAGCGAAATCCCTGGCCGCTGCACAATTTATTTTTTAGCACTGTCCCTCAACACAAGCAAACTGAGGTTGCAAGGAGACAGTCTACTAGTGCAGGACTACATTACACACTGTAAGGAATGTAATGTAAGGAGACACTTCAACATGGAATACAGCGAGAATGCTACAAAACAGCCTTTGTATGAATACTTTTAAAATGAATCCACAAGAAGTATGCAAACAACTTAAATATGGATACTTTTAAACTGATCCCAGCAGCCATTGGAGTTCAGAAAGTGTAGCCCAAATCTTAAAGACCAGTCATTCCCCAAACTTCTCTGATGTTTCCCATGAAAAAGGCTTGGGCTGGCCCTTTTTTGGCTATCAAAAGTCTTAACTACCTTTAAATATTATCTTTTCCATAAAAACCTCCCTGATTATCTGAGGTGAAAGTGATTCTTCATTTGCCTCTTACTCTTTATGAGGCACTCCTATATCATGTGCTATCTTGCATAACAGTTCACTAATACGTGCCTCACTTGGCCACTTGATTATAAATTTCATGGTGTTGAGATGATGCTTTACACCTTATTTATATTTTCAAAAAAACCTGCCACAGTATTTTACACACAGAAAATTCAGTGCTCCAACTGCCGACAACTCAAATACATGGGTCATTCTATATTAAGTATGTTATTGAGATGTTTTAAAAAATCTAAATTGTCAAATTTCTGAGGCAATAATATCAGTCAATTAATCAATGTACTCTTTGGTCTCAACTTTAATAGTATCAAAGCCACAAAAATATTTTTCTTTGACAGAGACTAGGGATGGGTTCAATGCAGACTCTGAAAAAGATGCTACGTGGTGGGTAGACAACTAGGGAATAGTACAAGCAGGCCATGCCATATGACCATGTAATGAGACTTTCATGATACTTTTACAGATAAATTCATGTACCAAAGCACTAATGTATGCTTCGCATGTTTCTCATGATGAAGTCTAACCTCCTTAACAAATTCTGCCTAAGCTGATCCATACTAATTTCTCCAGTGTCATCTCTCATGGTTCTCTAGCTTTTTCACTTCACTGACTTTTCAACTAACACCTCCCCTTATCCTTCAGGACTTTTTTTCTAAGAATCTTTGAATTTCCTGTGCCTGACTTCTATAGTATCTCGTCATATATTTCTCTTTCTGTACTTATCACACAAAATTATAATTACATATCTATCTGTCTACCTTCTCCACTCAATTATGAAGACATCAAAAATTGTGCTGGACAGCAAAAAATCATTCAATGAATACATTTGGAAACTCTATTCCTATTTAAGACTCCTCCCACCCAGTACTGGAGATTGAACCCAGGGCCTTGCACATGCTAAGCCAGTGCTCTACTAATGAGATATACCACTGGGCCAATTCCAACCCAGTGTTTTTTTTATTTACTTTTGTATTATTTCAATTATTAATCCTTCCTAATGTCTGTTTTAGAATATAATTTTAGTGGAATCAAATTCAAAATAGTAACAATTACATATTACCTTCAACTACACTGAATGCATGAGACAAACCCAAGACATGACTCCTGCTATTAATAAGTGGGGTTGTGACTGGAGCCTAGAGATTTGTTAATTCATGTTTAAAAACTAATTAATTAAGCTTAATTATTTTCCTACAAATTTAAGTAGGGGTCTGTCCCAAGGAACAGTAGACTGCATTTGTCTCTGGTCACGTATTGTGTTACTAAATCATAGGCAGATGGGGTGTACTGGTGAAGGATGGCTATTTTACTTATGAAAGATAATGGGGTCAACAAACTTGGGATTGATACAGTCATCAAGGGAAAACAGACCTTACCTAAAAGGATGTTAGGATGCTAATTATTTAATCATGGAGTGTGAGTAAAATAAAAACAATGGACTCATTTACAAGTTCTCCTAGATTTTATAAATTTACAAACCATGCAACTAATTTCTCTAAAATCAATTATAAACCTCAGGTTTAAAAAAATTTAATAAAGTTCTAATTTACTTAATGGAAATTAATATTGTTTCTTAAATCTTTTATCACTTCTATGTAGCTATTTTAATAAGAAGTCAAATGGGTTGGGCAGTAAAATAGATAATATTCAAGAGAAATAATGAAATTAAGACAAGTCATGTGTAGATAGCAGAAACGGGTAATTCAAACCCAGACTGACTTATTCAAATAAATGAACTAGAATGTAAATTCCATGAGAGCAAGGGTCTTTGTTCTGCTGTTGTCTAGACAGAAAGTACTTCAGAGTGTACTTCATAACCATTTGTTAATGAATGAACTTTGAATTTTTATTCTGTGGAAAAGCTTATTTAAAAGTCATAAGGATATATGAAATGACAAAGGTTATTTATCTTGAAAAAACAAAGGATGGTAACATATGGGCGGTCATTAAGATAACTTTTAAAACTATATATATATAAGGTGCTCTTTAAGAAAAGCCAAAGATTCAATTGCTTTTGAATTATTAAGGTAACATGCTTCACACTGCAACCAAATATGGAGGTGGTGTAGAAATATTTCACCAACACTCTTAAAAAAGTAAAGATATCATTAAATAGAAAGGTCAAGATGCAGAAAAGGAAGTACAAGATCCTGTTTGTACAAACTTTGAGAAATAAATCTGTAGGAGAAAAACTCCATATATATGTACATACCCTATTCACATTCATATATAATAGATGTATACATATACACACATATAGATAGTACATATACTTTTTTCAAAGATACAGTGGTATTATATGCTTGCAATTTGGTTGCACCCAAAATAGTGGAACTAATTCTGTGACCAGAATCATGGAAAGAATTATGTTAGTGAACTGAGGTACTACTGTATTTGTATTTTAACCATATTCATGTAATACTTTTGTTAAAAGCATTAAAAAGAAAAGCAGGACAAGACAGTGTAAATTACACTACTCTCTTTAACAAAGAATTTTATTTATTTTTTAGTGCTAGGTATTTATTTTTATATTTTTATTAGTACATATGTGCAGTACATAATGATTACATTCCCCATGGGGAGATGGCACATGTACATAATGCATCTTATTCTTTTTTTTATTCCCTTCCTCTCTCCCTCCTCCATTTCTTGGTCCTCCTTCATTTACAAAAGAACTATCTCCCTATTTTTTATTATCTTTTATATTGCTCTGTATTTATATTTTGGGTTTCTCAAATAAGACACAACATGCAATATTCAAGCCTGTGTGCCTGATTTATTCCATGTAACATTATGGTCTCAAGGTATATCCATTTGCCTAAAAATGACTCATCCTTCTTTATGGCAGAGTAGTACTCCATTGAATACCACATTTATCCATTCATCTGTTGATGGACATACAGGCAGCTACTAAGATTTAGCTATTATGAATTGTGCTGCTATACATATGGAGGAAAGATAGCCTCTTTAATAAATGGTGCTGGGAAAACTGGCTATCCACATGTAAGAGATTGAACCTAAACCCACATAACTTACCATGTATTAAACTAAAATCAAAATAGATCAAAAATCTAAATGTTAAAACCAAAACACTTAACCTGTTGGAAGATAAACTAGGTAAAACTCTTGAAGTCATAGGCGTAGGCCAGGACTTTTGGAACAGAACCCCAATGGCATAAGAAATAGTACAGAGACTCAACAAATGGGATCATATCAAATTAAAAAGCTACACAGCAAAGGAACAACAGAATGAAGAGACAGCCTATAGAATAGGGAAAAGATTTTGCCAGCTATTTCTCAGATTGAGGGCTAATATCTAGAATATATAAAATCTGTTACATTTTTCAGGAAAATAAAGATATGAGCTCAAGATACAAAAGAAAAATTAACCCATTTCTTAATATGTTAAGTGAAGTATCTCTCTATAGGCCATCCTCCTAAATGTCTGAATTTGATTAGAAGATGGGATATAATAGTTTAAAACATTTAAAAAAATTTTTTAAATACCTTTAAAATAATTTTGAAGTGATACTTTTGAAATAGCTTTTTTTTTGGTACTGGGGATCGAACTTGGGTCCTTGCGCTTGCGTAGCAGGCAGCGAAACCACTGAGCTAAATCCCCGGCCCCTGAAATAGTTTTGAAAAAAATTATCTGAATAGTTTTTTTTAAAACTAGAAAACTAAATTTATAATTCACTAAAAATGATGTTCAGTATGTTTTACAATGCCTATTGGTACTTATCATATACTACTGAACTGTATTATTTCAATATATAAGCAACACAAAATTATATTTGTTCAGAATATTACAATTCATAAATCATGTTCAAATATGGTTTTATTATATTTTAGAATTTTAATTATAGAGACTGATGGATGTCTGAAGTATTACTACATACAATCTCTTATGTCCAATTTTTTTGAATTATGAACTGAAAACTATAAAATAATACTTAAACATTTTTTATTTTTAATAGTACATGTTTGCAGTACATAATGAATACATTCACCATGGGGAGTTGGTACATGTACAGAACACATTTTGATTCTCCTTCTCACATTCCTCCATTTCTTGGTTCCTTTCCTATTTGCAGATCTATCTCCCTGTTTGCTATTATCTTTTATTTTGCTCTTTAAATTGTTTATACTTTGGGTTTCTCATATAAAAGAAACCATTTAATATTTAAGCTTCTATGTCTGGTTTATTTTACTTTGTGGACTCAAAAGTGCATCCATTTTCTTACAAATTTATCCTTCTTTCTGTTATAGTAGTATTCCACTGTATATTAATACTACATTTTTTTTTATCCATTCATTTGCTGATGGACAGACATACAGGCCATTTCCAAGATTTAGCTAGTATGAGTGTGCGGGTACAAACATAGGTATGCATGCATCACTGCAATACACTGTCTTTTGGAAAGATACTTACAAGGGGAATAGCTAAGTCAAATGAAATTTGTCAAAGGCACTTTTTACAACTTTTGAGACGATTGTGTGACTTTTTTTATACCTGCTTCTATTCATATAATGTATTACATTTATTGATTTGTGCATATTGAACCATCCTTGTATCCCTAAGATGAAGCCTACTTCATCATGATGTATGATCTTTTTTAATGATTTGTTGTATTCTATCTGCCAATATCTTGAAGATTTTTGCATCTTTGTTCATTAAAGAGCCTGCCCTGTAGTTTTCCTTTCCAGTTGAGTCCTTGTCTGGTTTTGGAATCAAGGTAGTGCTAAAATTATAAAAATAATACTTGACAGGTATTTACTTTGGGAAGAATTTTCCCAAGGTTAACATACTGATTTCAAAAATGGAAATGTAATTTTGAGAAGCAGCAACACAAAAGAAGAAGGGGTGATGTAGAATTTTACAAGGAGCTATGTATCTCATGAATGAGAAATAACTTTTCTTCTCCTCACAACCACTCTATAGGCAGTATGAGTATACCTAATTCTGAATCAGATGACAAAACTTGGTCCAAGACAACAGGCAGATTGTTCAGGATCACACAGTCAGTGGCACAGGTGAAACACACCCTCTTCTATTCTACCTATTAGACTAGTTGTCTTCTCTCATTTCATTAGATCCCTTTTTCTTCCACCTTTCACTCCCTAAATGGTTATCTTTTTTAATCATTCTTTTCTAGAAAAGTCAAGCTAAAAAGAAAGCTATTTCTTTCAATTATTTATCTCAACTAATATTTGTGAAGCACATTCTTCATGGCAGGGAACTGAAGGTCTTAATATTTGATACAATATAGTCCTGATGCACAGGAGTCAGGTTAGGGAAAAGTTCGAATATTGAAAAAAATATTGTACTTTAACGTATTTAAATAATGAGTGTATTTTAAAGTATGGAACTAGAGCTGTAAAATTCACATAGCATTTTAATCTTCAAGAGGCTGTTCCATAAATTTACCCAGTCTTTACAAGAGTTCACATACTGTCCTCTTTAAAATGAGAAAGATAAAACCAGAGCAAAGTTACAGGTCTTAAAAAGCAGTCTTAAATATTTGTTAATTTTAAATATTTACTATTATTTTGTGGAAAAGGAAAATATTCCTGGTTATTACTAGAATTAACTGATGAAAGCTGCTAACTGTGAATTAGAGAAGGGCTGCTTATGGGCACCACTTATATCTACACAGGAAGAAGCCGGGTAGTGGCGGTGGTTTTAAGGTTCAGCTCTGGCGACTTCACTGAGGCAGCAGGTGGCTGGAAGCAAGGTCAGGGTAAGTGAAATACCTGATTTTTCCAGCTGTTTTGTCTATGGACTGCCGTATCTTTCTAGAGAACTGAAAGACGGATGAGAGCAGCAGATTATCTCCCATGACCTGAAACATCCACAGAGCACACATTAAAATATCACCACTGTAATGTAATAATTACTAAGAACACTCACAGCTCACCATCACTTAGAGGCATTTAGTACTCAGGCTTATTTTAATTTAAAAAACAATGAAGATTCTAACAGTAACATGTAACTTAAACGAGAAAGAGAAAAATACTATCAACAAAGGAATTCTTCTGTTAAATAATTTGTCAAGTTTCCATATTATACTGTCATATCGTTTTTTTAAAAAATCAACGTATTTTATCTTATCTTTAGTTACTATCATGACCCTGGTTTCTCACACTTCCACTAAAATTATCATAAAAGGGAAAATACAAATCCTTAGGGTACTAAATTTTTTATTTATTCTTTCACCAAGTAATACGAATACAAAGGTCAAGAAGAGTACAATGCTTGCTCCTCAGAGTACAAGAGAAGAGATAAGTTTGTAAAAATATAGCACATTTTCATGATGGGTGTTGGTACTACCCTCGTGGAGAATTATTAGGAAAACCAGGGGTCTACAAATTCTGTAAAGCACCAGACAGTGAAGACTGAAGGTTTTGAGGGCCATGTTGTCTCTGCCACAACTCAACTCTCCTGTTACGGAATGAAAGCAGTCACAGGTAACATGGAAGCAAATAAGCATGGCTGTGTTATTTATAAAACAAGTGGCAGGCTAGATTTGGCCTGTAGACTGGTTTGTCAAGCCCTCAGCTAAATCAGGAAAGGCAAAACTAGTGTAGTAAATTAGAAAAAGGACCAAATTTCAGTCTAGATGTGGCTTTCAAAATCAGCTCCTTTACACTGTCAGAACTGTGTCCAGGCTCTGTAAGAAAACCGAGGAACTAAGACATGGCCTTGTATGTCAAGATGTTTTAAAGAACAGTGAAGTGGTGGGGAGAACACACAGGAAATACTATTAAACTTTTTACAAGAAAGCATATACAGAAATGCTAAATTTTGTGATGCAGTGCTGTAAGAATTCTAAAGAAAATGAGTTCAGTGAGGGTGACATAAATAAAGAAGTGGTCACAGAAAAACTGCAACTTGGGAATGATGGCATTTGAATTCAGTGGAGGACCAAAGGCTACTTAGGATGTGAAAAGGAACATAAAAGTAAGGAAAAGATAAGGAGGAATACTAATCGGGTTATGGACTTTGAGGAAACAAACCAAAAGTGGGGGGTGAGAAGGGGAAGACATACACAAGTTAGGAATCAATGAGAAAGTATAGGACAGTTTTAAGATTGTAACACAGGACAGGGTATCTCTCTTTTCTACCCCATGAAGTGCAGTTCAGTGTCACAATGCGTTAATTTCTAATATGAACCTTGAGGTAACTACCAACCTAGACATTTCTACCCTCTTCAAAAAAATAAAAACTTATTCCACATAGTTTTATTACATTTAAAGAAATTTGTCTTCTCAGACCTCAGGCCAGATGAGTATGAGTGAGATCAGGAAATGGGCCTTTTTCCTAATACCAGGAACAAATCAACTACCAGGCCAGGACAGAGAAAGTGTGTTGTAAAACTAGTCTATTGCAACTGTAGCTTTGGAGCTACTTATGTGTTTTTTCCATTAGGTAGCTCTTTTTCTTCTCGGTACTATTAAACACATATATATTCTTACATACTAATTTTCAGATCCTATTATTTAAACCCAAGGATCCAAAAATATCCACCTGTGATCAACTCTCTTGTTAACCTTTTCCTTCTATGCTCTCCCTCTACACTGACCTCTAAGCCTGCAGCTCCTCTTTATATTGCTCAATTAGTCCTTTCTCTAGTGCTATCTGAAATAACAATTCTCTGGTGAAAATATCTTTGAATTTCCCCCGAAACTCCTTTCATCTATTTTTCCATTGATAGAAACCTTTTCAATAAACCTTTCTTTCCTTGATTTCTCAATGACACATTCACTTTTATTTATTTGCTTAAGTATTTTTATTTATTTTGAGATGAAGTCTTGCTACATTGCCCATCTTGGTCTCAAACGCCTGGGTTCAGGCAATCCTCTCACCTCAGTTTCCCAAGTAGCTTAACACTTATGAAGCTGAACACTTTTTCTCCCTATTTTGTAAGCTTACAGTATTTTCTTTGGTGAGATTTTTCTTTTTTAAATCTTTTGTAGATTTTTCTACCGAATTATTTTTGCCTTTGTTATTGACTGCTATGGCAGGACCTTTGGAAGGTGACTGGATTATGGGGACATTATAGCTGACTCGCTGTTAGTATGTAGGGCCTGGGTGGAAGAGGCAGGTCACTGTAGGTATAACCCAAATGGATCTATCACCTGTCCCAATTCTTCCCTTGACTCTGCTTTCCATCCACCATGCTGTGAACAGCTTTTCCTCCACCATGCCATTCTGCCTTGGAGCCAGCTGACTACTCGGCCAAAATAAACCTCTGTCCCCTTAAGTCATGAGTATCAGGTATTTTGTCCCAGCAATGAGGGAAGTGACTAAGACAGTTCTTATATAGTCTATATACTAATCCTTGGCAGGCTGTATGTTCTGCAAAAGGTTGTAACGTATCTTTTCACATTTGCTGAATTATTCTGGTACATAAAAGTCCATGATTTTAATATACTCAAACTTATCTTTTAAAGTCAAATATTTTTGCATCTTTTTAAAAAGCACCTACTAGGTTCAATGTTGAAAGGTATTTACCTACACTTTTGCTAAAAGTATCAGCTTTGTTCATGTCATTGAAGAAATTCATTTGGAGTTTATTATTTTGTATGTGACACAACAGTGCAATAGTTTCATTGCCTCTGTAAGGATAGCAACTTTTTCCTCAGCCCTATTCATTGACCAGTTCCTCCTTTTCCCATTTATGGGGCGTATGTCTTCTGACATATGTTAAAGTTTACTGTTTACTTACTTCATCCCTGCTCCAGGTTCTCCGTCTTGTAATTGTTAAGTGATCAGGAGGTTCTGCTCCTGGAGGTCTTGGATCCCCAGATCGACCATTGTTTCCTTCTGGTGTTTTAGAATGAACTAATGGAGGGATCTTTCGGAAGTTGAGACTCTCATCAAAAACACGATCAACCAACTAATAGGACAAAAAGCAAACCCTTATAAGAACAAAATAATTTAGAAAAGTATAGATGCTGGCATTATAATTTTTTATGATTAGACAAAAGTTATTCCACTCTCAAGTAGTAACAGAAAGACGCATGATATCTTCAATAAACCAATTACTTTTTATAAGTACTTCAAAGGTATTTCCTTGATAAAACAGATGTTCATCTGCATGGATCTTATTTTTGGAATTCAAAGTATATAAGTTGAATTCAATTCTTCCATGAATAAGATTTTTCTAAATGAAAAACAGATGCTCAACAGAAAAAAGAAAAAAGAGCCATGCAGATGGACACTGAGTTCATTTTGCTCACATTGTCTTACCAGTACAAAATAATGTTTCTTTCAATATTCTGGGTTTATTTTCTCCCCAAATCCAGGTGCCAAATTTCTTTACAAGATACATTAATTGCAAATTCCAATTAAGTTTACAAAAGGAAAAAAAATTACATCTATACATAATAAATATTTTGGTTTTAGTCAAACTTTGAACAGTTCTAGAGAAATTACATTCTAGTAAAAATGATATACTGCCATCTACAGTGCAAATTATAGACATACAATACTAAGTAACTGGTGTTTACTGAAGAGGGAATAAACTACTATAATATTCTGAAGTAAAACAAAAAGGAAAAATGGAAGTCTAGTCAATGAAATGTTTGAATTATTTTATTGGGTCTGAGTAAATGTACAATCATGTTAGGTAAAATTTAGTTAGAAAGCTGAGAAAACAACGTTATCATTTTAAATGTACCAGAGTAATGTGTATGTCTTGCCACCAAGAAGATCCTTTTGTTTTTTAACAATAAGGATGGTTTTATATACAGGTAGAATTGATCAATATGGTAACAAAACTCTACACAGACTGATGAAGCATCATTTATTAAATTAGTCAACATATGAAGAGAAATAAACAGTAAGTGACCATTAAAAAACGGAAGAAATGTGACAAAAAGCAACTGAAGAAAAATATCAGTACAGTTTATCGGAATTAAATTTGTCAAAAAGGCTAACCATTTTTGGTTACTATTTAGAAAAATCATCAGTATTAGGGGGCTGGCAAAATTTTTCTTTAGCGACAGATAAAAATATTTTAGGCTTTGCAACCACATAGTCTCCATTTCAATTACTCAATTCTGCCACTACAGCAAAGAAACAGCCATAGACAAACAAATGAGTGTGGCACTGTTATGCTAAAACTTGAGGTATGGGCACTGAAAGTGAATTACACATAATTTTCATATTGCAAATTATTTCATTTGTCTACTTATATTTTCACTCATTTAAAATTACAAAAACTATGTCTAGTTTTTAGGTCATATAAAAACAGGCAGTAAGGCAACAGTTTGCCAACCCCCAAACTACACGTTCATCCTTTTAAATGCCAATCCTTTGCTTGCCATTCTGTCCCAGATCAAAATAGCCAAAAAGGGCCAGAGAGTACAGTCGATCTTCCGTCTGCATGTGCGGATGCAACCAATTTGAGGAATTTTATTTTTTTAAATCTGTACTGAACATATACAAACTTTTTTTCCTTGTCATCATTCCCAAAACAACTCAGTATTCTACTTACACAGCATTCACACTGTATTAGGTATTATAAGTGATCTGGAGACGATTTCAAGGATATAGGAGGATTGCATGAATTACATGTAAATAGTGTACCACTGACTGTAAGGGACATGAGCATCCTCAGATTCTCATATCTGCAGAGGGTGAGAAAGTACTAGCACCGATCCCCCATGGATACTGAGGGACAAAAGAAAACTGGACATTAATTTTACAGGTTAGATATCTTCTAGAACAATGTTATATAAACAGTGTCCTCTAGAGTTGTATTGCAGAAGGCCTTGGTTTTGGATGGGCAACAGTTCACATATGCTAACACATTCCACAGTATTCTGTATGTGTGGTGTATACACATATACCTTTCAATTTTCAAAATATTCTTGTATATGTCTGTATATATTCAAAACAACTATTTAAGATAGTGAAAACTCTTGACTTTTTCTTTCTTTGCTATTAAAGATACTGACTGGTTAGCAATAAAAATAACTTTTTAACAAGTATTTTCATATATAAACTTTATATAATCATTTATCAAATTCTGATTTGCTTTTCAAATTTATATTCACATTTCAAGTAAAGTCCTGGACCAGAAATTGGCAGGCAAAGTGATTATTCTAAATGATTTCACACCTTCATGTTAATAGTAGACCAAATGTTAGCCTTTACTAGTTTTGTTATAAAAACATAAAAGAAATTGTTAAAGCAAAGTTGGAAAATGCAGAGCTTCATGCAAACAGGGAGGGTGGACAAAAGTAAAATAAACTAAGCAAAAAGATAAAAGCAAAAGAAATAAAGAAAAGAAAGAACCTTATGCATTTCTCCATGAAGATCTCCTACCTCTTCTCTAGTGTCTATGGCAGAGCCAGGGGTGGTGGCGGCAGTGCTTACTGTGGTACTAGGGGCAGTGCCTGATGAAGTCACTGAATCTATCTCTCCTGCTACATCGTTGATCTCCCGAGCAATGAGAGCAAGATCTTGGCTGATCCTAGTAATAATTTTAGAAAAGAAGTTTAATTCCTTTAAATAACAACTCTAAAAAACAATTTATAACAGAATCAATTATATAAGTTGCACATCGTTAAAGATTTGTACCCCAAACTTAAGTTCTTTGGAAATGCTCTTAACTATTTTAATACTCAAAAGTCTCAGATTTAAATCCAAAAATTAGTATTAATGAAACTAATTCCAAATAATCTATATATCATCTTGAAAAATATACACCACCACGAAGTAGAAATATGGCTTTAAATTAAGAGGTTAATGAACTTGGAGGTCACAGAATTCAAAGAGTCTCTGAGCCTGGATAAGAGACAAACACAATATTTTCTCTAACATCCAACTGATACTTGGCATTTCTTTCAATTATAAATGCAGGCAACAAACCACAGTTGCTGTCAGTGTCTCAAATTTTTCATCATCATTCTTCAACACGACTAGTCATTAAAACCACAATACCATTTTTATCAAAATCTTAAAGAACCTTCAATGGAGTTTTTCATGTCCTGGAAATCTATTTGCATCTGTTTTATGGATCCCATTTGTTTCTTATGTTGGGATTCCATCATGTTCCTCAGCTCCTCTCTAGATTTATTAATCATGTCTTGCACTAGGGGCACAATTTCTCCTGTTATCTGAGAAATTATTTCTGATTTCATTTTTTCCAGATCCCCTTTTGTTGCCAGTTCAGTGGGTCCAGGTGGTTGAGTATCAGAGTGGTTCCATCTCATTTCCCTTTGGCGTTGCTGTAAGTGATCTGGAAGTCTGGTTTTGAGACTTATTTATGTGTTTTCTCATTTCGACTGGGGCGGGGGGCTGTTAGCGCCTGCACGGATTACCTCCTCTGAGCTGGGTGAGGTGGGACAGGGGCCGGGAGCAGCGGTAGGGATGGTGACCCAAAAGCCCTTTCCTGTGTTCTGGGAGCAGCCGGGGGGATGATGGCTGGGAAACCCCTCCCTCTGGACCAGGAGCAGTGGGATGGTGGCTCAGAAGCCCCTTCCTCTGGGCCAGTGTGATAAAAACAGCATGGTACTGGCAAAGAAACAGACCTGAGGACCAGTGGAACAGATTAGAAGATGCAGAAACAACTCCAGACACACTCAGCCATCTCATCTTCGATAAAGGAGCCAAACACCCTCACTGGAGGAAAGATAGCCTCTTTAATAAATGGTGCTGGAAAAATTGGGCTTCAACTTGCCAAAGATTAAAACTACACCTATATCTCTCACCATGCACTCAACTAAAATCAAAATGGATTAAAGATCTAAATATTAAAATAGAAACTCTGAACCAGTTGGACCAGAGGTTAGGTAGAACCCTTGAAGACATCGGTGTAGGAAAAGATTTTATGAACAAAACCTCAGTTGCCCGTGAACTAGCACAAACAATCAACAAATGGGATCTCTTCTTATTAAAAAGTTTCTGCACAGCAAGAGAAACCACCAGCAGTGTGAAGAGACAAAATACAATGTGGGAAAAAATCTTCACCTGCTCTTCCTCAGACAAAGGTCTACTATCTCGAATTTATAAAGAACTTAAAAAGATCAGACCTCCCAAATTTAAAGACCCAATCCGAAAATGGGCATCTGAAATGAACAGACATTTCTCACACAAAGAAGTAGAAATAGCAAATAAATACATGAAAAAATGCTCAACATCACTGGGTCATTCAAGAGATGCAAATGAAAACAACACTGAGATTCCACTTCACTCCAGAAAGAATGGCTGCTATCTTGAAATCAACCAATAACAAATGCTGGCGGGGCTGTGGGGAAAAAGGAACCCTGCTCCACTGCTGGTGGGAGTGTAGACTGGTGCAACCACTGTGGAAATCAGTATGGAGATACCTCAAACAACTAGGACGGGAAGTCCCATTTGACCTCACTATTCCACTGCTGGGGATCTTCCCCAAAGAATTCAAAGAATCATACCACAGTGATATATGTGCACCCATGTTCATAGCAGCAGTTTGTAATAGCTAAAACTTGGAAACAGCCCAAATGCCTATCAACTGGAGACTGGATAAAGAAAATGTGGTTTTTTTATAAAATGGAGTACTACTCAGCCATAAAAAATGAGAAATTAGAGACATTTATAGCTAAGTGGATGCACATTGAGGGAATACTCTTAAGTGAAATAAATAGGACACACATGTAAATACCGAATAGTTTCTCTGGTGTGAGAAACTGAAAGTGTAGATAAGGACTAAATGTATAATAGGTAATGTGAAATAGGAAGAAAAGGGGCAAAGAGGAAGGAAGTGGGAGGGCAAAGGGAATGGGATTAATATGAGAAAATGGAAAAATAGGAACAAAATCTTTGTAAATAGGGAGGACTGGAGGGGTTGAAGGAAGGGCTGGGCAAGGGTGAAAAATAAGAACCAAGAGAGATTATGTAAAGGTGCAAATTTCCAATGATGAATGTCATTATATTGTATACCTAAAATGTACCAATGATTAGAATGAATAATCGATAATGTAAAATAGGAAGAAAAGGTCCAAAGGGGTAGGGGTAGTGGGAGGGGCAGGGGAAAGGAAAGAAGGGAAAGGAAAAAATGGAACTAAAGTCTTTGTAAATAGGGAAGGGTGGAGGGCGTGAAGGGAGGGCTAGGAATGGGGAAAAAATAAGAACCAAGATGCATTACGTAAAGGTACAATTCCCAATGAGAAATGTAATTGTGTTGTATACCTACAATGTACCAATAGAAGAATTTAATACAAAACAAAAATCTTAAAGAACCATATGCTACTCTATTACTTTAAAATATTTTAATAATGGTATTTCAGTGTAATTGGAATTCTTGGTAATTTTAAGTGATTGTTTACACATTTAGAAACACAGATACAGCTCCATAAGCTTCACCAGATGGCCAAAAGGTGTATGGTATCAAGGAGTTAAAAACTCTAACACAGCATTTTCTACTATACATTATGTAATCTGAGAACCACAAAGTTCTTGTGAGGAAGGACTTCTCTAATTTATTGAGGACACATTCTCAGAAGAGGTGAGTGGCTTGCTCATAGCTAAGGCAGGACCAGATTCCAGTTTTAGCTATATTTCCATATAGTTGTTTACATTTTCAGCCACACAGACTGATGAACTAATAACTGCTACTACTAGTGATAATCAAAGGGGAAAACAGACATTTTTCTTTTAGCATTTTTTGAAACAAGAACTTACAAAATCTACTACTACTGCTCCTGTTTGATTCAATAAAAACTGCTATTTAATGAGATACATAATTCCCCCACATTAAGCACCCACTGAACATAAAACTCAATGTGGCTACTTTCATAGGAAAGGGTTTGGAATGACAGCATAGTCTTGAAAGCATGTGTGAAAGCTTCTGTAACAGTAAAATCCAAAGTAAGGACAAAGTAACTTTTTAAAGCTTATACAAAACATTAGTTTGAAAGACTTTCAAGAAATGCAGAGTAGTAATTGTGTAAAAATTTAACTAGATTTAGCTGGGAATTTAGCTCAGTGGTTCCACCGCCTGCCTCGCAAGCACAAGGACCCGAGTTAGATCCCCAGTGCCAAAAAAAAAAAAAAAAAAATTAATTAGATTTAAAAGTTCTGTTGAAGTTTATGGACCAACACCAGCAATTTATGATGACTTTATTAGAAATGACAGTTAATTTTTCTTTTATTTACCAAGCAAAAAAGGTAGGATAAATTTATTATTCCATTTACTATTCCATTAATATTTGTACTATGCTAGGTCCCAAGGGCTACAGTGGTTAAAAAAAAAAAGTGGTCAGGGTCCCTATATTCATAAAGCTTAGAACAGAGAGCTCTATTATAATATAGTAAGTACCTTATAAAGAAGGTTTGCATTTGTATTAGTCGTCTTATTTTACAGACAAGCAAAATGCTTAGGAGAAGCCATGTGACCATTTTTAGGCTAAGGACACAAAGAATAAGAGGCCTAAGTAGATTTTCTCATTGTGTCACATTACATTTCACATTATCTGCCTATAGTGTTTTGCCTGTAGTTTTTTTTCAAATGTGTTAACTGTTGATCCGTTTATTTTGAGAATGGATTTGAAGTGTTCCCCAAGATAATATAGGATGAGGATCCCTAATGTGAAAGGCTCCAAAAATCCAAAACTTCTGAGCACCAACGTGACACCACAAATTGAAAATTCCATTCCTGACCTCATGTAGTAGACTGCAGCCAATGCAAGCACACTGCAAACACTGTATGAAAGTACCTTCAGCCTAAGTGCATAGGTGTATATGAAACATAAATAAATTCTGTATTTAGACTTGGGTCTCATCTCCAAGCTGCATCATTGTATATTTGCAAATATTTCAAAATATTAAAATTTCCAAAATGCAAAGCATTTTCAGGCCCAACTTAGGATAAGGCATACTCAACATGTAGAGTCAATTTTTTTCATGAAATAAATGAACTAGGATGAGAAACAGAATAACCAAGCTTAGTAAGATTTAACTAAAGATAAACATCAATACGTCTAAAACTATTTTTTAAGGTTTTTTTCTTTTACTCTGCAGAGATTTATACAAAGCAGTTTCTTATATTTGTGGAAAGCAGTATAAACTCATTAGAAAAAATATCATCAACAACCATTTCCATTTACACGTTATGCAGTAACACTGTTTTCTCACAGTTGTGGGGACTGAACCCAGGGCCTCGTCCTTGCTAGGCAAGTGCTCTATGACTGAGAAACATTCCTAGTCCTTTTGATTTTGAGACAGGGTCTTGCTAAGTTGCCCAGGCTAACCTTTAAATTTTGATCCGTTTCAGCCCCCTTCTGAGTAGCTAGGATTACAGACATACACCACCATGCTTGTTTTCAACAGTTCTTAACATATATGCAATATGTATTGTTGACGTAATAAGATACTCCAAAAGTATTCTTTTCATCTAGCATGTATATACCAGCTTTACATGCTAGCATGTACATGCCAGCTTTCTTGACACATGACAATTCTTATCTTAAAGTTGCCTCAATGATATATAGTTAAATTAATTTAAATTATATTTCTTACAAAAATCTCATCTACTAAAGCTATTAAAAAGAATTCTAGGGGGCCGGGGATTTAGCTCAGTGGTGCCATGCTTGCCTTTCAAGTGCAAGGTCCAAGTTTGATGCCTGGTGCTGCAAAAAAAAAAAATAATAATCTAAAAGGTTATTAAAATTATCAGGAAAAAAAATTACAGACATCTTCCAAATAGAAACCGATTTATTATTCAATCTGGAGTGTGTAGCTACTCATATGGTTGCTGAATCTAAGCTTTCACATTAATTTTTATAATGTTTCTAGATTACACTTACTGGAATATCTTTTTTTTTTTTTTAATTTTTGTTTTTTGGTACCGGAGATCAAACTCAGGACCTTGCACTTGGCAAGGCAGGCGCTGGAACCACTAAGCTAAATCCCTGGCCCACGGAATATCTTATCACTATGTGTTTCTTTACAACTGTTGTATCTGTCCACTGTCTTTAAACTCTTAGGCTTATAACCTCTGCTTCTATTCTCAATCTCCATCCCTTTCAAATCTAAAGAAATTCTAAACTAACGCAATCATTTAGGGTTTATAATTCATCTGCTTCCTTTATAGTCTCAGTAAAAATTTAAGCATGGAAATTTAAAAATGTAACACATACCTCACATTTAATTCCATTTTCCTTACAAGATTTAAATGGGACTACAGTTCTAAAGGAACACAATATAAACTGTTAAGACTTGTAACACTAATGCTAGTTTTTGTACCTTCTTGAGTGTCACAATCACTGGTCCAATTTCAAACTTTCTGTAGAAATAAGTATGCAATATTTGTTAAAAAAGAGGTAACATAAAGGATGTACTCTAAGCCATAAGGTCTTTTTCTTTATATGAACTATCTCAAACGCTTCCTTATTTAAATCAATTAAGTTCCTCTTTCCCCACAGCCCCGCCAGCATTTGTTATTGGTTGATTTCATGATACCAACCATTCTTTCTGGAGTGAAGTGGAATCTCAGTGTTGTTTTCATTTGCATCTCTTGAATGACCAGTGATGTTGAACATTTTTTCATGTATTTATTTG
>NW_004624771.1:16129272-16206271 GCF_000247695.1 Heterocephalus glaber | reverse complement strand
ATGAGAAATGGAAAAAATGGAAATAAAGTCTCTGTAAATAGGGAAGGGTGGAGGAGGTGAAGGAAAGGCTAGGAATGGGGAAAAAATAAGAACCAAGATGCATCATGTAAAAGTACAAGTTCCTAATGAGAAATGTAAATGTGCTGTATACCTAAAATGTACCAATAAAAGAATTTAAGAAAAAAAATCAATTAAGTTATTTTTCACTTAAGAGTTGTATCCATATACACCTACAATCATTTTCACAGTTCCCTCAGACAAAACACTACATTATGCTTATGGAAATGCTTAAAAGTCCTTTGTTAAGTTGATGGGGTATATACAGATATAAAAAATATATAAGAAACGCATGTAAATTTGATCCAAAACAGTATGCAGGGGTGTGTACAAAATCAGGACACCATCTTTGGAAGTAAAACTCTCAGTTAACATGAAGCTACAATGTTACATTGGCTCTATCTATTAACCCTCTGGGATAACATATCTATAATGAAACGGTTGTTAACTCTTAAAACACTGCTCTCTCCTAGAAAATATAATTGAATGATACAATGGCATGTGTAATAATGAATCTAAAACACTGAAATATCTTCAAGTGCCTGGTATTAAACTGTGAAGTACATAATCTTCCAGGATAGTTTTTAGGTTTAAATTATTTGTTCACCAGTAAAGATGGCATCTCTTCAGTAAATACTGCTTTTTCAGCATGGAGGTTTTCTTTAAATGACAGCAGTAGTCCACTTAAAGGAATAAAATTATTTCTAACATTTTATTTAGTTTGTGATTGAGTCTTCTGAAAGTAATTTTTCTCACAATAAGCTAACTTAATGCACTATACTAATATTAATTATCAACTCTTTTTTGCAGTATTGAAGATTGAATCCAGAGCCTGTGCACTGAGCTACATCCCCAGCCTTATTTCATTTTGAAACAAGGTCTCACTAAGTTGAGCAGGATACAAACTTGTGATCTTCCTGCCTCAGCCTCCCAAAGTGCTGGTATTATTAGCATGCAGTAACTTTTTGTTTTTGCAGTGCCATGGATTAAACTCAGAGCTTCATGAGTCCTATCTGTAGCCCAGCTACCTTCTTTCCACACTTTACATCCTTCCTTCCTTTCTTTTTATTTTCCATTAAATAAAAAAGATAGTTCTCTGATTCTAAGATACGCAACTGAAAAATTAAAAGGCCAAAGGTGTGCTTTATTAGCACAGCTCTACTGACAAAATAGAGGGGAAAGACAGGAAAATCATTAAAAGGCTAACCAGGTTGCTCTTAGAATCTTATTACAGATAATGAAGTCACAAAGACAATGTAATACGGTGCACATAACAAAATGCAAACAAGTGAAAATATAATGTACAGACACTATTTCTCCTTCTCTTTGTATTATAACTTTTTTATATTTAGGAGAAGGAAGTGGTTTGGGCCCAGAAAAAGGTTAATCTGTCTAGTTTAGGTGCAAGAGCTTGAGGGGAGGCTCCTGAGAGGAGACAGACATATACATTCTAGTTCCCATAGGCATCACTCAACCTTGTACAGGTGGATGTTTCCTTATTGGAAGGGGAAAATGATGAGACGCACAAGATCTGCTGTTGCCAGTATACCCAGAAGAACAGAAAATATGTCAAGATTCTCTCACTGTAAGGATTCTGTGAGCTCGTGATGATTCATGGACCTCAAAGCAAATATAAAATATATATATATATTACTAAATATAACTAGAATGACTGGCCTAATGTGCTCTGATCATTAGTCTCATAAAAAGCTATTTGCATAGTAAAACAAAAAAGTAGTACAAGATCAGAAGGTCAGAGTCTCCAAAAATAAAGGCAATTTAAAAACAGAAACAAAATCTAAAAATTAAACTAATGAACCATAAAAGAAAAATCACAATTTACAGAAGTCAACAAAGAAAAAAAAGATAAAACATTATTAAAAGTATGGTAGAAGTTTGTTGCTGTTTTTAAAAATCTGTTAACTATTATATAAATGTTCTTTTTTTTGGTACCGGAGATCAAACTCATGACCACTGAGCTAAATCCCCGGCCCTAAATGTTCTTTAATATGTTGCCCAGTATAGTGTCTTAAGGTAAAGGCAAAAGTAATTTCAGCATATATATAGTGAAAATGTTTAGGTAACGTATGTAATACTATAGTAAAATTTAACATCATAAACTTTAAACAAGTTACCTTTTAACTCCTACAGCATGTTTAATTATAATTTCTCAGTATTCAATCATAGTAAGTTATTAAAAATCACAGCTGCAGCATAAATTTTACTTTTTGTACATAATCTAAAGGTTATAGTGAACAGATTTCATATTCAAAATAATCACATTTTGATTTATTAAAAGGGTGAACAAACTGTACTTAATGAACTCAGATGTATAAGGGAAAATCTGTCTATTCTAATTTGCCCCAGAGAACATTAGCAACACATTTCTAATCAGTAGGAGGAAGAAAGTTAAAAGGGGAGTAATCATAAACTGTGTGCACATGTCTTAATTCTGCAGAGCTGATACTATCTTTCAAAAGTTATACTTAGTCATCTAGCAATTTTACTAGAAATTTTAAAAGGGTGAGGGGACCAAAGCAATTCTACATGTTCTACAATAATTTAGTAGCGCCAACATTAAGTTAAATAAAAATTAAATTAAAATAAAAAGTAAAAAGCTCTGGACCTGTGGATTTTATTTCTCAGACTATTAGTTCACAACAAGCAAAAGGTAAACTTTGGTACCAAGTTGAATGCTGAAAATTTTCACTCAAAACTGACCTGGCTATCTCCTCACGATGAGCAGTCCAATCTCGGATGTAGTCTTCCTGCTCTTTGATCCGGTGCTTGAATGAGGAGGAACTAGTAGGCATTGCTGACCCAGAGCTCTGCAAGCGAGTGGTTTTCAGGGCTGGAGAAGTACGCAGACGGGTATGTTTAGGGGAATTACGGTTTGATCCAAATTCATCTTCTGAGGTGGAAGCATAATCAGTAGGAAAGCGCCTCCATCTTGAATTTACTAAATTAGTTTAATCATTAAAAAAAGAATTATTATGTTATCATTTAAAGGAGATAAAATAAAAATCACGATTTCAAAACACCATGAGAGTGCACACACAGCACAATTTTCAATAACTGACACACAAACCTCACAAAAACTATCAGTCTACTACTCCTAAATATAGAAACATTACACTTTGGTGATTAAAAATAGTGAATAATTAAAAACAACTGAAGGACTGTGTTTTCCATAGTATAGTGAATGAACATTCAGATGAAAAATTTCACTAATGATAAACAACTATGCAAGCTCTATTCAGAAATGTTTAACGGGCATTTTTCAATTGCAAATATTTCTCATTTGAGTGAACATATGGATTTTTAAAAAAAATGACAGCAACAACACCACCACCAACAAAAAATAAAAACAAGGGAAAAGATTTCCTCATGCCACATGGACTTTCAACATGGAGATGGTAAAAACCTTCTTTTCCCAACATACAAATGTGCATAATTCCTGCTGTGGAAATTATGCCTTTATGGCAGAAAAAAAAACACATTACCTCTGTCATTCAACATCCTGTTATGCTATGGTTGGAAAAAAGCTTTTTATATGGTAAAATACACAACAAAGCATCCTCAATGCTACAACACTCTGCTGCTCTGACACTGAAAGCATATGGTGAAAACAGACAATGGCATAAAATTTACAAAGAGCAAAACTACAAGCTATTCTCACAACCATTAACATTTAAGGCACAGGAGATACTGTGATTGATCACATTAAAGAAAGTGATGATCACTTTCTTATTTAAGGTTAGTAAAAATTAAAATGGTATTGCTGACACATTTGAAAAATCAGAAGACAAATTAACGCAGACACTTCACTGCTGCTGTTAATATGAGAATCAAACATACAAATAATTTGTGAAGCATAAATAGAAGAAAAGAACAGATAATGATAAACTTCACAGGGGACGGAGCCATATCTGTTTACATTCACTAATCTATACCTAGCAAAGTGTCTGGCTAGGTAAAGTTTAATATTTTTGAATAAATGAATTAATTCCTGGGAACAAAATGTTTGTTTTTTCTCAAATAGTAAAAAGCAGATATTTTTGCTATTTATAGTGATGAAACCTGAGCATATGCTGAGTTCCAATTGTAATACTAGAAGAGTTTGAGTTTTCATTCTTTCCTCTTCTCATGTGCTCATTTTCTCTAATAGAAACTACCTTAATCAGCACAGATTAATGAAGTTCAGAGCTCCCTCATCCTTCCCGACTAGAATTTTATACTCTTACAGTTTTTTCTTTTGAAAACTGTATTTTTGCCTAAGGCTGACAAAGGCTGAATTGGCTTTTAGAAAAAACTGACGCACACTGGCAGCAGAGTTGGCTTAAGAAAACAGAGAAATCTATTATAAGGAATATGCCATAAATTAGAGCCTACTCATTTGTTCTGATTCACTTTCTTATTTCGAACTCCTGGGGTTTTTCAATCTAGATTCATGAGTACAAGAGAACTGATATGTGCAGAAAGCTCAGGGCACTCTGTAAAAGTCTATACAAATACATATACAGAACTCTAGGTAATCAGTTTTTTAAAATGAGGCTTAGTTTCTCTAATTTTAACACTGTAATATAATTTCTCAACATAAACAATGCTTTTACCATGGTGGAATTTTACTCATTTCTAGACATGAAAACTTCCACAAACTGAATTTACTCTGCAACTTGAAAACAATTTTATAAAAAGTTTGAAGTAAGATTGAAAAGGTTTAGAAAGGGCTGGGGATTTAGCTCAGTGGTTCCGCCGTCTGCCTCACAAGTGCAAGGTCCCGAGTTCGATCTTGGTACCAAAAAAAAAAAGGTTTAGAAAAAGTTAATTTTGATATTTTGTAACAAAATTCATAAAAAAGAAAAAGGTTATCTTTTAGCTCAAATTTCCTATTTTATATGGGGAAACTATGGTCATACCTATTAGAAAACTACACAGAATATAAAACCAGTAACATAGAGTTTTAATCAACTGCAGAAAAAATGAAAACATAAGCCAGTACTCTGAAACTAAGATAATTTAGACAAAATTTTGTGAGAATGGGATCAACAGCTGATGTATTTCGTGTGTGGCACAGTACAGTATATAAAAGCAGAATATGACATTGAGTACCAAGTACTATTAATGTGTGATAAACATCAAATGACAATATGTAAGTAGATTCATATTACAATTAAGTTTTAATAGACTGAGACAAGAAATTATAAAATAGTTTTGAGGAAAAACAGAAAAAATCCTTTTCACAAAATTTCTACCTATTTTTATCTAAAGGTGCATCTGGAAGTAAGAATACTAAAGGTTCTAATAATAAACTTTAAAAAGCAATCAAAAGAGGGCCAGGGATTTAGCTCAGTGGTTCTGGCGCCTGTTGCGCAAGGAGAAGGTCCTGAGTTTGATCCCTGGTACCACAAACAAACAAACAAACAAAAAACAATCAAAAGAAATATAAAATGTGAATAGCACCTATTAAAGAAAGTATATTCCTAGCTTGAAAAACCTACCTATATGACAACAGCAGGCTCATAAACATTTTAACTGATAAATTATATCAAACAATTAAAGCAGAAAAAAGAAGGAACACTTCTCCCCTCATTTTAGGAACCCAACATTGTGCTAATCCTAAAACTGGATAAAGATAATAGAAGAAAAAAGTATGAACATAGACATTTGTTTAACAAAACAAACTATCAGAAGTCAGATCTGGCAGTATGTAGAAAGTGTTTTTTTATTACAGGGATAGCAGTGTTGGTTCAGCATTGGAAGATCCACCCCCAAAAGACATCATTTTAACAGAGGAAAGGAAAAAGCCATATGATCCTGTCACTAGTTGGAGAAAAAGTATTGGACTAAATTCTACAGCTGTTCATGGTAAAAGCTATCAGGAAACTAGAAGTAGAACAGAACCTTCTCAACACATTAAAGACATAGGTACTTCTTAGAAACTGTCAAATTTATTTCAAAAAAGATTTTTGTAATATGCTTTCTATATCCTTTTAAATTCTGTAAAATCTGTGGTAATGTCTCCTAGATCTTGATATTGTAATTTAAAAAATGTATAACTGATATTGTGTAACAGGAAGAAAACGTCTAAAGGAGCAGGGGAAGTAGGAGGGGTAGGGGAAAGGAAAGAAGGGAAAAGAAAAAATATGGAAACAAAGTCTTTGCAAATAGGGAAGGGTGGAGGGGGTGAAGGGAGGGCAGGGGAAGGGGAAAAAATAAGAATCAAGATACTCATGTAATGGTGCAAGATCCCAATGATGACTGTAACTGTATTTTATACCTAAAATGTACCGATAAACTTAATGGGAAAAAAAAAAACAATCAAAAGAATAAAGTATATTTTAAAAATTGGAAGATAACGTCTTTAGGTTTGTTTGGTAAAACCAAGGGCCAAAATAGAAGATAAAATGAGTATGAAAAGGCAGAAAAATGAAAATGTAATTAATAAATCTTCAGCTACTAAAGGATCACCAGTACAAATGGCAAGCACTGTGAAGAAAAGCGCACACTACCTCAGTGCACCACCTAGCCCACTTAGTCTGCATAACAACAGAGCGTCTGCGTCAACGGCTGTTGTGGAGAGGGACTGGGAAAAAGTGCTCGAATGCAAGACCACTATAGCCTGGTAGTATTTGTCAAAGTAATTCTTTTAAAACTTTTTGCTTTCTTTAACCTTGGCTTCCAAACTATTAGCAGCTACACATTCTATCTGAAGAAAATTCCTCACAATCTGGTAAATAATACAGAGGTAAATTCAAATTACTGTTCACTGTTTTGAACTTTTCCCCAAACATACAAAATTTAGAACTGAATCATCTTAGACGATGGACTGTCTAAATGCTTCAATTTGTAGAGAAAAAATAAGTCCAGAGATATCTTGCCTTGCTTATACTAAAGTATAAATTCAGTCTACTGATTTTCAGAGCTCAAATCCATTCTTTGCTATTCTAAGTGTTCTACAATTGTCAGAAAGATGTTTTCCCCATTTCTAAAAGAGCTATTCTATTTTTATTTTTAAATTTTTAAATATTTTTATATCATGTAATATAAGTAGATATTAATAAAGAAAAATTTTTAAAGTCTTCTATGAAAAACAAAGCAAAATTTCATAACAAATTAAAGAAAGACATCTTCAACTTCTCAGGGAATGAGTTTTTCTGATTTCTACCTATCTTGAGAATAATTTTATTTCTTTCTCTTGAAATTTATTCTCCTTAAATAACAATTTATAGAAATCAATTTCATTTTATATGATTAGGCTTATCTGATAGATCCATTTTACTAAGGAATTTAATGACATTACTCAGTTAAAAATTTAGATGTTTAAAATGCCAATCTCTAAGGTGCTTATTAGTTGGTAAAGTGCTCCATAACACACACATTAAAATGAGAGAAAGCCCCAAGATAGCCTTAATTTTGTAGCTCATCTGGAACTTAGTTACAATATTAATTATAAAATTTATTTTAGTTACAAAATATGCAACACTCCCTCTTGTGGAAGTAATAAGCTAGTACATTCACTATAAAACACACTATCATCCATAATGTCTAGAGAATTAAAAAGAAAAAACTCATATCCTAACATGTCAGTGTTTGATTTTTTGTAATGTAACTAAAATATTTTAACCCTAAAACACGTTGTAACTATAACAGATTTAGCACTACATTGTTTATACTACATGAGAATATTGCAGTGGGAAATTAAACTACAAGAACGTTTTGCACATATATTGAGCCTTTATGCATATATGAACATAGAGCAATAAGATCATTTGGGGGAAAAAAATCCCTGACAATGCTGTTTTGGCTTTTAACCTGGAGGGAAAATTAAATGAAGCCATGCATGCCTTAATTTCATTTCTACTTTTATAAATTTTGAAGATTAAAAAGGAAAAACAACACTCAAAAATTCTAAGGATATTAACATAATGTTTGTGCTTTTTAAAGTGGCACATAAAACAAAATGAAAACCTACTTTATTTTGTTAATTCAGGGTCCTTAAATTTTAAATATATCAAAATAGATATGGGTGTTTCCATTATGACTTGGTATTGAATAATCACTGGAAGAATTTGGTGAGGGGAGCAACTAAACTCCTAGAGCCAAATTACATCAGGGAAAATAAAAAAGATTTCACCCTAATAGTTTCAATCTTCAAATTGTATCCTATAAATTTCTTTACAAACTTTGATTCAGCCTAATATGGAATTGTTTCTAATAATCACATGTGCTAGGTTCAGTTAATTCCAAGATATTTAAAGTTTACAATGAGCATAGCAACACTGACCAGTATGGTTTCACATTCTTTTCAATCATATTTCAAGAGCTAATACTTCTATTTTCCTTTTCTACTCAAGGCAGCATAATTATCCTAAATAGAAATGTTACAATATCAAAGATACTTCAATCAGCAAAATCAAACAGATACGTTTGGAGTTTTTTGTTATTGTTTTATTTTTTATGCTGTTTGTTTTTTGCTGTTCATATCACCTATTCTTTTTTTTTTTGGTGCCAGGGATAGAACTCGGATCCTTCCGCTTGCAAGGCAGGCGGCAGAACCACTGAGCTAAATCCCCGGCCCCTATACCATCTATTCTTGAGCAATTATTTTAGTATGTCCAGATGGATTGAAAGATTAGTCACTGTTCTTCTATATAAAATATAATGCTATAAAACAGACATCATGAGGGAATCTGAATATACAGTCCTGGATCACAATGTGGGTTTAGGCCCATAAGATGGAAAAGAGAACACGAACTGGGTGAAATAATCAGAATTGCAAAGATTTTAGTAAACAGCACCCAAACTTTTATACTGTAATACTGACCTTGTACATACTTATAACAATCCACTAGATTCTAGTTATCTTCTGGAAGCTAGCATACAATACTACTCCTGAGAGCTAGAATAAATGTGGTAGAAAAGCAACAGACTAGGAATCAAAAGCCTTAGATTCTCATCCTGCTCCTTCCAGGGCTGTATGTGCAGAGCAAGTTGTATTATCTCCAAGTTTCAGTCTCCACAGTAAATAACCTGTGAATAACTCTTATAGCTCTTAAATTTCATGACTATTTACTATACTGCTAGTGAATATGAATGGCAAAAACATGTATCTCAATTTTCCCTAGGGAATTTTGTTAAGGAAGCCAAGGTTCTTAAGACACAGAAAACTGAGTAACAAGTTCTATGTTCAAAACAGAAAACACAATTTATCTGTCCATATAAATAGACATCTTATAGCTGCTTCTTAGGTTTGATAATCCTCCTTGGACTGTATCTCAAATAAGCCCCTCATGCTAAACAAGGAAAAACAAAACCAGGTAATTCATGTGGTTAAGAGCTAGTCAATCAATATAGAAGAACCCCTCCATGTTACTGGGAAACATACAACTTCTAAGCTACAGAGCTTAAATTAGGATGGAAGAATACTTAAATATTTTAACGTACTTGAATAGAGAAGAGGTAATAAAGCAAACAACATGACAGAAAACACTTTATCAGGGTACACATCATAGAATGCAGCACAAAGGAAAGGCAAAATTAAAGGGAACCCCTAAGAAACAATAGAACTATAATAATGAGTAAACATAACCCAAAAGATGGTAGTCAAATACTTGACAATAAATTCATAATCCACCACCAAAGCTTGAAGTGTGGAACAAGGATGAGAGTAGCAAGGAAAATGCCATCGATTCTTTTTGGAATGATGACTATATGTGCTCTAGCTTTAACCTATATCCACTCCTACTACAGACTATGACTGTCATTGGCAAAACCACTGAACCTGCAGACATAGACAGGTAAATGGAATGGAGGAAAGAAGCAGTGAAGAGAAGAAACAGAAAATCACAATAACAACATATACAAAGTACCATCAGTTTGGGGTCTTGTAGGATCTACTGTGGTAGATGTAAATCAAACAAAAATCAAAAAATTGTGGGCCAGCTTTCTCTCCACTCAATTCAAGACTTGAGTTCACTTAGATGCTTGTTGACTGACAGCAGTCATAAATCTTTAAGTCTTTCAACACCTGGTCTCCTCCACTGGCTTTTACAGCCAAACCCATAGACAAGGCTGTTTAGGAGGTATTAAGACTGCTTATAGGATGTACCTAAAAATCTACCTCACCTGTTACTCTGAGAGTCACAAGCATATTCTCAGTGATTTCAGCTTTGAATATGTAGCATACAAACTGACAAATTATGCTCAAAGCAGTTAAATTCTGGTGGGGAGTAAGTAGTTTTTGTAGTTATTACACTAAATTACTACAGGTAATGTTGTAACAGTAATTTCTGCTATAATCAGAATTAGTTAAATTTCTATAGCCCAGTTTGACCCACATATGTGTGACTGCCTCATGAATCCATCTTCTTCCACTGAAAAAAATTGAGTTAGTCTTCATCTGTTCCAACCACAAAGAAAGGTAACTTTAAAATGTGAAAGTAAAGTATGTGAGACATTTCAAAACAAGTAAAGAATGAAATACCAATTATTTCATTTAACTGTAAAAGGACTAATAAAAGGTATACTGTTTCCCATCAGGTTCATGTGTTCTTAGAAGTACAATCTAAATTCCTATTTAATCCAGATAACTCTAATGTACTTTTGCTTCTTTTTTGGTAGTGGGGACTGAACCTAGGGCCTTCATACTAAACTATACCCCCAGCTCTTTTTTTGAGATAGGGTCTGGCTATGTATTTCAGGCTGGCCTTGAACTCAGTAGGTAACCGAGGATGGCCTTGAACTCACAGCGATACTCCAGCCTTAGCCTCCCCAGTGCCAGGTTTACAGACATGTGCCACCATGCCCAGCCTTTTAAAAATTTCTTGTTTTGAGACAGAGTCTTGCTAAATTGGCCAGGATGGGCTTGAACTTTTGATTCTCCTGCCTCAGCTTCCCAGAGTGCTGGGATTATAGATATTAGTGACCACACTCACTTCTAATATACTTTTAACACAAAAATTTGGCTATGTCCATCCACTATAAAATGAAAATTTCTAAATCAGTTCAATTAATTTCTAATTTTGAAATTACTGTTTTGCCCCAGAAATTTTAACTTCTGAACTTTCCATTTACTAAGTTAAATAAAATTATTTTAGAGGAAAAAAAAATTCTTGAAATCATAACATTTCTCTTATGTTTTGCAAAGACAGCTAGAAGATTAATTTTTAGAAAAGGAGCCCCAGTGATTTTAGCTCAGTGGTGCCATCACCTGCCTCGCAAGTGCAAGGTCCTGAGTTTGATTCCTGGTACAAAGAAAAAAGAAAAGAAAAGAAAAGAAGCCCCAAAACAGAACATGCTGTTATTAAAAATCTGGATCCAATTTACCTGAAGGAGAGCCATGAGCTGAGGACATACTTTTGACCTTGGAGTCTGACAGTCGAGAGATACTGTTAGCTCTAATTCTAGGAGAAAATTTATCTGATGGTACTAATCTGGCTCCACTTCTAATGATGGCTTCTGCTGTACGTGAAGAGGTACTACTTCTTGATATTGTTGCTTCAGAGTCACTACGAGCTGACAATGAGCCAAGCCTTGTTCTACGTGGCTGAGCCAATAAATCAATCCTAGATATATTCCGCCTTCCCGTGGGTGGTTTGGATGTTGAACTTGTTGTGGATACTTCAGAAGCAACAGATGCTTTGTCAGCATCAGCAAGTTCACTGTCTGAAGCTTCACCAAGTCGTGCTCTGCGCAAGAGGGAAGTCCTGGTAGGTCGTGGCCTTGGGAGAGTGGTTGATTTACTGGATGAACCCGATGCTGCAGGAGAAGTCTTAGATTTTGTTCCTTTACCTCCTTCCAGTTTGGAATGTACATGCTCATCTGTTGAGGTAAGTGGAGTCCTTCCATGAGATTTACAAGAGTAAGTTTCCTGATCAGATGACATAATATCAGAGATAGCAGAATGAGGTACACTGGAGGTCTGGTCATCATCTGTTAAGTCGACTGAAGGCTGTCTTATTCTTCCACTGGACTGTACAAATTTACGACCATCTGTTCTTGAACCTACATCTGTGGAACGACTTTTGGTTTTCTTTTCAACTTTCTCCCTAGCACCAGCAGATGATGATTTTGTGACATCTTTGGAAGGAGAACTTGTGGAACACCTATCTTTATAGAGGCTAGTGAAACTCTTTCGCTTCTGAGTTGACTTTCTTTCAGTCTCTCCAGTAACCAAACTGATTGTACTGGCTGTATCCACATCAGATTCTGGTGAAATAGAATTATCTCTGTTATAACTGGGAGTGTCTGGGCCTTCATCAGTTTTATCTTCTCGAAGTTTAGCTTCTAGAAAAGCCATTACTGCTTCCGTGTCTTTTAGAATAAGGGTTGTGTCCATACTAGAATCAGTATCCAAAGAGTCACTTCTTTCTCGTAGCCTACTTGCAGGTGCTAATGCTACAGGAGGAGTACATGAAGTCTGTTTATTTATATGGGGGATGAGTTCTATAGGTATGTTTGGAGTAGGTTTTTCTATAGTGAAGCTCCCCTGTCTCACTAATGACTTGGAGGACTCCTTCTTATCTCCTCCTTTTGTCGTCTGACTTTTCAGAATTTCTTCAGCCTTTCTTCTCTTGCTTTCATTTTGTATCACTCTTTCTCCTTTGGCAGTACAATGCTCTGGAATTTTTTCTGGAGGCTGGGACTCTTGTTTAGAAGAATCGTCCCTACATTTATCTATCTGACCTAAAACGTTTTTTGAAGATAATTTAGTTGGTGTCCACTGGGCCTGCTCCTTTTGTTCCTGTTGTTGCTGGATTTTAGCTAATGTCTGCTTTACCAAAGAAGCTTCCTTATCAGTCTCATTCTTCTCCTTCCCAGGAGAATAGCTGCCTAACTGAAGCAGGGTTTTATTATCTCCACTGGTTTTAAGAGTCTCACCATTTACTGCCCTGCTCATCTTATTCAGGGCTCTGTCAGCATCTTGTTTGTCTTTCTGGTATACCTGTGCAGGTGTTTCCTTCTCCTGCAATTCCGTGTCTTGCTTTTCTCCAATCTCTGACCTCTGACTTACAACCTTCACTCTGGAGCTCTCCAGAGACTTTTCTTCATTTGGAAGCTGAGGAAGAGTTCGTCTCCTTCTCTCTCCCTGACTAGCCAAGGAAGTTGCAGAGCCAGTACTTCTCAGTGAAATGCCAGATTCACCAATACCTGTCTCTATTAAAAATAAAAAAACCCAACCCCCCCCACAAAAACAGAATTAATTAAGGCAAAAAAGAAGTATCATATTATACTGGATTATGAAGTACAAGTAAAAAGTGACTGAAGTATGAAATAATGAACCATCATTGTGACTAACAGGTTTTAAAAGCAAGCATGATTCCAAAATGCACAAATTAATAATCTATTTACAGAGGATTCAGGAATGCTAGAGTATAAGATGAAAACTAGAGCCATCTCAACATCTTTTTCCTTTAATACATTTATTTTTAAATTTACAACTGTATATATTTATGGTATACAACATGATGTCCTGAATAAATATATATATAGTGGAATGGCTAAATCAAGCTAATTAACATATCCATTACCTCATATTAAACATCTTTTTTAGGTGGGTGGTAAGACATTTAACATCCACTCTTTTAGAAATTTCCAAGTATACAATGTACTGGGTTTTTTTTGTTTTTTTTTAATTCTTTTATTGGTACATTTTAGGTATACAATACGTTTATGTTACAATGTACTGTTATTAACTACAGGCACCATGGTGTATAAAGGTCATCTGATCTTAAACCTATATCTAGTTGTTCTTCTTTCTTTTGTTTTATAACAGTCAAGTTCACTATGTTGATTCTTTTTTTAACTGTGTCCTTAAGTTTGCTCAAAAAATAGAATCCATGTACATTACAGAATTACATAAATAATTATTTTTTTTGCTATAATTTCAGTGGCATAGTAGAGAAAAATAATGTACCTGGTTTTTACTAGCATTATTGTCTACTTGAAAGAATAAGTTTGGCTTTTCTAAGTAAAATGGAAAATGCAGAACTTTTAATAATTTTGGAAAAATTCAAGCCTGATTAAAAGAATGTAAAAAAAACTAAGTAAAATTATAGGTGAGAGAGTATGTCATAATTTTACAAACTAAGAGATTTTTAAATTGTCTTTTCACATAGTAAGGAAACTTACAGCAATATATGACCACTTTCTCTTTTTCAACCCAATGGAAAAAAATTACAGTTTAATGTTTCCACATGAGAGAATGAGACTACTTGAGGAGACTGTTCCTAACTGTTAAAAATAAAAAGTATTTCTGAGAAAAATGGGTCTTTTCAGGGAAATATAAAGGCATCATAATCTTTTAGGGAGAAATATAAAAAAAAACTAGATATAGCTTCTGTAGGCCTTTTTATTCTTTTGATAATCCTCTTTTACCATTTAAACTTCATAGCGATACAATGGTTACAATATAAAAAACACTAATTTAACTTTATGTTATATCTTATTTTGTTTATTCTTGCAAGTATGTCTGTCTTATGTCTTTAGTGCTAACTGAAGCATTTAAAATGCAATAGTTATTTGACCTTTTTAATTTCCCCTAGTATTTCCTACATTGCTATAACATACACCCAATGTATGTTTAACATTTTAGGTAATTCCTAAATGGATTTATCTACTTATCTAAATAAATTCATTAACAACCTGATGAAACAGAAATAGTATCACAAAAGGTAAGTCGTGTATTATTTTTTATGACAAGTGTAGAATTTTGCTTCTCGCAGGTAACTCTTAATAATTTTCCTATGGGTCCTTTGGTAAATTTATCTTGTCCTCTCATATGTTTCCTAAACAGTGACCAGCTTGTGTGAAGCCAATGACTTGGCTGCCCTCAAAGACTTGTGGTGATATTATCAACTACTACTATTTTCTATGGTAAGTAAGTAAATAATATAGTTTTTCTACTGTACTATGAAGTAGCTTTCTCAACTACTTTGTAATTACAAAATTTTTACAACAGATACTGGGGTACCACAAGGCAGAAAGAAAACAAATGTCGTTTCCAATAAGAACAAAGTTATAAGTACAGACAAAAGGACATATATATATTTTCTTTGAGGATCATCTCTTTGAAGTTTTTTCTTTTGAAGGGGAGACCGTAAATGAGTCTCTTCTTTGGATTTATTAAAAAAATTTAATTGTAAATTAACAATTTATAACTGTATGTACTTATAGGGTACTAACAGACATGATTTAAGAACACAATATGTGGAAAAATTAAATCAGTATTTCAAATTCATAATTTATATGTAATATAGGTAATTTCATACATATATTTCATCTATAAATTATCTTAGGTTGGCATTATACTTTAGATGTATATCACCAATCAAAATAAAACTATATTATTATCCTAAGATATGCAAATACCAAAAAGGTAGAACAAGTTTTCATTTAAAAGTAAAACCATAAAGTTTTAAAACCATTATTATATGAATAGCAGAAATTTGTATTTAAACAAAAAAGTGCCTCAGGATGAATTACTAAATCCTAGCAGGTCTCCATTACTCTAGAACATTTCAACTTATTAAGCATATAAAACCTTTTAAAGAAAAACACACATTTGGGGCTGAGAGTATATAGTTCAGTACACAGTGTTTGCCTAGTATAGCATGAAGACCTGGCTTTGATTCTCAGTGCCATAAAATAAAAATTTACAAAATCTAATATTTGGAAATGTTTCAGTCTTTTTTTTTTTTTGGTACTGGGGTTCGAACTCGGGTCCTTGCACTTGCAAGGCAGGTGACAGAACCACTGAGCTAAATCCCCGGCCCAATGTTTCAGTCTTTAAAGTCCCTTAAGATATAAAATATCTAAAAAAAAATCAGCTTTTTACTTGTAAAAAAATCATATATGTATTAAAAACATGAGAATGTCAATATATTTATGTTTAATTTCCTTTTTATACATACTAAGATTACTTTTTAAAAAACCGACTTATGAATTCACAAAAAAAGAGATAAAGAAAAGGTAAAGAAAGAGGAAATATACCATTTTCTAAAGGAACAGGTGCAGACAATTCCATTCTTTCTTCCTGATCATGCCTTGTATGATTAGCAGCCAAACTAGCCCACTGTGAAACCCAACGTTTGCTTCCAGACAAAGAGGTGCCTTCCTAAAGTATAAAAATAAGAGAATTAAATCGTGTCATCTGGACAAATCTTATTCTCACAAAAGAATGTTTTTCAGTTATATTAATATATCACACAAAGCCACTGTTAAACCCCATTATATATTACTTATTAAATTTCCTCATATATACAATAAAGACTAAATATCTCTTTTAATTACATTTTATTACTATAGTGGATATAGTATAATTTTCTGTACTTCTTAAATATGAACAACAGTACCAAGATAAATTCTTTGAGCTTAAAATTTACTAGGTTGCCAGACAGGTGTAGGTGTGTATCACAGCTTTGTGGCTAGACCAGTGGAGTTTGTTCTGTTCCATTATTAGATACAGGGAGTCTAAAGGCCTACTCCCAAGTTATTCACTAGCCCTCTAAATGTCTCCAGGAAGTCAGTTTCATTCCAGGATTTCTGTATCAAATCTGCTAGATCAAATTTTTAGGGATTTCAAAAACCCAAAGCTTTAAACTTCTCTCTGGATATTTCAACATTTCCAAAAGAAGCTAGAAATCATTCAGTTCAATCTGTGCTGTGTTTAGGTATGTCCTTAAGGCAAGTACTTTATAAAACCTTATAGTTAAGAGTGAAACAGAATCCTTATGTTTTCATGGACTTATGGAAATACACTAGTAATTCTTAAGACCAAGGTAATTGGGCCAGGGATTTAGCTCAGTGGTTTTGCCGCCTGCTGCGCAAGGACCCAAGTTCGATCCCTGGTACCAAAAAAAAAAAAAACCAGGGTAATCTAGGTATTCAATTTAGAAGACCTAGGGAGTGCAGAAAAAATATATATATATTATTAAAAATGGTACCTCTCACTAAAAATCAGCCAGGGCTTCATATTGAAATGGAATGACAACTAGAAAATGGAAAGCTATGATAAGAAGTTTATTTTAATCTGTTCAAAATAAATCTTTCATTAAAAATATCAGATTTACCATATTAATGAGTAACAGCTAAATACTGATGATTTCATGTCCTTTCATGTCCTGTGTAATTTCAGGAATGGGTTGAAATAGCAAGTAAATAGAATGACGTTCATACAGTGAAGCCTAAGAGATACCAAAGCCTGGTGAGCCTTGAATTACTTTCTGAAGTTTTGTGGTACCTGCTTGCCCAAGTTTCTCAGGACTGAAGGAGGTATCGGGCCATGCTAAGGATATCTACAATAGGGTGGGTTTCACTGACAAAAAGAACCATTCTGTAAAGTATTCTAATGGTCTGTTAGATAATTTCTACAAAGGAAAGAATGCACAGCAGTTATATAAAACTTTATTTGCTATGGATTAAGGAAATAGAGAACAAAGGAGGGAGTCTATATAAATTCACATTTACCAAAATCCTTCATTAATAAAAATATGAATACACTCCCTCAAATAACTATCACCTGCTTTCAATAAACAAACACTTTGAAAAACAGAAACCAGAATAAAATTTCTCCAAATCAAGAAGGAATAAAAAACACTAAAATATGGTAACTGTTTTGAAAGTTTTCAGGAAACGGCAAACTATAAAAACATAATTTTAACCTTAATAAGCAAATAAGTATATTTACTTCTCTACAAAATATTCTGTATATACTTATACAAATAAAAGAAAATATGAAGTATCGTACATAATTTTCTTTTATTCATATTTTGTATATATTTACAACTCATATACATAAATCAGCTCTTTTCATGAAGCACTAGGAGTAGAGAATGAATTAAAACATCAAGGTTGCTTAGGGTTCAAATTCTTGCTCCACAAACAAGTAAAACTTTGGCCAAGTTCATTTCTATGGATTTCAGTTTCCTTCCTTGTAAAATAGCACACTGAAAGGTTCTATCAAATGTTAGCGCCTATTAGCTGAATAAATAGTATTTCTGATTTACATATACGTTTAACATTTCTTTTTGATGCATCGAAGAGTAATAAAATTTTGGTGCCATCGCTATCCTAACCAAGCCATCCTTAATTAATCTATTATCCTAAATACATCCCGGGCTGCACTAAATGGCACTTACGGAAGCATGTAAGTTATATCTACCAGGCAATACCTTTCACATGTTTTCTGGAATGACACATCTTCCATTTCCAAACATATTCTTCCTAAAAAGTATATAGCAGTATATATTTCTTGTTTTGTCTCATAATGCTAATTAGAACAATGAGCACATAGCTTTTAATTGATAACTGAAATATTTTCCTCACTAACAAAGAATATTAATTCAAAATAGCATAATAAAACCCCAAAAAACTAAGCCAAAATTGCTCCAGGCTTTCATTAGAAATTGAAAGTCTTAAGAAAATCTAATTTTTAGAAGTATTTCACAAGGGGATATGCAGCAATTACTTAAAATAATGTAATTTATAAATGATAAAAAGTCATTTTATGCATATAAAAAGTACACAGATGCAAAGTATACCTCTGAATTGTGAAATCCAGATGTACTCAGTGGCTTTCTTTCTTCCATTACTATGGCAACAGAACTGAGAGCCCAGTCTTTTATCAGATCTTTATGCTTTTCATTGATAACAGGCCTATTATAATCCTGACTGTCATCTACTCCAAACACCTAGAAGAAAATATTATTTTATAAATGAAAAGCTAAGCATTAGATTAATATGCAAATATTATCATTAACTTCAAAGGCAAGTAAAAATATTCCAAATTAATAGGTAATTTCAATAACAAGGAAAATTTAAGGACAGGGTAATATTCAATTACCCTGGAGTGATAAATGGAGGGAACAAAAACAAGTGGTTCTGGCTCATGTCAGTGTGACCATTTTTTTTAAATAGCAAATATACTGACTGATAAAAATAACAAATATTCAGGATATATTTGATTTGTTAAAATATCAAATAATGTTAAATATTCCAATAGTGCAAAGAATTAGGAAAGAGTACCTCTAGAGCTTGATTTCAGCCTATTTCTTTGCTCTATTATATTTGAGAAACCATGGTGAAAACCTATGGACACATACATGAGTTTTTCTTATTTGTTCTTTCCCCATCAAATATTATACATATACTTTTCTAAGGTGCCAAAAAACAGATATAATCATACTATTTTGGTATAAGAGTACAGTGTTATTCTCAAACTTGTCTAACAGTCAAATAACTGTTTAAATGCAGATTTTAGGGCCCACTGACAAACAGCAGCTTTCTCAATAAGGATATTAATTTCTGAAAACATTTCTGAAAAGTTCTAAATACAGAAACAAAGCATTCCTGTAATCCCAGCATTCAGGAAGCTAAAGACTAGAGCTGGAGCCCAGCCTAAAATAAAATAAATAAAGTAAGAAAGGCTGGGGCTATAGCTCAGGGAGGCTCTGGGTTCAATTCCCAGTTTGCAAAAACAAACAGATTAATATTTGTGCGTGTGTGTGTTTTTAAAAAATCAGCCAGGACCTCAGTCTTACTCATTTCCAGACACATGAAAGGCATTGGATATTGCCAAAATACTGGAAAAAGCTTTAGTCATTGTTAAGGCTGGTCCCCCCACAATAAGCCTCAGAGGGTGGGACTTTTCTGAGGTGGCTGGATCTATGGTGTGTGATGCTGGGATGAAGTGTTTGATGCTGGGATAAAGGGTGCCCCACTCTGGGTGAGGATGGCATCAATCAATAGGCTTACAGATTGGATGGACTATAAAGGGACAGAAAGAAGGTTTCTGGTTCTTTGCTGTTGCTACTTTGTTGTTTTGCTGTCTTTTGCCTTCCCTGCTTTGCCATGGGCTGTTTCTCCTCTGCCATGCTACCCTGCCTTGGAGCTAGCTGACTATGGGCTGAAGCCTCTACAAGCTATGAGCAGAAATAAAACTTGTCCTCTTTTAACTTTGGGTGTTGGGCATTTTGTCTCAGCAACAGGAAAAGTAAGATGGCCATATACATTTTAAAATTCTATTTTACTATCAAGTCTCTACTTGGTTCCCAATGCTTGATCTGTATAGCTTATTACAATTAAGAAAAATAAAACCTAAGGTGTAGCTCAGCATTAGAGCGCCTGCCTACCATGCGTAAGGCATCAGGTTTAATCCCCCAGCACAGTTTTTTTAAAAAAGCATATGATTTAGTAATTTGTAGATAGGGTATCTAGAACATAACCAAAGTAAGCCTCCGTTTTCTGTAAGGTAAAAATACCTTAGATTAAAATATTTTCTAGAAAAAAATTAATAGTTATACAGTAATGGCCAGGTATGGAGGCACATGCTTATAATCCCAGCACTCTGGAAGACTGAGGCCCAGAAATATAGCAATTTAGAGAGACACTCTCTGAAAAAAAATAAAAAATGATGTCAGGACTGGCTAAGTATGAAAGCCCTGAGTTCAATCTCCAGTACTGGGGGAAAAAAAAGTGAGGTATCTGATAAATTCTGAAGTTGACATTTAGTAAAGTAGATATTGGATTTCTAAATTTGATAAAACTTGAAAATTTTACCACCAGATGGCCTTATTACTTAATATTTATTCATTTCATTAATCTTTAAAGCAAGTTTGTGTATTTATTACAGGTAGGAAAAGAAACATGCTCTGTGGAGTGAGTTTGGGCTAAGTAAATGCAGGAAAAGAAGTACACCGTACAGTGTGAGGGTGGGCTACTACGAAAGAACACAGTAGCTAATTACTTAATAATACAAATATAAATATTTTCAAGGACCATGATTTAATAGTCTGTTGAAATATTCAATATTCAAGTTATCTTAGCTTTAAGAGCAAATTGTACGCTATTAACTTGAAATCAAATACAAACAGAAGAAAAAATACTACTTCATTTTGCTAAACATTAGAATAGGTTTAATAACAATTTTAAAAATTCAGTATACCTGTATCCTCTGACTTTAATCCTATATATAAAGAAAGCAAATTACAGCTATTCAAATGATTTATGTATGCCTTTCCAAAAAATTAGTCATTCCTCACTCAAACCCTTGAATTCCACTTTTACTGTTATGTCTTTATAATTACTAAAAAAAGTAAATCTCAAATTTCAAAGTAGACTATAAAAAAACCTAATAAGGTTACTTTCACTTTCGCATCTCTTTGGCATGCTAATTTAGAAATTACCTTGTGATTTTCTGACTTGTTGATATTTAATTTTAGTCTGTACTCAAACCTTGATTTCCTCAAACATCTAAGCACTGGAAAATTCAAATAAAATATAGCAAACTTCTCCAAATTACTTCTGACGTTATTTTGAAATGACAACAAAAGACACACAGAGAACTATGCTTTGAGAAAGCGAAGCTAACACTGCAAAGAACATACTCTGATGACTTTCTACAGATTCCTGTGAAAGAACTGATGACAGATGTACATATACCTATCTGTGAGAGAAGTAACTATTATTTCTTCTCCGAACAAGTGGTAAGATAGAAAGACTATTACATGAGGAATGAAGTGTTTAGATTTTATACCTATATTTTACAGCATTTTGAAAAATTTGTGATAGCTGTGATTATTAGTTCAGCTTGAAATATACAGCCATTCATTTCCATGTCCAGGTACACAAACATCCATGTGACAACTTTCATGTGAAAATAAAGAATATACTGACTACATACTTTAAAGCTAGCATATTTTACACACTTAAAATACATACAATCAGACATATGATCTAATAACTGATAGAGCTTGAAAGCCCCTCAAAGGCAAAAGGAAGTTCTCTAGGTTTCTCTTTCATTGTAAATTCTTTCCCAAGGTGACTTCATCCAGACACAAGGCCCCACTTTAGTTAGCAACTACAGAGACAGCTATACCTGTCATCCCTCCCTCTGGGTGGTTCAAAATATTTCAAATTTTATTCTCTTCCCCACCAGGACCAGGTCTAAATCAAAACCCCAAAAGTTAATCTGGGTCTCTCATCCAGTCCTGACATCTTTAGGCTCAGGCCTACAATGGGGATGGAGATGAGACTGGATAGCTGTCTAATTTTTATCTTTCCTCTCTACTAGAACCTTGCATCCTAAGTTTGTCAGGTAGTTTCTAATTTTTCCAGAATAGGAGAAAAAGGAAGAAGGAATGGTACAAGAGTAAAAATTTCTTTGTGAACTTGCACTACAAGAGCTCTCTGTTAAAAATAAGTCATTCATTTTGGGGATACGGCTCGCTCAATAGCACTTCTCTCTCCATTCTATCTAAGAATCATGGAACATGTGCTCAATCTTGACCTTTGAATATGTACATTTAGTATCTCACAATGGGATATCACATCTGTATCTCAATGGCTACTCCAAACAATTTGGACTTCTTACTGAAGTATGGTAGGTACTTCCTAACTATGGATTAACCTTTACAGGGACTTTACAAATCTGTATGAGTGATTCCTTGCTCTGAAGATTAAACCTAACGAAAGAATTTAAAACAGCGAAAGTCACCTGAAAGAACCATGCAGGGGTAGCCTGTAATTAAAAACTAACTTTCATAAGAACCAGACTGTATTTTTAGATTTTTGGATTTAAAGAAACTAAACATTCTCCAGATAACAACAAACACAGATATTACAAACCAAGCCTATGAAAAATTTCACCCTGATTTCTTTCATGACCATTTCGTTGCCATTATCATTTGAAAGCTCAGACTGTACAAATTCCAGTTTCCAATTCTAAAATTAGAATGGTTGGGAGTGGAAATAGCAGTACACTAAACGTTCCATGAGAGTGTATATTTTATGTACTCAATTCTTGCAAAGAGGTCAAATATACATTAGCAGTCACACATCCTGTAGGCTTGCTTACTGTGACATGAAGTAGAAGCCAACAGGTAAGAAAGACACAGTGAGGAGCAAGGTTGAACATCCGAACATGGCAATACAAATACAGACCAAAATGATACTGAATAGCACCAGTCCCTTATTTATTAGATTTAAAAATAGCCAATTCAGGGGAAATCAGAATTAACTTTCCCATGAAAATGAAAAGGATAGCAAAAATTAAATAGCAAGCTTTTGTAAGTTTATTTTGAAACAATAAGTGAAGACATACCAAAGTGCCAAAGTAAAAATGTAATCAAGTTTCAGTCTCAGGTGACAAGATCCTCTCTCTCCTCAAGGAGTAAGGACCTTCCATTTAAGAAAAGCTGGGTCTCTACCAGTTCAAATCAGTAAGAGGGGCCGGGGATTTAGCTCAGTGGTTCTGCCACCTGCTGTGCAAGTGCAAGGACCCGAGTTCGATCCCCAGTACCGAAAAAAGAAAAAAAAACAGAGGTTTCCATGTCCTACAAAAATACCGACACGTAATTATAGAACAATGGTGCAGAATTCTAGCCACTAGTGTCAAGGAACTAAGTCAAGATGATTTAAGAGGAAGATTTCTAGGGCTGGGGATTTAGCTCAGTGGTTTCGCCGCCTGCTGCGCAAGTGCAAGGACCCAAGTTCGATCCCCAGTACCAAAAAAAAAAACCAGGAAGATTTTTAGAAGTTTCAACATTGTGTAAACATCTAATTTCATTTTTAAAAAGAGAAATCCCTTAAATTGAATAAATTAATGATTATGAATAATGTGATTTTAAAACATTTCTAATCAACTTCTAAAAAAAACTGTGAGAAGAGCTCAGAAAAGAATTAGAGATGTTATATAATTTACCATGGTGCACATCTTAGTAAACGTACATTCATGTTCAGAGTAGCATTATTTACAATAAACAAAGGTTGAAACAAATTAAACCCATCAATGGAGGAAGGATATATAAAATGTGCTTTTCCACACAATGACAATTATTCAGCCATAAAAAGGAATAAATAAAATGTACTAATACAAGCTACAACACTGATGAAATTTGGAAATATTATAAATAAAAGTAGCTAGTCATAAAAAGCATATATAGTATGACTCTATTTAGATGGAATGTGCAGAATAAGCATATCCACAGAGACAAAGTAGATTACCAGTTGCCAGGAAGGAATGGAAAATGGCTACTCAATGAATATGAGATTTCTTTTATGTGATAAAATGTTCTGGAATAACTGTACATTTAAAAAAGTTAAAATATCAATTTTATGTTGAGTAAATTTTACTTCGATTTTTTTTAAAGGCACCACATGACCCTATTTTCTTCCTTTGTGCATCTGTGTGGATAAAACATGCTCTTAAATTGTTATCTGCCCTCTTAACTGATCTTGTGTCCTTGATTCTCTTTATTCCTTAAAACTCATTTGTAGTTTGCTTTGTTTTTTGAGACAGGTTCTCACTATGTAGATAAGGCATGCTGGCTTTGAACTCACTATATACCCAGGCTTGGCTGCCTCCTCCTCCCAAGTGCTAGGATTACATGCATGCGCCACCATACCTGGGTCCTTAAGAATCTTATATCCATAATCTATCTCTTCTCTTTGTATCACTTTCCATGTCTTCTATATTAGTGCCATCATTTCTTACATGTTCCACATTTTTTTCTCAATAGCTCCTTCTTTCATTCTTGCAAATTACCCTCAGATCTCATCTTGCCTCTGCAGTTGAAACGTCCAAATTCTCTCCTTTTATGGTTCACTTCCTTGTCACATATTCCTTCCTTCTATCCCTAAAATCTAGCTGCTCATCAATGACCATCTTCTACTTTCCTTGCCAAAGAGTTTTTAAGCTGAAGGTTATTAGTTAAGTATTGTTAGAAACTCAGCAGTAATTCTTAAGCCAAGGCAACTTGGCTGAAATGTACACATTTGATTTTCAGCTTGCGTTCATACTTACTTTTGCAAATCCAAGATTACATAAGAGGTTTAAAACTATACATTTTAACAAGTTATTCTGGAATCAAGATATTATTTTTGGAAAAAATGATATTAGTTTTGGCACAAAAATACAGGAAAACATGTAGGGGCCTGGTTGTATCTAATCAATCTATAAACTTATTTATATACATTAGCTAATATATAGCAAATCACATGCAAACACTGACATAAATGAACAACATGTCACAACCTTATTTTCAATAGGTATTTATTAAGTATCTACAAGTCTAATAAGGTCATTCTAGAAAGGAGAGATAAGAAGTAAACAAGACAGAGGTGAATTCTATAAGGAAAATAAAACATGGCAATTGATATAGGAGATAGGGTGCTGGGTCTGCTCCAGATAGGGTAGTTAGTGAAAGCCTCTTGAAGTCAATTATGGAGTGGGTATAGAATTTCCACTTTTATAAGACAAAGTCTTGGAAGTAGATGGTAGTGATGATTACACATTAGGGATGTATTTAATAACACTGAATTGTACATCTAAAAAGTGACTAAGATGGCAAATTTTGTTACATATACTTTGCTACAGTAAGAAAACTGAAAAAATAACATGAAGTATGTAAGGAACTAGATGCGGTAAAAATACAAATAAGAGTTTTAGTCTAGGAAAATAAAGCCTAATCTATTAAAAGTTAGGCTTTTAAATGAATAAAGGCTGACAGTTCCTTCATGAAGCTTTGGGAATTCATGTAACAGGAGAGTTTCTTATTTCAAAGAAGGAAATAGAACTAAGAAAGGTCAAGGAGAATTAAGCAGAGAGACCAGAAGTAAACTCCTCTGGTTTGAAAAAAAATTAAGTTTTCAAGTGCTCAATGGAAAAAAAAGTTAAAGCCAGGCACAGTGGAGTATGCCTGGAATCGCAGTACTCTCTGGGAAGTTGAGGCAGGAGGATCAAATTCGGGTCCCCAAAGAGCAACTGAGATCCTGTATCAAAATAAAAAAATTAAATGGGTGGGGAATATAGCTCAGTGCAAATGCCCTGAGTTCAATTCTTGGTCTTGCAGGAAAACAAAACAAAACAAAACAAAAACAAAAGCAAAATGCTGACTCTGTTATCAAGGTCCTTCCTTATTGCTCTAAGACTCTTCTTTGATTTTCTACTCTTTTAGTTCCCACACACATCTGCTTTTCTTTTTGAGTAACTGTGGACATGCTAGCTTTTCTGCATTGTATTTGGCACTGACCAGATAGATTCTGATTCTGATTCATCATACTTCCCCTGGCTCTGACTTGGATTTAATCTGAAATCTTTAGAGTATTACTCCAGGATCCACATTCTTAGTATCTATTTCTTGGAGCTATTTCTTTCACTACTCTAGATGTTGTTCATGTAGAGTTTCCAATCTTGTTACAGTTCTCTTGCTTCTGGAGTCTTTCCAACTGCTGCTATAGAAGCTGCACTGACCAAGCTCCACAAGGGAAGAGACTATAGTAATAGACTTCCGGGGGAAGGTACGTTGGCACAATGGACACAAGTCAAAACAGAACAGTAAAAATATCTGGCAGAGGTGCTCTGTGATAAGAAATGTATGAGGAGAAATTTCTTTCAAAAAGATAAAACCTAAGCTTTCTACAATGAGCAATATTTTTTTTGTTCATTTAATGTTTAGCTTTCTAGTCTCATGACAGGTTTTTCTCATTTACTTTAGAAGACTAGGGATTAGTAGCCCTCACAAAATCTTCCTCTGCCCTCAGTGGTTATGTGATTTGATGGAAGAGTGGAGAAAAAAAACTGGTACTGTGATGGGTTCTCCAGGAAAGTAGCTATCAGAGGTCAGGGGGAGGGATGGGGCAGACTATTATTACTGTGGGAGATGACTTTCTTCAATTCAGCAAGTAAATACCCTTTATTATATTACATATCCAGGTAAGCTTGGATGTAAAACTCAAGAGGTCTTTACACATATTAGGCATGGGTTAACATTATAAAGGTGAACTTGGGGACAAGTACAAAATAAGGTTATCTAACGTCAGACACAACACAAATACACTAATACAAATGCAGTAATCTCATAACTTGGGATGTGGAGAAGAGCTATCTCAGTACCTTTTAATTACCACCAGCACTGGAAAGCAAGGATATGGCCTTTCAGCCTGGTCATCAGGTCAGCCTGGTCATTAAAAAGATCCTATTCAAACTATATGCAATTTTTTCTGAGTTAAGATAAAAATACATTTTCGGTTCATCTTTAGACCCAAGAATACAGGTCATTAGAGAAAACTGGAAAGACATTCCATGCTGAACATACTTAACATCAGTGGATCATGGGACACAGCAGCTTGTTTCCTTTTGACTTGTTGATTCCAAGATGTTGTAGTCTCTTGGTTTTCTCTCTGTTTATGTGTCTGTGTCTCTTTTCACCCCCTCTCCCTCTCCCTCCCCTGTGGTACTGGGTACTCAACCCAGGGCCTTCACCTGAACTACATCCCCAGCCCTTTTTTATTTTGAGAAAGAACCTTGCTAAATTGTCCAGGCTGGCTCAAATGTACAATCCTCTGGCCTCAGGCTCCCACAGTGCCTTACTTCTCTCTTTGATCCTTTTCAGTCTCCTTCTTTCATCTTCATCCCTTTATCCACCAGTGTTCATACAGCTAAAAAGTTCGTATTTTGCCTGCTCTTACTCTATACATTCTCTCTCTCATCTCTTATTCTGCATTCATCCACCCCTCTATTCTCCAATAATTCCCAACTCTATAGTTTTAGCCCAGAGCTCGTACCTAAGATCTAGCTAGACATTTATAACCAACTGACAGCAGCTTTTGAATTATCTTCCCTGCTCCTACCCTTTCCAACCTTCAATCCATACTTCATATTCCTGACAGTGATTTGACCATGTCATTGCCCTGTTTAAAAATTTCCAATTAATTCTTCACTGCCTTTGGCATTAAAAAAGGACTAAAGTTCTTAGAAAGATACATAATCTACTTCACAATTCTTCAGTTCCTTTAGTATTAAAAAAATAAAGGATTGAAGTCATTAGTATGACACACAAGGGACTTCAGTATCTAGACTAATCCCATTTCTCCAAAAGTAAGTGTGGATGTCTGAATCATTTCAACTCGGTCCTGTGTTTCTGAATAGGTTGTTCCATATTTTTCGAAAACTCTATGTACCATACCTTTTATGGGATTAATTACACATGCTCAAAATTAGCTCATCTGGAAATTAAGTTCAGTATTTATAGAAGACAGTTTATACGTTAACACTAAGCCCTTGTAGTCATAGAGTTTACATTTCTCTCTATCCCCCTACCTCTAAGGAAAGGAGACAAAAACCAGAGAACTAGTGAGGCAGTGATGAACCTTATGATTAAAATGAAACAAGCTGATGAAGAGTGACTAAACCAATTTCTTTGGATTGAATAGCTAAAGTAAAGTCTAAAGACCTCTCTGAGGAAGCAATGTTGAACCTTACTTCTCTTCTTGGAAACTACTGGTACTTTTCTTTCAACAACTTATACCTATCAAAGCATTTAACATTGAATTTTATTTCTATCTCACTATACACTAATTTCTTGCAGGGAAGAATTCAGCTTTTTCAATCTGAATCACCACTCCCTAACATCAAGTCTGGTACATCATCAATAAAATAAACTAGTTCTCCAATGATGGGATAAAAAAGGAAACAGACCACAGAGAAATTTTTAAAACTAAAAATCACTGGTGTTCAGACAACAGCTGATCATTCCTACTTCTTTCCTTCACACCCAAATTTCAAACAGGAGAAACTAGATGACAGAGATCATCCAAGCAATTTGATATGATCCTATATCTACTTCTGCCCTTCAAAGTGCTTCTTTTGCCTTCATTCTGGCTATTCTTGGCTTTTGTTTTTCCACACCAACAGGTTACTTCATCCTCTTTAGAGATTTGATTCCTGGTTCCCTGCTTTTCTGTCCCCAGAGCTCAACTTCAATTAGCCTGAATTTGACTTCTAGTTTTAATCATGGCCAGTGGACTCTTTCAGTCCCTTTACTTTGGTAGTCACAAGATAATGTAATGACTCTTATTTTCCCTGCAGTATATTCTCTGCTTTGTTTTCTGGTTTATACAAATGAAGAACGAACAAATTATTCCATCACATACTGCCATTATTCCTTTAAATGAATCCTGTTCTACTATCTTAGGCTTCTCTATCCACAGTGTGAACACCCAATCTGGCCCCAAAACTGGGACTCTGAGAATGGAAAAGGCATGTTCATGGTAACTATAGATCACAGGTATGAACCCAATTTTGTGGTTCTGTTTCTATCCAGAAGTTTCTCAACGAACTTCATCTGTACCAATGACTTCTTTTGCAGCTTTCTGACCTGGCCAGGTTGGTCCCTCCCACTGTATCCATTTGGGCTTCATATTTGACCCTTTCAGTACTGAAATGACTTTCCAGGATTTGCCAGTAACTTGTGCAGAGACCACTGCGTGGAAACCCCTAATACAGGTAATAACGAGCACAGCTGACCTTTATAGGGCTCTCACAAAATAAACATTATGATAAGCCTTTTTTATTCAATTCTTTGTAAAACCTAAAAGAACTTCTTCCATTTTAGATAAATGACACAAGATTTCTTTAGGTTAATTTACTCAAGGGCAGACACAAGTACATGTGGAGTTTATGTTTAATCCCAGATCCATCTGCCTCTAAGTGTCCATGTTCTCAAATACTGTAATATATAACTACTGACTATAAAATAATCTCTTAATGGAAAAAGCACCAATAACTATGAATGAAATATTGAATGCTTCTTAAACCCTGTATCTCTTTTTAACAATCATAATAATACTGCTTATAGACATCTATTTCCTAGACCAATGGTCTAAAAATGTGGAGTTGTGTACTCCAAACATAAAATATTTTGACCATATGCTCTTTGATAAATATATCATTAGGCAATATATATATATGTTCACGATGTAATAATAAATTTTATGTACTCTAGACCACATTCCAAAAGAGGAATAAGAAATATAAAAATATTAAAGGTGAACATCACTCCTAGTATTTTTCTTGCATCCTAAAGGGTTATCCTGCCCACTCCCCGAGAGACCACATTAGAAACTCAATCTAAACTAGTACATCTCAAGTGTTACCACAGACACAAACTAACTTAAGAACTTATTTTTAAAGTAGGTTCTAATTCAGCATGTTTGGAGTGGGCCTCCTAAGTGATGTCAACATTGCTTACCCAAGGGGTACACTTTGAGTAGCAAGAATTTAAATAAGAAATTGATGTTTACCCAAATTTAGGCTGTTATTTTCTAGGAGATTAAAAAAATATCTGATTCTAAAGTCAACTTTCCATTATTATGGCCAAAATTGACAAAAACTACTTTTTAAGCATACAACAATCAGTATATATATTAAGAAACTACAACAAAGAACACATGTGAAATGTAGATAATTGCGCTGACTGGGGACACACCTGGCTAGAATGAGTATAATGTAAAAATCTTGATTTTATTTTTATACACTGCTTTTCTATCACCAAACACAGTATTGGGCAGAAATAAAGGAAGTAAAATAAAGACAAAGTTAACTAAAACATGTATTTTTATCTGTTTTCAACATGAAATCAGCACACAGGAAACCTGTGGTTAACATTATGTTTATGTTATCAGAGATATAAATACATGCAAAGTGAGAATTCCAAAGAATACAATTCTTACAGCCTATTTTACATTTACACACCTTTAAAATGTCCAAGCATGAAACTCAGGTAAACTCAGAATGTAAGGAAAATGAAATTATAAAGCATTTTGGTCATGTCAGTCTTGTAGTTCTCTAACAAAGCCCTTAGTTCCAATGCCACTGACTGCAAAAGAGTACTTCATGTTGCCTTTCCAATAATTTCCAACAGTCAAATACACCACACGACAGCTAAGAGCATACTCAAATTTCAATTATTTACCTTGTCAATCATTTTTCTTGCTTCCACTTCCTCACTGTTGGGGTTCTCTAACTCAATGGTATAAGTACCCTTGTCACTTTGGTCATCATCATTATCCTTTTCAGAAGTAGCAGAAGTAGCTTGATTTTTTAACATTTTATCCATCTCCTGGCTTGGTCTGTGCCCAAGACTCCCTGAACTTCTTAATAATGCAGTTTGTAGGAAGGGAATTGACACCGATGGCTCCTCTGATTTCTGTTTTAACAATTTCCCATGTGGAACACCATGCCCCCCTCCTCTGTGATGCGCAGAGCTAGTCTGTAAAGACAAAGAAACCACTTTGGCATCTGCTGTTGGAGATTTTGCTTTTTCAAGTTTTGTATGTGGTGCAGAATGAGTAGGTTCCTGACATAAGATTCCTGTACTTTGAGTAAAGGAATATGACCTCCTTTTTCTAGGATTGTCTTCATCAAAGAATGCAATCATAAAAGCAGTCTGACTTACAACAGCTGGGTCTTGATGCTTTTCAGAGGCCTGGATCTTCTGTAGCTTTTTCTGCTCTGAATGGTGGCGCCTTAAGTGCTCCTCCAGAGTTGCACGCTTGCTACAGCGTCTGTGAGCCCCAGCATTCTCCGAGTCACTCTGTGTACCGTCGTCATGTTTATTTCCTGGACACAAAATGAAATCACATAATAGAAAAGAAAAAAGTCCACGTAGAAGACTAGAGGCATATACAAAGGTGCTATTTGTTTTGGCCCCTCCCCATTTTCAATCAGAAGTCCTATGTTCCTTTCAGTAACAGGCTCTGCAAACTTCCCTCAGTTGTAATGGCTACATTCAAATTTTATCACCCAACAATGAGTTCTTTTATAAACAAATGAATAGGACTGCTTTTCTTTCTCTAAATCTTAACTTGCAATGATATTCAAGACTTTTAGAAGGTCAGCACACCTTTTCTTTAATAAGATTCAAATCTGTAGTTTCTACTAATAAATGCATAAAATTTTTTACCTATGAGAATTATTGAAAATTGCGCTTCAACTCCCAAAATATGGTGGATTCAAAGAGTTAAACAAAGAATGCTAAGAGGCCTGTCAAGGAAAAAAGAGTACACTATGGAATGCTAAAATAAATCTAAGCACCAAACATTATGGTGCTAAATGTCCTAGATTCCTCATCTAAAAAACATTTTTGAAGTTAGAATATACTTAAATTCTGAAATATCACCTTCCTAACAAATGATTTTCTATTATCAGAGCAAGTAAAAACCACTAATTTACCTCTCATAGTTCTGTGAGGATGTGACACTACAAAAATTATTTGATCTTTCACTGGTTTAAAATTTCTACCTAAATAACCAGTATATTAGAATAATTCAAAGATAATTATTGTATTACTATAGCATTAAGTTAATGAAAAGTCAAGAGTTATCTTATGCATATTTTAGATGAAGTCACATATCAGGGCTTAAATGATCCCACCATTGGAAGCTATAAAGGAAATCTAGTACAGTGGAATGTACAATGCTATACTCCAAAGCTTCCAGGACTAAATCTGATTTTCACATTTCCCTCAGCTATAAATTTTGGTGCTTCCACACAAGATAATGATCATATTGAAAGACTGGGAGAAGTGATTGGGAGAAGATGTGTCTAGAGAAAAAGTTGAGTTTTAACACACACAGGTTTGTTCTTAGTGAATTTAGAGATTACCAAGTGATAATAATGATTTAATACCAGAGTAACAGCTGTAAATAATATGGTACATAAATAAGATTAAGAAGAGAAAGTGGCAGAACACATAGAAAACAGTGATGTTTTAGGAAAGTAATAGACAAGGGAATCAAAAGGGAGTAAATAGGATCAAACCACTGAGGGTTGAGGAAGCATTCTCATTAAAGGGATAGTGATTAAAATTATAAAAATCATATTACAAACACATCTGAAACCCTCCAACTTATTAACTATTCAAAATGCAATTTTAAAAGCAAAATAGGTGCTTAATTAGTGGGGTCCCTGCCTTAGATAATTAATTTAGGAAACATGGACAGCAGATGGAAAACAGAACTCAAAAAACACCACTAATTCAAATAAAAATTCATTTAAAACATTATACTTTATAATCTATTTCACTGTCGTACTGGCTATACTCAAATGGTATCCAACTTGTAAGAGCTGGAAATAACCTCCAGTATTTCTTGCAGAATAAGATCAAATAACTAAATAACTAAACATACATAATAACTAAACATACATGCAAATGTTTTAATGAAAATGCCATCTTTCTAGAATTCTTATTTCAAAATATCAAAATTTGGCACTAAGTGGCATCAGGTACTCTCAACCATCTTTCCTATAACACAGGTTTAGAACTTCTCTTAGAGATTAGTCATTTTATTTTTTGTTAAGTTATCACACCTTCTTGTGTTTCTTTCTCAGTGTTACACAAGCTGAAATATCTGGTAAGTTGCCATCTTCTGTTTTTATCCAGTATCACTAGAAACTCTCCTCACCAGGTTTCTTTGTTCCTTCTCCTTGTCATTAACCATGCATAAATACATGGAACTTCTTTTAATATTTTTGGGTAGGTCAGTAGTACCTAGTCAGGAGCTGAAGCCAAAAGAAGCTGCAACTCTCCCAAAGAGTGAAAGTGTATGGGCTTTGTGAACATTATTTTCCTCACTGTCCCAAAGCGCGTGCACTTTACTCTTGTAGGAGCAAGGTGCTTTTTTATTTGTTTTGCCTGTCAAATTTTTGAGCACTGTAAAAATTTACTGAAAGTCTTTTATAAAATTGGCACTACATGCTACCTAACTGCATTCATTTAGTGCCTGAGTGTAACCTTTTAATAATCTAAACTGTGTGAAACTGATGGCAAACTTATTTAATAATAGCAGCTCCTTTAGAGAAAGTCAAATGTCACTTATAATTAAGTCCAGAGAAATTCAAATACGTCTATCTTGAATTAACATCTTGTAAAATATTTTTTTTGGATGGACCCTAAAATAGCCTAAAGGTAAATCCATAAGAAGGGTTCCCAGTGACCGAACATACTAGAATATGTCTACCTATAAGTCAGCTTTGAAGGACAATATAATTTGATTGTTTGATTTCTACTAAAGTTTTAAAGTATCTACAGTAATCATTTGTAGAGCTACAATATGCACATGGACATGAATGACCCTATTTGGAATTAGGTTCATAAATAAATAGGCCTTGTTCAAGAGCAAAGAATGTATTAAAATGATGCTTAAAAATAACAGCTATTGTAGAAAAGTTATAACTACAAAAAAGTCATAAAAGGGCTTTGCAAAGATAGTTTTTAACTGTTAACAGCTTTTAACTGTTTAAAGTATCTTTTTAATTCATTTTTGTATATTTATTAAGAGTGGTTTAAAAAGACTAAATTTTCAAGGTTCGTGGTATCTCTTATTATAGTAGGATATTAATATTTATCCAATTCATACAAATGATCAGTTTCCAAATGGGTAGCTCGTATTTGTGAAATTTAACCAATACAGATATATACACAGTTTTCAATTACGTATTAATACTATCTAGTGGACATAAATATCACAATTATGTCTCAAAAGTACATATGCCAGGTAACTGCTGATGACTTATAATTAAATACTGTAATAGGTGCCAACAAAGAATTAGGTAATCACATCATCTCCCTATCCTAAAATGTCTTAGAAGCACATCTGAAATAAGTATAAAATACTATTTCTTCATTACTTGACCAGAATCCAAGGGCCTAATGAATGGGTTAACACGTTCCCACCAGCTTGAACCAACAGTGGTACACGCATGACTGTCCCATCAGGTAGCTTTTTATTAATTTTATTAGTACAAAGACCAATAAAAGTGATCAGACCCATTTGTACCACCAGTGGTTCAAGCCACATGATGGGACAGTCATATATGTATCACTGGTGGTTCAAAATGTTCAGCAACTACACATAGGAATTAATGGCCCCATCCTGAATGTGGTAAGCCAAGGCCATGGTCATTCAGAGTGGAGTCATTCATGTTTATTCAAATTAGTACCTATCACAAGCTAAAGTCCCAGATAAAGTGTTATGGATTCAAAGTAAACAATATATGCTTTTTGACCTCAAGAACACTTTTTTTAAAAGCTCATTAACTATAGTAACATAATTATTGAATTAACATACAACTGGAAGTTATTCAAAATCATTCCTTTATAAATAGCTTATTAAATATAAGACAGTAACTCAAATCTGTATTCAAATGATTCTAAAAGTTGGGCATGGTAGTGCGTGCCTGTAATCCCCGCACTGGGGAGGCTGAGGCAGAAGGATCACTTCAAGTTCGAGACCAGGCTGGGCTACACGGTGAGTTCAAGGCCAGCCTGAACTACATAGCAAGACCCTGTCTCAAAAAAGAAAAAAAAATTGGCAAAATCAGCTGGAAAAAACTGATCAGCTGACATTATCGATATACAGGTATAAAATTTTTAAGAATTTTGGCCAAGGGCTAATGCTAATAAAGCAGATATATTTACTACTTCACAAATGAACATTTAACTGTGCCTGTCTTAAAATACTAATATTAAATTTTTAAATTAGTTTAGTAAATACCTAGTAAATATTTCTAACCTAGAAGTATTTGTTTTATAAATATCCACTGAGAACAGTTTGAAGCACCCCATCAGCAATGTGACTATATTATTCAAGTTAAACTTTTGGCCCATACCAAATGGTTTACAATTTATTTCCAAATCTAGATACTGATATTCACTGGAAGTATCATAATAGAGAATAAATTATATTTAGCTTTCCTTAAATCAAGAAAATGATGGGAATTGTCTTCTAAGTAATTCTACTAGTGAACTGAATAAATTTTCTATTTCCACAGGCAAAAGAAACATATTTAGTGGTATAAATAAAAATTCACCAAACCAATGTGGCTTTGTCACAAAGATGAACAAAAAAGGCTATTTGAATGATTAAGGTGGACATGGGCTACATAGTTTGCTTTGGAGCTTTGAAATGAAATTTAAGTTTTGAAAAAGCAGCTGTTTTCTACCATATAATTTTTAGAGAGTAGTTTGGTAACCGAAGTCAGAATTTTTTTATTATACAATAGGAAGTTCTGAAATGATCAATTCACTTTACCTTTTAACCTTTTCAAGTATACTGGAACATCACTTTTAATACTTTTGGAATCTTCTTCTGTTCTTTCCCATACCATTTGAGGAGGGTTGTTTTGTGCTAGCCAGTCAGCTACTTTGTTTTCTGGTGCCATCATTCCTGTCTGAATTCCAGGCAAGTCTTGAGTTCCTGGCGAAGACTTCTTTGACTTGTGGCGTTGATCAGAAGTAAATTTTGTCACATGGTCTCTAATAGTTACCTTCCCTGGGGTACTGTCATCAAATTCAATGGTAAATGAAGCATGCCCTGCACCTGTATGGGAACTTGGTGTGTCTTTTGTTGGAATTTCATGAATAGTGCTCTCTGTTATTTGTGATGGTGGCTGAAATTCTTTTGTAGGGATTTCAAAGTAACTTGGTTCCCTACAAAAAGGAAAAAGTACTTCTTCATTTGCAGCTGCAGACTGTTCCTCAACTTGCTTGGCATCTATGCTGCACCCTAATGAGAAAAATAAGAAAGAATTCAAACTATTTGGCAGCATCTAGGATTTGAGGAAGATCAGCAAATGACCACTGTATTACTCTGCAAGATCAGAAAGGGAGATCATAGTCTGGATGAAAAACAACAGCATTTAAATCTTAGAAAAAAAGGTTACTGAGAAGAAAGAATCTTGACTATAAACAGGCCATTCAATTACCATCAGGAGATGCAAGGTGAGTAGTAGCAATGGCAAAAGCTAACAAAGCAGTTAAGAGATGGACCTTGCATGGGTAGGTCCAATAATTTTTTCAACATAGATCAAGAAATCATCAAGGTGCAAAAGGACAAACTAAATAATGTAGACAGAGATACATACATATATATATATATATATATATATATATATATAATATAGTATAAGAGTGACAGAAAAAGCATGAGTTTCCCTCAGAATGATATAACTGAAATGTACCTGAAATGTCTATGAACAAATATAGAGCTCCAATGGAGAACTGATCCTCAAAATGAGGATAAAAACATGAAGTAAATATGTAAGCAATGTTTTAGAAGTAATGATTCCACTTAGCATTCCTTATTATTATATTTAGAGACACTACTTTTATAATAACAAAAATATGTGATACTTGGAAGAAGACAGATACATTTTCATAAAGACTAAAAGAGTGGTTAAAGATGTGCAATGGTTTACAGCATGAAAATCCAACCACTAACATGAAAGAAATCACGTAAAAATAGTTATTGCCCTCCAGTAACACTGAAAGAAAATTAGTTTGCATTTCTCTGTAGCAGAATGCATACAAGTGTCAAAAATACTTGGAGGAAAGCTGAATTGTAAGCCTCAGATTAATAACAGGATTCAGAAAGAGCAAGCATCTCTGGGACACTATCAGTATTCTTCAGATGTCTCAGAACCCAATATAAAAGTATGAAAATAGATGCCTTTATGAATAAATGCATAAAGGTATGTAAATAAAAATGGTAACTAAGACATTTTAAGTATATGTTATTAGTACAAATCCAAAAAATAGAGATTAAACTGCCTTACTGAGGAAGTAAAACAACCACATCTACTCACAAAATGGTTTATTTATTAAGAATGAATTCAAACAAAATATATTTCCCAGAGGCTCAAAAATTCAGTTTTTAAATAGATTGATAGAAAAATCATTTACAGACAATTTATCAGGAAGAAAAACAATACTGTACAGGAAACCTAAATTGATTCCAATCATTCTTATATTAAGTATTTGGTCTTTTGAAATAGCTTTTCAAATTATATCCTGGAGTGATTCATCAGGTGCCATCACTGATTTCTTTAAAGTACTCTTAATATGAAATAAACACAAACCAATCTATTTTTAGTTTATAGAAGAATGGGACAGTAATATCCATGCAATCAAATGTGAGGGGGAAGGTTATAGAAGTCAGGAAGTTCCATTTCTAAAACCATCATCATCATCATTCATCATCTATGCAGAGGACAGTAATTTTCAACATAAATATTATTCTTTTCAAAATCTACTCAGTTTTGCTTACTACCAAATGAAAGAATAATACTGGCAAAATTCTACATTGTCAGAGTAATTACAAAGATAAGATGCAAAACAATCCAGAGCAGACAAATGGTCTCAAAAACACAGTACCCCAGTATCATTCATTTTATAGAGTGGTCTTACACACTTGAAAAGCTCCTGAGGACACCACAGTAAACTACTATAGTTTGAAAACAGATGCTCATGATAACCCTGAGACAAAGAAATAATTCAAATTTTACTCAGCCTTCTCTGTCTAAGAAGGTGATGATATGGGTAATGCATGTACTAGAAATTTAGGAAGTAGTTAAAACTTTTTTAAAAAACCTTTCAGGAAAAATTATGAGAAAAGAAAAAAAATGGAAGTGAAGTCTATGTAAATAGGGAAGGGTGGAGGGGGTGAAGGGCGCACAGGTAATGGGGAAAAAATAAGAACCAAGATACATCATGTACAGGTACAAGCACCCAATGATAAATGTAAGCGTACTGTATACCTGAAATGCACCAATAAAAGAATTTAAGAAAAAAAAAAACAAAAAACCTTTCAGTTGTAAAAGTAGAGTTCAATCATCTGGAAAATTTATTATGTGAAGGGAGATACACTTCCCTGAAGATGATAAAAACACATTAAGTGGTCCTACTAGAAAAATTATGAGAAGTCTTCTAAATTAGGATAAAAAAATAGAAGTTTTCTTCACTCAGGACACTGAAAAAACACATTCTGGAATTTGCTTTCATTTCTCTTCAAAACTTATTTTACTTATATCAAATTAAACTATGTATTATATAGTAAATATTTGTTTATACTAATACTTTATTGGTCTTAATTACTAGATTTCAAAAATTATTTAATAACTGATTATGCTAGAATTAATTCCATATATCTAAATCAGAAGAGCAATTCTGTGATATATGCTTGTGTTTTTTAAGGTATTTTATGACTCTATGACCTTTCAGAGATACTTCTAATACAAATAAGCTAGAATAAATGTTCCTTCATTCTTCTATAATAAAGTAAATATAATATTCAACTACTTCAAGATGACAAAGACTAATTATCATGGCTCAATCTGCTTAAAGATGTCTACAGATATCCAGTCAGCTTCAAGGTGAACAAGAACGATGTCAGGATAATCTCGCATGACCTGCCAAGGAGTGATAAGCAGGTGACCACCTCTGGAACCCATGAGAGGCCAATGAGAAGAAAGATGTTTTAAGAACTTTTGGGAAAGTTCTTTCAAATTCCGGGAGGTCCTCTGGAAAAACTGCTCTTTTCTGCTGGATGTGATCAAAGTAACATGTAACCTGAGTGCTGCGATTAGCCAGCCAGTAAGTGTGAGGGGAAGCTCTCGGTACAAACCCACTGCGGACAGCAAGACTGAGCAATCGTGAGACGAGCTAGTTAAATGCTGCTTACACGATGTGGCAATTAACAACCCTGACACGGTCAACTATGTGAGCCACTGAATTTCCTTCTTGTTTAGTGTCAGGAAGCAGTTCTGTTATTTACTTCTGAAGGCATGATAAATAATATAAAATAATGGTTTGGGCGTGAAGAAAACTGTTGGTGAAAGAAAGAAGAAAGCTGTGTAGAAATTTATTCAAAAAGTTGACAAATTCACTTTGGGGCACCATAAGGTCACGTTGACAAGGCCAGCTTTCTTTACTTCTATTGTGGTATAACTAGAGCACATCTAAAGAAACAGTGTTTTTATTTCCCATCTAAGAAAACTGTTGCATTTATCTTGTAGAACTAGGATCGAAAGCAGAAAATTGAGAATTCTGATGAAATTTATCAGACTAAGTCTTCCATCCTAAGCCTTGATCCTGCACTTAATTCCTCCAGTTCTGGGTCCTTATCTGCTGTTATCAATCAAAACTGGCTGCTCCATCCTTCTGTTCCAATGTCATTTCAATACCCTTATGTGACAGACAATTGAGACCTCTATTTATTTCCTGGAAATCTTGATTTTCTGCTTTATGGACACTTAGTTCACTGGTGAACCACTCCATCAACAAAAGAATATGTTCCTTGACTACTAATTTAAGAATCTGATCCACAATAATTTCTTCACTCGGGCTGCTGAACTCAATAATCTTGTTGTTACCATCTTTTAACAAAATGAACACCCTCAAGTTTTAAAGAAGTTGTAACTTCATTTCAAATTTGTGAACAGATGACAAATTGTTCATCTGAAAACATGAATATTGGCTTGTGAACTGAATGAAAACACAAAATTCATTTATACCTATGATTTTGGTCAAATCTATTTTAATAATTATTTTAAAATATTTTAAATGTCCCACTTATATCATTAATTTATGTTGTACATTTTAACAATCTAATAAACTGAAAAAATATGAATAAAAGTACTTTGTATTGAAAATACTTCATGTGAGTCACTAATAATAAAGAAATTTACATTAAAATAAGAAGGCCATAAAAACATCAACTTTTTTTTTAAAAAGCAAGTTACACAATAGGAGATCACCTCTTTTTAGAGTAGACAGATTTTTGCTTAGACTACAAATGCTTCTTAAAATACCCATGTAGTGTCATAGTCATTTAGATATTTTTACCTGATGTTCCAGTTTCATGACTTTTTTCTTCAGGCTTGCCATTTGACTTGAAAGCTCTTTGTTCATCTACTTCATCATCCCCCCACCATGATGGCTGCCCATATAATGGAGTACCACGAGGCATAGCAGAAACATCTAGAAAGAAGTAGGAAAAATCTGTCTAAAGCAGATGAAACAACAACAAAATACACTTTCAAGGAATGCTAGAACTTTCTAGTTGATTAAATGCGAATAAAGTCTAAATAGCTGAAAAGTACTCTACACTAATTAACAGTGTTTGTGCAGGACCTTATACAATGTTGGACCTGACTTAAATGAAAATTTTCACTGGCTAGTATCTAAGTAATGCAACTTGTTATATATATATTTCTAATATTTAATATCAGGTTTTTGCTAAAGCGTTAAGAGTTCTTACTGAACCACTTACAACAAATGACCTTTGACTTGAATATTCAGACAGGCAATGCCCTCAGCAGAACAAGATTGTTGAAACTAGGCAGTAATCAACTGGGGAAGAATGAAACCAGTCTGATCAGAAGGGTCATTAAGACAAATATAAAAGTAGAAACTAAAATAAATTTTGGCATGAGTAGTCATTTTCAATTTTTTTTAAAGCCTAAGGGCATTGGACAGTAACTAAATTTAAACTAGTTATTAACAGAATAGTTTTATTTGAACAAATGTTGTAATGTCTAGCAATTTTAAAAAGTGTTTGCTGAATGAGATTATTTATGCAAAGCATATTTTATAGTTCATAGGTATTATTAAGAGTATTGCTGATGTAGCATTATTAGATTTTTCCTTTTGCTATAATTCAGAAGAAAAATGCAAACAGGAAATAATATATTTCCATAAACTATAATTATATTTTCTTCAAATATTTAACTATATTTATATTTCCTTTAAATATTTACATATATTAAGTACACAAATAATTTTTATATGTAATTATATTTTATAATGCTTTCATTAAGCATTGGCTGCGTTAAAATGCATTCTAAAATCATTAGTAGTCTATTTTTATTTCTACAAAATCAAGGTAAGCATGATGTTGTCAAAGGCACAAACTTACCCATGGCTTTTTCCTCAGATTTCAGTGCTTCTGTAGGTTTATGCTGCACTTCTGTAGCAGCATCTGCTACCTTTGAATCAACACTTTTGGCACTTGCAGATTTTGATAATTCTGATTCTGAAGGTTTTTGGGACAACTGAAGCTGAATGGTAAACTTTTCATGCTACAAAACATTTAAAAATGAAAATGACACATCCACAAATAAAATCAACTGTACTGAATGCTAGATTCGCAAAAAAGGGAAAACCTTTACCTTAAGAGCTTCTTCAGGGACTCTCATTTCTCCTCGTACTACAGTAAAAAGATTTGTATGTAAACAAGGCTAAGGAAGAATATAACTTCAAAATTGTGGCAATCAAGTTTAAAATAGTCATGAAATGTGATTAAGAAATCCAAGTTCAATCCCCAGCACCAAAAAAAAAGAAATCATCCTAATCAGTATAGCAACACAATATAGCAATTATAGCAGAATTACAGTATATCCCTCTTAATGTTAAAATAAATTTACAAATATAAAACTTTTCATTCTTAAATACTAAAATTCATAAAACCTAACAGTATTTCTAACTTTAGCTACTACTAGCCTTTAAGAAGCAATTAACTGGGTGATTAACTGGAGTACAGACATCTTTAATTTTCACAACAATATGAAGTGTGCAATGAAGAATAAGTACCTGGATCAAATTATATTGATGGCTACTCAAAAAATGTAAAAGAATTACATACTAAATTATTACCTAACCGCAAATCCTAAAGGAATTTAATTTCTCAGACTTTCACAAGACTGAAAAAAATGAGGTTCATTTCGCAAGTACAAAAGAAACGCTATAATTAGGATCCATACAACAACTACAACCACCTCTTTTCTCCACGTATTGCAATCAAGATCATATTACATTATCAAACAACTGATCCTACTTAGATTGGAACCAAGTGCTAGATATAATGAATGCTTTCATTATTATGCTAAAAAGAACAATGTCTTTGTATATTTAAAAAGATCTATTCACTGAAGCATAGAGGTCACATTTCTCACGATTAATCCTATAATGAAAGGACCTCTATAACCACGTATGTACTAAATTCTACTCTTCTTTGCCAAGTCAAAGCACTCATCAATCACAGTAAAAAACTGGGAAAGACTTCCCAAGCGTGACGGAAGCAGTAAATTCTTAAATGTATTTTTTTAGTCTATGTTTCCACTTGTTAAAATAAAAACTTGGATTTTTTTTTTTTTTTTTACAGTTGTAAAGAGCTTTGAAGAATATACTATTCAATTCCATTATACTTCTTCCTGTTCTATTAAGAACTTGGGATTGAAGAGAAAGAACCAAATTAAGAATCTAGTTATAGAATCCTACTCCAGAGCTTTCCTATGATTTTATATTTTTCTCATAGCTTTGAAATATTAAAAATTGCCTTTCCTGTAATGTACACATGCTGATACATACTTGCTAGTACATATGGAAATGTTTATCTCATAACTAAATTTATTAAATGAAAAAATAAAGTCTAGTAAATTTTTAACTCCCAAGGAATTCATTAACAGCTAGAGATGGCAGTCCTACTTTTCAGTGGAAATGTATGTTTTTTTAAGTTAACAACTATTCTATTTTCTCAATGCGAATCATAATTTTAGCTTGTGATGAGGACTTCCTGGTGCTTCTGGTTTAACTTCTTGGAGTGAAGGTTATTCCTCATTTGTCTGGGGTATCCTCTTAAGACTCGGGCATATTTCAGGTCAGAGAGAACTTCAGGGGCCATTTTTCTTAAGTTCAGATTTTACTTCTAAACTCTTCAGTGTGAAAATAAAGAACTCAACAATCCTCTTGTATAAGTCATGAATTTATCTGAAGATTCAGCTATGTAATTTTGAGGCTGCTAGAACTGCCAAAGCTACCCAGCTTTTTGGATATTCTCATTAGGAATATGAGAATTTTTTTTTTTTTTTTGGTACCTGGGATCAAACTTGGGACCTTGAGCTTGCGAGGCAGGCACCAAAACCACTGAGCTAAATACCCAGCCCAAGAGAAATTTTACTTAACTACAACTCTAATAAGAAAATAATTATGCTAAATTAGATGCCATACTGTAGTAATAAAGCATGTCCTATGAGATGCCAAAGTTAAAAACTGTTAATGGTATAAAACCATCCAAGGGAAAATTTTTATTTGATTAACTTTGTTTTCAGGGAAAAAAATGTCATTTTACTTTTGAACAACTTTCCAACAACTTTTCTTCTATCACTTCATTCTTTTACTCAATGGCTCACCTTCATTAATCTCAACTGCATTATTTTTAGGTTTGAGAAGTGTCAACTAGTTTTGAAATTTGGAAAGTGTATTTAAGATTTGAGGATAGTGACCACACTAATCAGAAAAATTATGAACTCCTTTGAATGAAAAGATTTTAATTTTTAATTATGCTTGCCTCCCTGCTAATCATTTCAGCAGTCATTATCTAGATTGCTCAGCAAACTGCTACATAGTGTTCCAAGTATACGATATAACAATGTCATTTTATTTTTCCCATTTTCTAGTATTGATTAACCTCATGATTTTGTGAAATATTATGCATAATAGATAACTTCTTGAGGAAAAGATATGAATCTCCATTTTAAGAAAAAAGGTACTAGGCTCTTATGACTCATATGATGGAGGTGATGATAAGCAGAGATCTTGAGATTTCAAGCAATTAAGCAACATCTAAATAATTTCTATCAAGTATGTAAATCACACCATATTTTGGTTTTCCTTCTATCTCAGTAGTAGTTCTTTTTTCTTAGTCTTTTTATTAGTTTCTCACCTCTCCTAATTTTTAATATTAGAATGTACCTTCAATCCTTGGAACCTTATACTTTATTCCCTTATCTCAGGTTCAAAGTTTTAAACATTATTTACACAATGAAAATTCTCAAATTCCTGTTAGCCTACATTTCTCCCCTGGATTCAACTGGTATACGTAATATGTCTAAAATCAACCTCTCAGACTCTACTTCTGGACAAGATGAAATACAGGGAACCAGATTAACTCTCCTACTTGAAACAACCATAAAGTAGGCAAAATGTATGGCTTGCCAGATAATTGGCATCTAGCTACAAAAGACAATGATTCCTGAGAAAATGGGAACAAATTAAGATGAATCTAATCACTGCCCTAACTCCCTACACTGAGTGAGTTTCCAGTTCTCACTGTGAGGGGGAGAACTCTAGGCAGAGCCTGACAGACTTCCTGCATTATAAAGGAAGTGAAGTTAAGGGACTGAGTGCTTTAGAGAAAGCTGCAATGAGAATCCCAGCGACCTTCACAGGATTTCACTCCAGCATTCAGTTGAGCATGGATCAGCATGAGAAAACAACTGCAGGCTGGAGCAAGAACTATCTGAAAGTATTAGAGGTAATGCTACCCATGGCTCACAAAGGGACAGAAATACATTTGTGCCTGCTTCTGGAAAACCTCATGATCCATAAACTACTGGGTAAAGCAGAAATCAACAAACTTTTTCTGTAAAGGGCCAAATATATATATATGGCTTTTCAGGCCACATGATCTGTTTCACCTATTCAACTCTGCTACGGTACAGTATAAAAGCAGCCATAAGAATATGTTCATTAATGAACACAGCTGTGTTTCACAGGCTGCGTATCAGATTTGGTCAATAGGCTTGCTTATCCCTACAGAAGACACAAAAGATCTTGACTCAGAAGTGGAAATAATCAGTCCAAACTAATCTTAGAAGTCTAACAATATTTATGTCTTATTTGTAGTACTGGGGATTGAACTCAGAGCCTTTGCACTGGGCTATAGTCCCAATCTTTTTTTTTTTTAAGACCCTATTGCCCAGGATGAGCTTGAACTTGTGATACTTCTACCTCAGCTTTCCCGAGTGCTGGGATTATGGACTCTCACTACCATGTCCGCCTAAATCTAACAAATTTTAGTAACTTGTGTCTCAGAACAAAGGTCAGAAAATTTACAGCAACACAAGTTTATGTATAGCATTCAACAAGGTGAATTTAAGAATATCAGACATCGATTAAAAAAATCATCATGCATGCATGCTGTATGCAAAAAAAACCTACAACCAACTGAAATCAACCCCAAAATGATATATTGACAAAGATTTAAAAGTCATTATAATCATATCCTATGTCCAAAAGTTAAACAGAAACTTAGAAGATATGAGAAACAAAATCCAAGTTGAACTTCTAGAGATAAAAATTACTTTGTGTGAGATGAAATATATACTGGATGGGTTAATGGCAGATTAGATTGTTATCTAAAGAAGATCAGAGAACCTAAAGACATGGCAACAATAATGCAAATCAAATCACAAAGGAAAAGAATAATTTTAAAAAGATAATGGAGCATCAGTAAGCTGTGAGATGACTTCATGCAGTCTAATACACATTTAATTGGAGTCCTTGAAAGTATAGAGGATAGAAACAAATATTTGAATAACAATGTTTTTCTAAATTTGATTCAAATTATAAAGTCATAGATCCAAGATGCTCAATAAACTCCAAGTACAAGAACCAAGAAGGCATGTCATAATCAAATGGCTCAAAATGAGGAATTAGGGGAAACAACAAAAATAATACAGTGGAGCAAAATCTTAAATGTACTGAAATGTCAACCTAGAATCCTATACCCAGCAAGAATAAGTTTGGGTCACCAAGGTGAAACACTCTTCCAGACATATAGAAGGTGAAAGATCACCTCCAGCAGAGCCACGGTCCGAGAAATGTGGGCTGGGTATCGCAGCACGTGCCTGTCCTCTCAGCACCTCTGGGGCAGGAAGAGCTCAAGTATGAGGACACCCTGGAATACAGGGAGACCCTTTCTCAAACAGCAACAACAACCACTAAAACAGAAATAAATACTGAAGGAAGGCCTTCAGGCAGGTGAAAATATGGATCTGCACAAAGGAAAGAAGAGCACCAAATGGCAGCTCCATACATGGAAGATATGAGTATATACAATATAAGAGTAAAAATATATTTTAAGATCTTTTAAAAAGATAACTGACTTTACTAACAACAATGCAGTATGAGGTTTATGACATATGTAAAAATAAAATGTACGGTAGCATAGCACAGAAGCCAAGTTAGAAGAAAGCATATTACTGTAATTATCCTACACAATATGTGAAATGGTGTATGTCAATTGGAGATATAACTTGTTAAACTAAAGCTGGTACTAAAAAACTTTAAAAGGGAAAGAGGTCATAGCTTATAAGCTAACAAAAGATATAAAATGGAATCATAAAAATATTCAATAATCCAAAAAAAATTTTAGGAGAAATACTGAACATAAAGATGACAAGATAAATAGAAGACAAATGTCAAGATGACAGATTTAAACCTACATCAATGATCACATTAAATGTGAATGGTCTCAATCCCCAAGTAAAGGAAAAAATGATCACACTGGATTAAAAAGAATAAATACATACTGCTTAATTTAAATGTAAAGACATAAACAGGTTAAAAGTAAAATAACAGAAATTAATACATTATGCTAATCAAAAGAAAGTTGGAACAACTATATTAAAAACAAGCAAACCAGGGATGGGGATTTAGCTCAGTGGTTTCACTGCCTGCTGCACAAGTGCAAGGACCCAAGTTCGATCCCCGGTACCAAAAAAAACAACCAAAAAAACTCCCCAAGCACACCAGATTTAAGAGCAAATATTATAAATAATAATAAAGCGGATTATTTCATAATGAAAAAAGTGGTCAATTTAATTCCACACAACAATTTCAAATATATACACACCTCAAAACAGAGCTTCAAGTTCCACAAAGCAAAACTTGTGCAAGGAGAAAAAGGCAAACCCACAATTAGAGCCTGAAATTTTAAGACTTTTCTCTGTACAGAACAGACATCAATAAAATTTGTTGACCTTAACAACACTATCCAGCCAACTGGACCTAATGAGCATTTATACGTTCAACCCCAAAACAGCAGAGTGCACACCCTTTCTAAGTACATATGGAACATTTAATAAGATAGATCAAATTCCAGTCCATAGAACAAGTCTCAATAAATTCAGAAGGATTCAAAACCTAACAAGTATGTTCACTAAACATAACAACTGAATCAGAAGTCAGCAACAAAAAGATCTCTGGAAAACTCAAAAAAAATATTTAGAGATGATATAAAATACTTACTAACCTATGACTCAAAGAGAAAAATCAAAGTATTCAGAACATTAAAGGAGTGCTTAGTGGGAATCTTATTAAATTGAACGCCTGTATTAGAAAAATAAGGTCTAGAATGACCTAAGATTTCGCCTAGAAGAAATAATGGTGCCAGAATACAAACAGAAAAAATACAGAAAACTCAAAAATCATTTTTCCAAGAAAAACGACTTTTCCCATTTTACCCTCAAAGCCTATTCTACCAAAGAATTCTCTGTATCAATTAACGAAGACTTAGTGTTTCCTACTAAGTTCTTAGGCCAAAATCTTGGATTCATCTTTTGACTCTTCTCTTTACCTTACTCTACATACAATCTAATTAGAAAATCTTATTGGCTCTATCTTCAAATACAGAATTCTTTTTCTTACTGCCATCACGTCTACTATAATAGTTCAAACCTCCTTTAAGCACTTGTACTGCTGTAACACAACTGATCTTTCTGCCCTTCCAATCTCCACCCTTAGTCTTCTATGAACAGGAGTAGCCCGAAGATCACCTTAGACATAAGCCATATCAAGTCACTCTTCTGACTAAAAACTCCAAACGGCTTCCTAATTTGCTCAGAATAAAAGTCAAACTCCTTATAATAGCCTATTAGAGCTGATATATTCAGACTACCGAAATATTAATGTTCTTTGTTGACTCCAAATACACTGGCTTTTAAATGCTGTTTCTCAATTATGCCCAACATGTTTCTACTTCAAGTTTTTTGCCAGTTAACTCTTCCAACTGCTTGAAAAGCAATTTCCAAAATCCGTACAGGCAACTCCTTCCTTTTCTCTACATCTCTGCTCCGTTGCTGGTTTCTCAATGAGGACTTCAGGAATATCCTTTTAAAAATGTTCACTTCCTATATACCAATGCTAGCTCTCTGAGGCCCTCTTTCACATTTTTCCCCATAGGATTTATCACTAATACGCCCACATTTTGTGTGCTCCTCCAATCTCATTATAGTGTAAATTCCAGGAGACCGTAGACTCCTTTATATTCCTAGATCCCTAGACTATGCCTGGCACATAGGAAACATGGTAATAAAGGTGAAATGAATAAACCTGGGATTCCTTATCACCCAGTTTGGGCCACTAGAAGACTGATTAAAACCGTAGTATTTTAGTACCCCTCATGAGTTTGCCATTTTGAAAATTTGGATATTTCACTGAATACATGTCCTTCTAAATCATTTAATTTCTCTATTATGAAAAAAGACATGGCAAATAAATGGTCCCCAGTTCTAATCTCAATCCATGTTAAAATGTTCATTCTATTAAGGTGACATTTTAATTAGTGAGTTTCTACCAAGGTATAGCAGCTTGTAGACTTATTAAAATTAATTTTAATATGAATAAACCACCAGTTTCTTTAGTCTAACTAAAAGAAATGAGTAAAATCAGTTTATATAATTTCATCCTATATAATAAAATTTCTGCTACTGTAATAGCCCAATGTTCATGTATGTAACAGGCTCAGAATCATAAGCAATGAGATGTTATTTTACAATAAAATTAAATGAGGCTTGCTTGGGTATTTGAAAAGTAGTTATTGCTCAAGACTGACTGTATAAATCTAAGAAAGTCATTTGGGACAAAACATTTGTCCCAGCAATTTAAGACATATTAGGAGCTGGTATGTAAGAAAAATCATTTGCTATTAAAGAAATTTCTTTACAATCCATAAAAGTATGGGTTATTTCTTAATAGTTTCTTTTTTTTTGAGATCGGCACTATGGGCTCAAGTGATCCTTGCGACCTAGCCTCCTAAGCGCTGGGACCACAGTTATCACCGTGGCCTGGTTCAAGAGTTTAAAGTTGTTTTCTCATTTTTTAAAATTGTATGTCAGTTCTAAAATTTCCATTCTGTTCCTCTCATATCTTTCATTAAAGTTGACATTTCTCATGTTCTTGATATGATTTTGAGTATTATGAAATTCTTCTTTAAATCTTCTGTTTTATTTAGAAGATAACTATGGTGTAAGAGAAACTATTTGATCTTGCTCCTTGGTTCCTGGCCCGGAGCTCCTAAAACCTCTAACACTGCCTGAGTAGTAGAAGTCTTTTTTGTTATTCATAAGGAGCACCACACCCCATTCTGGTGGTACTGGGGAGTGAACTCAGGACCTTGTATATATTAGGCAAGCAGCCTGTCACTGAGCTACATCCTCAGCCAGGAGTTTCTTTTATCACATCTGAGTTTGAGCTAATGAAGCATCTTAGGATGGAGTCTCCAGAAATCCTCAGTATGGGGCCATTTTCTCATGTTTTCAAACAGCTGATGTCAAATGAATTAAAGCAGGTCTGTAAATACAATATACAGTCTACCTATATTTGTTTTTTGCTAAAACTTATCCTAGTGATGACCCATTCATTCATCAAGGCTTTAATGTTAATTCTTTTATTTGATTAAAATTTTTTAAAAGACCTAAAATATATAACAAATAAATATGTATATTTAGTGGTGCTCTGTGCTCCCTCTAGTCCAGTACAAGTTCTAGGAGAGGGATATTCTTTGGCTCTTCAAATACAAATGGGGTAAGATGTACTATGAAACTTTTTCTAATTTTAAACAGAAATGTTAAAATTAAGCTTTTTAACTTTTATTTTTTCATAAACTTTAAGAGCTAGTATATGATTTGTGAAGGATTAATTATGGTGTCAATTTTAATGGATTAAGAAATGCCTAGTGGATTAGTACAGCACAGTTCTGGGTGTGTCTGGATGACTGACTTGTAAGCTGCAACTGAATGGGGAAGACCCACCCTACATGTTGATGGGACCAACCAATAGGCTTGTAGCCTGGAGAAAATAAAAAGGGAAAGAAGAAGGAAGTCCTCCCTCTTGCATCTTTGGAGATGCTCCAATCTTTGCCATGATGGCCTCTGGATGTTTGTCTATAGTTCCCTCAGGGTTCAAAAGCACAGACCCTTCAGCTCTCTGATACAGACTCACACTGGACTCTGCAGTGAGCTCCCGGCTTTTAACTTTCAACTGGATCCTCTGACTCTGTAGGCGGCCATTGTAAACCTACTTTGTAAATCCTTTATACATGTATCATATACATACATATATATATATACACACACATATGAGTTTCTATAGTTTCTCTAGAGAACCCTAAATGATAGATTATTTTATAGTGTCAGTTCTTTGAGCATCAACTCTACCTCAGTTGAAACTACTTTGCTAAAGTGATAAAGCCCATTCAGCTTGCCAATGTTTTAGATATTCTTTATTATCACGATCCAGATAAATGTAGTGATTTAAAAAATCAAACTTCAAGAAAGACATTCAACATAATGGAGAATATCTGTATTTTAATTACATTTAAATAAGTTCTTTTTACAAAGCTTCTTGCCTTGAACAGAAATGTTTTCTTCAGCTTCAATCACATACCTTCCCTTTACTAGGGATTCTTCATGCTACTCTATATATTCTTCTTCTTACTCTATAATACAGTCATGTCTCTATTCAGTCATTAATTTATTTTTTTAAACAAAAGAATTTTACACACTAAATGCATACTGCTCTGAACCTGAGAGTGTCAGTCTTAGAATACATATCATATTGAAAAGTTTCAATTATGTAGGTAACATGGATATAATTCGTAAAACAGAATAAGGGTAGGAATGAAAGGAAAGGTAGGTTTAAATTTTTTACATTCTTTCCAGAAAGTTATTTTGTGTCATCATGATCCGCCTGAAAAGAATCCCTACGTTGAACAAAAATTTAACACTCCTCTGTCATCTCCCTAGTTAGTTGTTGATACCCAAATTACATTTGGAACAGTATGACAGGGACTGCTCAAACTATACAAATAGAGGGGCAAAGAAAAAGCTGAGTCCATCAATTTTTCCAGGACTACTTTCAGGGACAGACATAGTAACTTAAAGTATATATTTTTTAAGCTGGGCATGGTACTGCACACCTGTAATCCCAGAATCCTTGGAGGTTGAGGTCTTGCCTCGATCACAAGTTCAAGCCCAGCCTAGGCAACTTAGTGACTTAGTGACGCAATGTCTCAAAACAAAAAAATAAAAAAAGGACTGAAGATGAAACTCAGTGTGAAGGCGCTGGGTTCCATCCCTAGTACCATTCCCCCAAATATATATACATATATATATATATTTTAGACATGTAGTGTTTTAGCATAGGAAGAAATCTGATGGAGAATTCTAGCACATCAATATTGTAAATTCTTATGTCTCAAGAAATGTTAATTTAAACAGAATAAATATTTTGAATAAATTTAATAAATACATAAAATTATATAAGGATATCATATCCAAATCTCAGCTTATCTTCAAGTTTCAAGGTGATATAAGTCTGTTCCGGAATCCTTATATCATTCACAAAAGTCTACAAAGAAAAAAAAATTTATGTTAAATATGAAATACTAATTCTCACATTCCAGATGATCAATTTCTCCAACCTGATACTTAAAAATACATATTATGTGGTAGCTTACATAGCTTGTGTATCATTAAGATGTGCCATGCATTCTACAGTGCGATAAATTATTTCCTGTTTATTACTGATAACATACAAAGAACACGGTATTGTCAAGATATACACAGGCACATCCAATTCTTCCTAAAAATTATGGCAAGAAAAGCTGGCAAACTATAATGAGTGAAATACTGAACTCGTAATGCACCATCCATAAGGGTTCACTGGACCCAATTTCTGCTTCTTTGAAAAACTCCATTTGTGAAAACTGGTATTTCATTACTTTTATTCCTAGAATTTATTCCAAAGAACAAAAAGAAAGTTTACTTTAAAAAATAGAACAAAACTCCTATGGGCTCTCTGAATCATTTTATGAAGCTAGGATACATAATGGGATTGTAGAGAACTGATTTTTCCTGTATGTTGAGATTTTGATATTTTATTATCATGGTGAATATTTCATCTTTACTCAACTATTTCTAACAATGCTAAAAATGACCAAGATATTAAGACAAAAGAGTAACAGAAGTACTTAGAGCAGTGTTATCCAACAGAAGAAATATACAGAGTTGGCCAGGCAATGTATATACACTTCAGTAAGGGAAAAATAATATGATGTTTTTTCAACAGATGGTGTTATCCTCCTATGGGAGCCCCTGGGAAATGTCATATACTGCATAAAACCCACTATACTACTGGCCTTTAGAGAAGGAACTGAAAATGCATGTGCAACAATCTTAATGGACCAAGGTTACCCAAGCAGCAGTTGCCATACTAATCAATGTCTGGAAGTTCATGGCCACCACTTTGAGCAGCTCTTATAACTGTACAAGCCAAAGGTAATTTGTGTTAATGATGTCTCAATAAATTTAGCATTAAAATATCTATACAAGTTTTTCTTTTTCTGAATTGTGAATATATTTTGTGACGGACTCTGTATACTGCAAGCCATAAATCAGGCCAAATACTAAATTTTCTAGGGCATGTAAAAAAGGTAACAAGAAAGAGGTAAAATCAATTTTAATAACATAGTTCTAGTGTAACCCAGCATATCCGAAATAGTACCATTTTAACAAGTAATATAAAAAATTAGTAAGATATACATATATGTATAACACACATTTACATTTTTCTTTTTTGGGAGAAGTGGAACTAAGTCTTTAAAAAGTTTAAACTAGTCACATTTCAAGTGGTCAATAGCCACACATGACACAGTGACTACTGTAGTGAAAAGTACAGACCTCCAAGGATGATATAAATCATTGTTTTATCATCCTTCAGTTTTCTTATTTCAATGCCCAAACTACTGCATCAGCTTTCCAAAAAGACATGAGACATCTGGAGACACTATACCTTTATAGGTTTTTGATGTTATTGTTAAAGAACACAACTGAAAATTAAAAACGTCTCATTTAATGTTCACAGAGCTAAAGAAAAGAGAAAGGAAGATATTTCTCAATTATAAGACAAATACAGAGACAGACAGCAGCACTCTATGATCATTTACAATGATAAAACTGGTTAACATGAATAAAATTATCAGATCATGTCTCTTCAGATGAAGAGACTCCTACACGAATTTTCTCTAATGCAAGAAACAAGGAAACAATATTTCCAAAGATAAAACAGAAATAAGGGATTTTCATCCAGTCAGCTGATAAATCTTGCAGTACTTTCTAGCAAGAACTAAAACCATTTTGTATTTAAAAAGAAATTTTGACAATATTGTTTCTCTTCTCCTTCCTCCCCGCATTGCTCCTTCTTTCCTTCCTACCTACCTACTTATGACTTGTGTTCCAGCATTTATGAACAAAATATCAAGGTAAGTACAAAGGTTAACTAGAAGCAAAAAGATGATGTAAGAGGGCCGGGGATTTAGCTCAGTGGTTCCGGTGCCTGGCTCGCAAGCACAAGATCCCAAGTTCGATCACCGGTACCAAAAAAAAAAAGATGATGTAAGAATAAAATTACTGGACTGATCTACTTGTTCATAAATCTGAAGATAAAAAAGTTTCATGATTACATAAAAAAGATGGGCATCCTCTCGACAAAATTATAAGCTGTTAAGGTTTTTTAAAAAACTGTTATGATCATGCAAGAGCATAGAGAACCAGCAGTAGTTAAGCCAGAACCAAACAGAGGTTGATCTGATATCTGGAATTAATATTTATAAAATGGATAATGTCCAGGTGAATACATGACAACTGATGATCAGTTAGCTGTATTTAAAGAACACTGCCCATTTTGTGTATCATGTACTTTGAAAACTTTGGAAAATATGAAATGAAATTTTAATAAATATTTAGGCATGACAAATGCAAACTTTTAAGTTGTTTTCATTATCTTTTCATTCTTCTATAAGTAATTTGTAAAGATATATACAAAATTAAAAAGGGCCAACTAGACACAACTGATAATTGGTGAAGACCAATTTTCCTGGCATCCTGGGAGTTAAAAACTTAGAATTTGCTACAATTATAAAATTAAAAATGCTGTACTTCATTGTACAGAATTCATACATCAAATAAATAACAGGATGTTTTAATAAACTGAACCTTTACTTTTCTTTTTATAATTCAACTTTTTAACAATCCATTTTAATTGAGATGGCCATAATAGTTTGGGAAGGTGAGGAAGGTGAGAAGGTGAAGAATGGTTAAGAAGTGAGAAGGGTTTTGAATGATGCATAATAACAAAGTACATAGGGGCTTATGTTATTACCGTCATCTCAAATTTCTGTGCATAGCTAGCTCTATGTAATGTGTTTCAAAACAAATTAGAAAAAGTGAACATCTTAATTTCTGTCACAGATAAAATGACAGTCCAATACTACTAAAACTCTAGATCGCACCTCATCATGATTCACGACTAATTTTAAATTACAAGCTTCCTTCCAACATGATGCACAAAAACATTGTAATGCGAGGAAAATCCTAAGCCTCTGGGATTTATAAATTCTAATATTAGGTTCATTTCCAAAATAAACATTTCAAAGCATTTTAAAACTTATGCTTTGAGTTTACCAAAATATAATACAAAAAAGAGGAAACTGAAGGAAAAGAGAATAAAAGAATATAATGATTCACTGATACTTGGTCTGCAACAAATAAATAATTAGGTATACTGTTTGAGAAGAATGTCACAATTCAGAGCCAATTTTATTTAAAATTGTACCTCATAGTTTACTTAAAAGTCATATGATGACTCTTCAGATTGATTTAAAATTTAAGATGGCTCAATTCTCTCACCTATTGTGTGTACTAGCCACTTCAGAGCTCAAACGTACAATTTTAACATGCTGCCACTTATGACAGACATACTCCCTAAGGTCTATAAAGGCTTAGGAAGTAAGCCAGAGAGAGCAGCTCAAAAATGCAAGTGAGAACATCTGAGAGAAAAAAATACTCTCCTGATGGTCTAAAATTACAAAGAAAAATTACTAAAGAGAAGTTGAGGAAAAAATCATGCCACTAAATCAAACATGAAGCATGTTAATAAAATACATGTGAAAAGAAAAAAAGTTCTGTTCCTATGTCAGCATTATTTGATCACATCCCTAACTGGGAGGAAGAACAGATGAGAAAAGTGAGACACAGCGAAGTAACAATCAAAATTTCAGGGTGCAGAAGTGGTAACCATGGGATTCAAACGCAAGTCTCTGAACTACCAACCCCATGGCCTCTCCACATTAAGAAAGGTTAGCTGCCCAACCTAAATCAGTTCCCCAAACCACTAACCCCACAGAAGCAAACCAAAGTACATGAATACCTAATTAATTTACATGTATCTAAATATGTAATTGATAATATAAAATCATACAATGTATTACACATATTACACTGTGTTGCACATACTGTATAATAACATATATCATTATACAATGCATTACATTGAAGCAGGGCACCCATCTCAATCACTCTGCCAGACTCCTCTCTTCCTTAAGCCTTCCTCTCATACCTTCCTGTGAGGATCATTCTCCACTTTGTACATTGGTCTGGTGCTGGCAGAAACTCCAGTACAAAAACAGGACACAGTAGGAGCTGGAACACAGACTGCTTGGGTGGGGTTGGGGGAGGGCACAACACAGCAACAAAAGGCAGGCTTGGAAGAGCATTGGAGTAGTAGGGAGATGATGGCCTGCAAAGGGTGAGTGCTCCAGTGGAAGGAGGAGTCAGAAGGAACTGAAGACAAAAAAGGGTTCTTACAGAATGAGAAGCTTCAATAGGCTTGTAAATAATGGTCCACTAATACATGACAATCAGTTCCAGCTTCTTCTGGCTTATATAACTTCATTTCTGATAGCAGTAACATATAATTTTAGGTCCCTTGGGAGTGTATTTTGGGATAGGGTGAAAGGAAGTAGGAGCGGACATGATCACTTTTGATCTGAGTTTAGTTGGTGTTACTCTTTAAAACGTAACAGTATATTCACTGAAAAGTATATACACTACAGCCTATTTATTAAACCTGTTGACTTGTTTTAGCCATAATAGCAATAACTTACACTTATTGGATGCTCATTATGTACTGTTTTAAATATTTAAAATTATTAACTTATTTCTATCTTTCCAGCAAACTGTGAGGTAGGATTTTATTATTTCTGTTTTTAAAAATTGAGGAACAGAGAAGTTAAATAACTTGTCCAAGGTTACATCATTAGTAAGAGTTAAAATTGGGCTTATAACCACGACAACTGTGCTCCATCTACCTCTGAAATTACAGTTTCTAACGTGATCTCAAGATTCTAAGATCATGAATATTAAGCATAATTGACTAGGAATTATAGTCTATAATTTCTTATGAATAAAATGCACGATAGCTGGTACTTCATGTAATTCTGACATTATATAGCTACCAAAGTCCTTTGTGGCATACTCCCTAGTCTGTCATTTGGGTAAGAATACACTTATCATTTGTGTAATGCTTTAAAGTTCTACAATAGGCAAATATTCACATGTCGTGTCACAGGGAATCATAACAATACTACAGAGCAGAATGTTTTATAGACGAAACAGACTAAATTTTGCATTGCATCTTAACTGTTATGAATTTCATCTCATTACATTTCCCTATACCTCAGGAGAAAATAGGAATCTACATGATGAAACTGAATTTTGAAGACATTACAAAACTTTTTCCCCACTTTAGACTGCTGGTAAACTACAAATCTGAGATTCAAATCCAGGTCTTAATTTCAAGTTCAAAAGGCAGAAGTTGCTCTCTCTGACTTACTATCTTTCATAAAATTATTAAGTATAATCAAATTATAGAAGCATAGGCCTAGAAACTTATATTTCACCTGATTTTTTAAACCACCAAATACTTCTCATATTTGATCATACTCTTTTAAAAGACATAAAGACACTAATGTAATTCTCCCTATGTCCTAAAATAATAATGTAAGGACATATAAGAATAGCTTTGTTGGGGCCAGGGATTTAGCTCAATGGTTCCGGCACCTGCCTTGCAAGCGCAGGGTCCCGAGTTCAATCCCCGGTACCAAAAAAAAAAAAACCGGATTATAATTTTGTTATCATATTCTACATATAGAAGTAGATTAATGTTTTTCTCTACAAAGCCTTGAGATAGAATATTAATTCCATTAAAAACACATTTACTGGGCTCATGTGCCACATACTATGCACTCTGTGCTAGGCACTATGGTTATAATTATAGAAGCATAAGGTACATGAACTCTCTAGATGCTCACAATTCAGCAGAGACATAGATTAATATATCACAGATAAAAAACACAAAATCAGATATTACAAAAATATAGGGAACTTAATTTACAAGCAAATGTAATATTGTTTATATCTGTGCTGTTAATTTTTATAATCAATTTAACAGAAACTAAGTATAGCCCAACTGCTTCAAACTGCCTCTGCTTTTCAAAATATACATTTAACATTATATAGAAAACATGCACACAAATGTGAAAAATAAGCTGCAAAACATGTTTGTTTCTGGTTCTGAATTGGCCTGCTATTGTTTATTTTTTGAGACACTTCTTTTGTACTCATGGTGTTAGTTTTGCTCGAGCCCGTTTCTTTAACACAGCATACAGTAGTAGTGGCAAACCTATGCACCACAGGGGGCTCTTTGTTATCAGCTATAAAAGGTTTGTCATTATTGGTATACAGAAAAGAAAAGAAATTAAGAATGTTTTAGCATTCTCTTTTTTTTTTGGAACCGGGGATTGAACTCAGTACCTTGCGCTTGCAAAGCAGGCGGTGGAACCACTGAGCTACATCCCCCGCCCCTCAGCATTCTCTTTTATTCTGTGGCTATTTACATTCTGCCAAGTATAAAGAGATCAAATGAAAAAACAGGAAAAAAATGTACTGCAGTAACAGAAAAATACCTCGAGAAGCCAAAGAAGAACAAATATCAGTACTCAGTATTGCACATCTGGTAAGGTAGATGGTTGTGTTTCAGGTTCTGTTTGAGTATACTATAGAATGTGCTCCATTATATGGCATCAAACCACCTTTCCGTTTATTTTCAACAGTGAACCCATATTTGTCTGCCCCTCTAAGTGCTTTCTGGATTCTTACTGCCAAGACTTTCAACTATTTTCCTACATAAATTGCAACCATATAATGAGGTCAAGTTTAGGTCTCATCTCTTTAATGAAATCTTTAACCATTATAGATAAAAGCAATCAACTCCTTTCCCAATTTTTGTATTTATTGGTTAGTTTCTTAGGAATATGGCACTAGTTTCATATTATATTACATGGCCCCAGAAGTGCTGTGTCTAGCAAGCATTACAAAGTAAAATACAAACTAAAAAAAAGGAAATACAATACAAACAGAAAATGCAATCTGATTTGTCTTCTTATAATATTAAACAAATATTCAAATAAGGTAAAAAAATAAACTGGTTACCTTACCCCATTTAGGCTCCCTAAATCCTTCACCAAATGTTCATCTGTAGAGGCATCATAATTGATTACAGCATGTTGCTTATCCACACTGCGAGACTGAAAAGAAATTTTTAAAATTTAATAAATACAAAAAATACTATAATAAACACTAAACAAAAGATTTTAGCTTAATACTTGATGTAAATAGGAGAGCAGAAAATACAAGAAAAGGATACAAGGAAAAACCAAAGTAAAAGTAGATTACATTAGATTTATACTGTGCTACCATACAACACAAATTTGGCTACCTTCCCAAAGAGGAAGGTAGTGAAATTTTTAAAATATTCCTCCTAAATTCACATTCTAATTTTGAAAGAAATTACTTTGTTGAATGTATGAAGTTACAATTTTTTTAGAAATTTGAAACTGGGTATCTTACTGTAAAAAAAAAAAGCACCCTGTAGTATTTTCTTCTTTCAACACTAAAATTTATTAACACAAATTGCATAAAGAATCCAAAGATTTAGAGGAAAGAGGACATAATATGATGTTTCTGAATAAAGTTATTCTCATTAAAAATGGGGGTTAAAATTAGATTTAAAGGTAACTTCTAAGAATTAGAGTTAAAAAAAAAGGAATTACTATAACACACTATAGTTTTTGAAAACTGCTTTGGAATCTCCTTTAAAGTACATACACACTTCAGAGCTTATTGAGTTGTTTCCAGACAAAAACACTTAAAAAATGAACCATGAGCCTACAAAAATGTTAATGTGAAGACGAATAACTAGACACAGGAAGAAAGAATATATGCACTGGGAAAAAATTTTTAGCAGCTGTACCTCAGACAAAGGACTACTACCTAGAATATATAAAGAATTGAAAAAAATCAGATCCCCCAAATTCAAAGACCCAATTCAAAAATGGGCATCTGAAATGAACAGACATTTCTCAGACAAAGAAGTAAAAGCAGCAAATAAACATATGAAAAAATGTTCAACATCAATGGTCATTCCAGAGATGCAGATGAAAACAACACTGAGATTCCACCTCACCCCAGAAAGAATGGCTGCTATCAAGAAATCAACCAATAACAAATGCTGGCAGGGCTGTGAGGAGAAAGGAACCCTTCTCCATTGTTGGTGGGAGTGCAGACTGGTGCAACCACTGTGGAAATCAGTATGGAGATACCTCAAAGAACGAGGACTAGAGGTCCCATTTGACCCAACTATTCCCCTGCTGGGTATTTTCCCAAAAGAATTCAAAGAAGCACACCACAGTGAAATATGTGCACCCATGTTTATAGCAGCACAACTTGTAATAGCTAAAGCTTGGAAACAGCCCAAGTGCCCATCAACTGGAAACTGGATAAAGAAAATGTGGTTTTTTAATAAAATGGAGTACTGCTCAGCCATAAAGAAGAAACTAGAGACATTTATAGTTAAATGGATGAATATTGAGGCCATACTCTTAAGTGGAATAAATAGGACACACACGTGTAAATACTGAATAGTTTCTCTAGTGTGAGAAACTGAAAGTATAAATAAGGATTAAAATGATTAAAACGAATAATTGATAATTTGAAATAGGAAGAAAAAGTCCAAAGGGATAGGGTAAGTGGGAGGGGAAGGGGAAAGGAAAGAAGGGAAAGGAAAAATTATGAGAAAAGGAAAAAATGGAAACAAAGTCTTTGTAAATAGGGAAGGGGGGGTGAAGGGAGCACAGGAATTGGGGAAAAAAATAAGAACCAAGATACATCATGTACAGGTACAAGCACCCAATGATAAATGTAAATGTATCGTATACCTAAAATGTACCAATAAAAGAATTTAAGCAAAAGAAAAAAAAAAAAAGAATATACGAATCACTGAATATGCGATACCATTTATTACAGGATAATTCTGCAAACCTTTGTGTATTAAAAGCAAAGCTGGTATCAACAATGGGAAAGAGATGTGGCTTCCAGTTTGCAGTCAAACATGTAAAAAACTTAGAAGTCAGCTCTTCCACTCTCACAGTAAGAAAAATGTTAAACTAAACATCAAAAACTCAGACTGAGAGGGCCAGGGATTTAGCTCAGTGGTTCTACCGCCTGCCTCACAAGCTCAAGGTCCCAAGTTCGATCCCGGTACCAAAAAAAAATAAAAATAAAAAAACAACTCAGACTGAGCATCGTAGTGCACAGTACTCTGGGAGCTCACAGTAGGATCATATGAACTCACAAGTCTGAGAACAGATTAAGCAACATATCAAGACTCTAACACCAAATAAACAAAAACCCAACTCAGCAAAGCACAAACTGCCACTCTTGAGAACTAGACAGACAAGCAATTACAGAGAAAGCTGGAGGAAACTATTAGCTGGAGGAAAAAATTAAAAGTTACAGGATGAATTGTTACAGATTTGAGTGTGGACCAGCTTGAGATATACAACCCCTAGGGGCACAGCCTTTGGGAGGCTATCACTTTTAGGAGTCTCACCTCCAGAAGCTCTTTGAAGACCCCAATGTGAAGATGGTGCAAAAATCTGCTTCCACCAAGGTGACAGAAAAAGAAGAGGAACACCGCCAGAGCATTCAGTTCTCTTAATTAAAAGCCTTCGCTCATTCACCAAAGCCTAACCAACGTAGGTTTCACCGGAGTCTAACCCACACGAGAGAACAGAAATACCAATTCCTGTCCCTTCTAGCCTTCCTGTTTCACCTGTATATGCAGAGTAGATAAAAGGTAACAACTTGACTAGAAGACTGACAAGCAGTAACAGCTCTATGGGATGTGCTGCTTCCCTTCAAAGCCTATCACCACATCCACAGAGATTTAAATACACACATATATAAGAGGAATTATTATTACAGAAGAACTGCAAAGCTCACTCTATGTAAGGAATTTTTTAGGAAAATCTCAATAGGAGAGAAAAACAAGGACATTAGAAAAAAATGTTAGTGACACCTAAACTACAGCAAATAAACACAGCCTAATTCCTAGCCACATAAATAAAATGATGAGGTAAACAGATTAAATAATATAAATATATGATATAAATCCCATTTGAAATGATAACCATTATAAACATAAGTAAAACTTAAAAAATCCCTTCTCCAGTTGGTTTAACATTCCATTGTAAGAATATTTTATCCTTTCTTCCTAGAATACAAAGCTGTGAATTTCACTGTCCTTGGAAACAGACAGTATGTTACCTAAAACAATCTCCCTACAAAACCTACACATTCACCATAAATGCTTGTTCCTCTTGAAGGTTTTAAAGGTAATTTTTAGGTTTGGTTTTCTCTGAAATCTCAATTTCTTTAGGATAAATTATTCCAGCATTAAATCGGTTTCTATTAATAGTAGTATTACTGTCATTTCTCTACAACTACCTGAAAAATCATCTATCAGGCAAATAACATCTAATCATAAAAATGAACCCAAGCCCTTTGCACTGAGCTATAAATTGTTCAGGGTAGGCTTGAACTTGAACTCCTCCTGTCTCAACCCTCCAGAGAACTGGATTGACAGGAGGGCAAACACCATGCCTGGCTAACAAGTCATATTTTTAAAGTACGTAAGATGAAACTTCCTACTTAAGAATAAACTTCTGAGGTCTCATTTTTCAAAATGTATTCCTTGAAATTTAGAAGTTATTTTTAGATAATTCAAGGGCAAAAATAATTTAAAAGATAGTAAGTTAAAAGAGAGCCAGGAAGTTTTCAAATCTACACCGTGTTGTTCTCTAAAGAAGCAGAACAATATGTATTTTATATTAATTCCAAGTTCTGAGTAGATACATACAGAGAAGGGTGACACAATTACCTGCAACATGAGCTCACAGTCATCTCTTCCAACAAAAATCATTTCTCGTGGTAGCCTGTGGCGAGTGCCTCCACTGCTCACCAAAAACCAGGATGTTAAGCTCATTTTCTGCTTAGCTTCTAAGTCTTCGGCAAAGCTACGTCATCCTGCAGAGGTATGAAAAAAAACACAAATTCAGATTTTTTTAGTTTTAGTATCTGTTCACCAAAGCCCATAGGTAGACTTAGAACTGTGTCCATCAACATTTACAACCAATATAGACCAAATTTTATCAGTAAAGTAAGGCATAAACTCCACTAAGAGTCAAACTGAAAACGAAGAGATGACGGCAGGCCTTGTGGCCAGTGCCTGTAGCCCCAACTAGTTGGCAGGCTGAGCGACAAGATCAGCTGAGCCCAGCCCAGAAGATCCAGAAGAGCCTGGGCAACATAGCAAGACCCTGCTCTTTAAAAGAAGAAGATGAAAAGAGAAAGAGGAAGAGGAATGAAAGGAAGGAAGAGGGACAGGAAGAGGTGGAAGAGAATTAAGATAATTAGATATGTGGTCAATTAGTAAACAACATTCTCCTGATAGGCTTGTAGAACAGCTCATACATGTTTATAACCCTCAAGGAGATGCTAACACTAAGATAATGTGAATAAAAGAAAAGAGAAATATTATACAAATAGATGTCTTAATTTATCAATGGTTTGAGAATGACTGCATAAAAGACGACTGTATATGTTATCTAATTACAAACTACTTATAGAGGCAAAGAAATTGCTTGTTTGACTTCCATGTATAGAACAAGTGAATGCAGTTTAAATTGCTCTTTTCTCACATGTATTTCATTTTCTTAATACATTTTTTTAGAGCAACAATTCTTAAATTTTTTTCTTAGGATCTTTTTATACTCTTAAAAAATGGAACCCTAACAATATTTGTTTACATAAGTTACATATATTTACCATATTAAAATTAAAAACCAAGAAATGGTACTTAATTCACTTAAAATAACAATTTACTTAAAATTGTTAACATTTCTATGAAAACCTGTTATTTTCCAAAACAAAAACAATTATAATGAGAAAAATAGCACTATTTTACATTTTGCAAATCCTTTTAGTCTTGCTTAATATAAGACAAAGCTTTGCATTCATTAACATATACTGTTTAACTTGAAATACAAAGAAAACCTGTATATCAGAAATAGTTTGGAAAGGAGGTATATTTTAATAGTCTTTTAAATAATTATAATTTTCTTGGATACTGCATCAAAATTTTGTTAAGTGATAGTTTCTTCAAGATTATTTGTCACATGAAATCTGAATCTTAATGAGCCATTCACACTCTTACATGAAAATCTACCTTCCATTTTGATGAGATTCTGCAGTCTTGTACACTGGCCCTTTGGAAAATACTGGTTTATAGAGTTATGCAGATCTTCCAAATACTGGAAATGTTTCATTTGTACTACTATAAAACTCATTAGCATCAGCATCCATCTCCAGGAAAAGTCTTTAAATGTCAGGCAGCTATTAAGCTCACACTGGAAGATGTGTTTGCTAAAATTCTAATTTCCTCTTGACAGCTCAAATTTTATCACTGTTTTAAAAAAAAAAAAGTCCTGTCATTTTTCCCTTAAGGCTTACTTTATCTGACAAATATCTGGGTCTACACAACTATGTAATTTTCCTGTCAATCATTGTTTGAAATAAAAATGTATTTTATGAAACCAAATTCCTGGCAAGTACAGCTTGCAGCTCACAACTTACACAATGAGCACATGGTGCCTTGGTATGCCATGTAAGCATTTTATGTATACTTCCACTTAGTCATAAAGAATATTTATTAACATAGTTCATAATTTTTACTACTTAATCAGACATTTTTAAGCAAAAACTAGATTTTAAAATTTTTTTAACTGAAAATGTATAGTAATGATGAGTACTATTACTACTTGCATACTCTAAGTGGCTTGATCTATACTAATGAGCAAGCAACTTTATAACTGATTTTATGCTATGAAAGCAGTGCCAGTACAAGAAGAAAAGGCAAAAAAAGTTTTGATAATATCATGAAAAAGGCTCTGATCCCATGCCTTCTTGAAAGGGTTTCGGAGATTTCCATAAGTCTATGGATGGAGAGCTTTGAGAATCATTATCCTGGAGAATGTGGCTTTGTCAGTAAGGGTGTAAACCTTGAAGGAGGACAGACAGAGATAAGTCTGAATCTTAGTTCTACTACTTTTATTCTGCACAACTTTGAAAAGCTATTTATCTCATGCACCTTATTTCCTCTTCTGTAAAATGAGAAAATGATAGCACCTTCTCAAGTTTTGCTTTAGGAATCAAAAGAATAATACTTACATTTTCCCCCTAAAATTGTATGTGTGATGCACGTTGGGAAGTAAACTAAATCACAGTGAGATGAATTGTTGTGCAATAAGAAGCACAGCTAAACATTAAGGCAAAATCCTATAAAATTAGGGTAAAATCCTGTGTATTATTAATCTACATATACATGAAACATATTTCACCAAAACAAGCATATAATTTTGTACAACGCTCAATCAAGTCTTACTTCCCTTCTCAGTTTATTCAATTAATATGGTCAACTTATGTAGATGACTGCCTCCCATTTACCCAAATCCTTAATGCAGATGTTAATAGTTTCCAATCTACTTTCTATCAATTGGTTTTTAGCATTTATTTCCTTGAATCAGAATATATTCTTCCTGAATCAAAGACAACAAAGAATCAAAATTTTACCACAGGAAAACCTCTAATTTGCATTCAGCATGTACAAAGAAGAAAAATTTTAAAAATATTATATAAGTAAGTCAGTAGGTTAGTTGGTCATACTTATTTAATGGAACTTTTAAAAAAATCCATAGAAAGGAAAAGGAAATGTTAAAAGGAAAACACTTTAGCCAAGAAGAAAGACTTCTATAGCTAAAATTACAGGATACTGAAGAAAAAAACTGAAGACGTTAGAAAATGGAAAGCCCACAGTGCAGCAGAAATAATATTATTACAAAGAACAATTAAGTAAGCAATCTACAGATTCAATGTGACCCTCATTAAAATACCAATAAAATTCTCCACAGAACTAGAAGATTATCCTAAAATTCATACGGAAGCACAAAAGACCCAGAATAGCCAAAGTTGCCCTGACCAAAAAAAGTAAAGCCAGAGCAACACAATACTTCAAATTACAGTTCAAAGCCATAGTAAAAACAATATGGTATGGCACAGAAACAAACATGAAGACCCACGAAATAGAAGACACTAAAACAAATTCAAGCCCCTTCAGCCATCTGAATTTTCACAAAGGGGACCAAAACATGTTGCAAAAAAGACAGTCTCCTTTAACAAATAATGCTGAGAAAACTATATCCACATGCTCAAAATTGAAATTACATCCTTATCTCTCCACCAGTACTACAACTATATCAAAATGGATCGAAGACCTTGATCAGAAACTTTGAAACTGCTGAATGAAAACATAGAGCAAATACCTGAAAGTCACAGGAACATGCAAAGAGTACCTGAATTAAGACCACAACAGCACAGCAAATTGTATCAAGAATCAACAAATGGGAGTACATGAAATTAAAAAGCTTCCGCACTGCAAACTAAACAATTAATGGAATGAAAAGACAAATGGGAGAAAATCTTTGGTAGTCAGTCTTCTGATAGAGGATTAATATAAAAAGACTTGGGCCAAGGATTTAGTTCAGTGGCACCACACCTGCCTCGCAAGTGGAAAGGTCCTGAGTTTGATCCCTGGTACCAAAAAGAAAACAAAAAGCCCAACCAATAAGTAGCCAAAAGAACTGAACAGAGAATTTTCAAAACAAATAGAAATGGCCAATAAGTATATGGAAAAAAATACCAAATGACCCAATCAAAAAACAGCAAATGGAATAAACTTTTTTTTAAAAAGTAGTATAGATAGTAAGAGCATGAAAAAATGTTTATCATCTTTAGCACTTAGTGAAATGAAAATCAAAAGTATTCTGAAATTTCATCTTACCCCACTCAGAATGGCTATCATCAACAAAAATCATCAAATGCTGGCTAGGATCTGGGGACAAAAAAGGAACTATTCTATATTGTTGGTGCAAATGTAAACTAGTACAACCACTATGGAAGTCAATATGGAGAATCTTCAAAAACAAGTAGTAGAAATTTCATTTGACCTAATTATGTCTCTCTTGAGTATATTCCATTAAGAGTTAAAGACATTATGCTATACTGATACACGCATACTCATAACACTGCAATTCACAAAGGGAAATAAAATTATAAACTTACCTCCCAAAATTGTTATTTGAATGTCCAATAAAGATTATAAACTAGGGCCGGGGATTTAGCTCAGTGGTTTCGCCACCTGCTGCGCAAGCGGCAAGGACCCGAGTTCGATCCCCGGCACCAAAAAAGAAAAAAAAAAAGATTATAAATTTAAGTGAACTTACCGAACCACTACATGAACTAACACATAGGTTTCTATAACTTGTACCATTATCTTTTTATCCTATCATATCAACTACCTTGAATTGAAAAAATTTAAATGTAAAATTCTGGATTCTTATTTCATATTTTTGTTCTTGCTGAATTCCTAATAGAAATTATCTTTCACACTGAAAGTCTCTTGTCTTTTCAAACCATGTATTTCTGAAAATGAAAGAAATACATTTTAGCTAAGGACTGAGAATTAAATAAAATGCCAATCATGTTATAAAGCAAATATACACAATTTTCTGTAATCTTTTATTTGTAACAGGTAGCATCTATTGGCCACTAAGTACTACATACTGTTCTAAGAACTCATATGTATGAAGAGAACATTTATATGTAGCTATATAATTGTTTCAACCATAAAAATTCTGTAAGTTCTGGGAAATAAAAATAAACATTACACCACTTACACGAGAAGATTTATTTTAAAGAGTATTATAAAATGAATTAATTCACCGGGGATTTAGCTCAGTGGCACCACATCTGCCTCACAAGCACAAGGTCCTGAGTTCAATCCCTGGTACAAAAAAAGAAAAATTAATTCACTTTTTCTTAATTCACAAGTACACAGTGCAGATATTAGGGAGAGAGTGAGAAGACAGAAAAAGTTCTTACTCTCACAGAACCAACAATAGGCAAAAAAAATAAAATGGGTAAGAACTTCAGTGATATTTGGAAGGAAAAAACAGAAAAGTATGATATAACAGTTTTAGGGTGGTGCTGCTTAGGCTGAGTGGTCAAAGGAAAAATCTCTGAGAAAATGACACAGGCTTAAAACATATTAAAAAATTCAGCTGTTGTGTAATTAACTTGGATCTGGGATAGATAATGAAAATATACCCTTGGGAGACGGTTATTTACTTAAATCTCCACCCTCATTTTTACAGTTACTCCAAAAAAAATCCACATCTGTGCTATTTTTGGATTCTTACCAAGATACTTACTCCTTGCTCATGTGAACAAACTCAGTACTGGGAAAATTTCTGCTCTCATGATTATTTTGCAATGAGTACTCTATATTTTACCTTTGTTATCTGCCATATACGAAATGAATTCTTTTTTTACAAAGCAGTTAAATATGTATCAAAAACAAATGTAATTTAGAACTTAAACCTGAAATAGCATTAAAGCTAAAAAAAGAAGTTCTCTTAAAAACAAGTGAAGATGACATTCCAAACTTCAAGCCCCATATTCTATCTCATTTTATTATATATTTTCAAAAGACTTAAGATTTGATGAGAAAAGCCAGCAATTTAATAAAACCTTCCTTCACAAAATTCATTTTTATAAGATGCTTAAAGACCTGAGAAAACATGCTATACTTTTACATAAATTAGTCATTAAAAGTTCTTGACAACTTTTTTCTGCCAGTTTATGAAAAACATAGTCTGACTTGCTTTTATAGAACTGTACAACTCTTGTTAAAACATAAGTTTCTTGTTTTACACAACAAATCAATTAAGCTTAGGTTCAAGTATTTATCAAGCCCTATACTTCCTTTATGTAGGAACTGTTCTCAGTTTTACATTCTCATTCTTTCATTTAACTCCTAAATCAAGCAAGTGAAAAACATTTTTCTCTTAAGAAAAACTGAACGTACAGGTTTATTCTAGGTCACAAATCTGGTAGTAGTAAACAAGAACCATCAAGATTTAAATCTAGGGCTTCAGATACCAAATGTCAGACTTTTCAAAAGCCACTATCTCTTTTTCTTAACTCTATCTTAAAATGATTGGGGTAGTATATTAAGTCCTAGAGTCTCAGATCTGGCTAAAGAGTTTGAGTATGACTGGTAAACAATATATTTTTACCTAATAACATGTTCTCTGGCACCACCTGTTTTGGGCAATACATGCTGCTAGTTCAGGCAAAATACAGTCTCATGTCAATCACCTCTTGGCCACCTGTTTTGCTCCAAGCAGGCCCCAAGAATAGGTTATTAAAACCAGAGACTAAAATCAGGTGACCAACTTAGAGGAATGAAGTAAATTTAACAAATTAGGGTATAATATGTATCAGAAACCTAGAATCTAAATATAATGTAAATTATCTTTAGGATCAATTAACAACTGTGAACCTGAAAAACTTTGTCAGAACATAGGACACCAGAGCAGGAATAAGTGGACAAAGCTGTCTCAAAGAATGGAAATAAAACTTTAGGAGAGAGTGACAATGAAAAGAAAGTAAAATAATATGGCTAAGGATCTATAAAACCCTCAAATCCAAATGTTTTTAATTCACTGTTCTCAGATCACTCTTTCTAACAATTTCTATTTCTGCCTGCTGTCTGAAATAGATCTGAGCACATTATCGTCTCATGCACCCTTTTAAAATGGCTTCTGTTTATCTTCAATACCTTTTCTCATTCACTACACATTAACTGTTTGGGAGCTAGGTATAAACAATTTCAATCACAGCATCAGTTAACATGAAAATTACAATGAAATTTCAAAGTATACTACACTGTATTTAAAAAGTCTCAGAATATGTTTTGTTTTTCTTTTTGGAACTGGGGAGCTAACTCGGATCCTTGCGCTTGCGCAGCAGGCAGCGAAACCACGAGCTAAATCCCCGGCCCTCAGAATATGTTTTAAGCAAGAATGTATTTTGTGCTTATATCACCAATTCAGATTGTATAATAATGTCACTAGCCACTAGCCTAAATTATGCAACTTTTCTTTTTACCTTCATGTTAAATTATAAGGGTTATAAATCTATTATACCAGCATTTTAAGAAAGAACCATGATGACGGAAATGCTATACATCCACATTGGCCACCAGCCACGTGACAACTACACTTTTGAAATATAGTTGATGCAACTTTGATTAATTTTTCATTTTAATTTTAATTAAAATATTCTTACATGGCTAGCAGCTGCTCTAGCTACTTCAGCTCTACACAAACAGAAATCACAAGACTATGTACATTAAGGATGGCTTAAATACTTTATGGCATATAAACATGCAGACTAAGCTGATAATTTAGGTTAGAAGGAAAATTTTTTATCTAGTTAGTATGGAATTTTATACTTACATATATAAAGGTGTTATAATTAAGGCTTTCAAATAAATTAGTAAATTAGATAAGAAATTAAGTCTTACCTTTTGGCTAAAATTTTTCAATAATCATTTCAACTGTTAATATAAGTTTACTCTTTCATATGCTGTAATTTTTGAGGTTATTCATGCTTGAAGTGATTAGGTTCATCAATGTCAGAATATTATAAAGTATGTAACAGTTTACTGTAGTGTGATTTTTTTTCTGAGAAGGTGAAATGCAGGAGTTTCATTAAAGGAGGGACCTGCTAGCCATAGCTGGTCTAAAGAATTTTGATATATTATTTCATTGGGAAATAAGCTAAGATAGATAAAAAGATTACTGGTATCAACAACCAATATGAAGTAACTCAATTATCCATAGACAGATGAACGGACAAGCAAAATATGGATATCATTAGTTCTTTAAAAGGAAGCAAATTCTGACCTACATTACAACATGTATCAATCTCAAGGACATTGTGCTAAGTGAAATAAGCCATCACAAAAGGGTAAGTGGTATAAGATTTCACTTGTATGAGATTTCAGTACTCAAAATTATGATGGAGATGGAAAGTAGAATGGTAGTTGCCAAGGGAGGGAGCAATGGGGAATTATTGTTTAATGGTTACAGAATTTCAGTTTTACAAGATGAAAAGAGTTACAAAAATAGATCATGGTGATGGTTGCACAACATTATGAATGTCCAACTACTGAACCATACACTTAAAATGGTTAAGATAGCAAATGTTACGTTACATGTATTTCACCATTAGTTTTTTAGTGAAAATATTAGTAATTCAATAATAATTAGGAAATAATACTCTGAGCTCAAATGAGTATCATGACTTTTTTTAAAATAAAGTTAACCTTCCAAAACCTTGCTTTCAATTCTACTTTTCTTTCCTGTCCAGCCGTCCTCTCTTTTCTTATCATCTCCATATGCCATACATAGCACACACATCCACCAAATGCTCTGATTCTCTCTGCTATGGTTTGAAAGAGGGTAATTCTTCCAAAATTCATGTTGAAACTTAAATCCCCATTGCAATGGCATTTAGAGATATGGCCTTTGGAAGGTGATGAAATTAGCACCCTTATAAAAGTGCTAGAGGTTAAAGGGAGCACCCTTTTGTCCTTTCTGCATATGAGGACACCTAGAAAATGGCATCTCTGTTGAACCTGCTGGAATCTTAATAAGCTTCCCAGCCTCTAGAACTGTGAGAAATAAATTTCTACTGTTTTTACATTTCCCATCCCATGGTATTTTCCTCTAGCAATCTCTATATTCTACTGTATTCTACATACAAGCTCCAATTCCTTTGACTCTTATTTTTTTGAGACTCAATTGGCCATAAAAAGAAAACTAAAACATACTTTAAATTGTTCACATACACTTTAAATAACCACCTGAGAAATTATACAATGTAAACTCTGACTTTTACAAATGAACAAAATGAGACACTAAGATCAAATGACTTATTCAATACCAAGAGATAGGTAGTAATAGTATCAAAGCCAAAATGGAGATCTAGCTGCTTGTGCAAAATATCCCTTTACTCAGCCAGGTGAGGTGGTGCATACCTGTAATCCTGGCACACTGGGAGTTTGAGGCAGGCTGATCACAAATTCAAGCCCAATATGGGCAATTTAGTGATTTAGCAACTGTTTCAAAACAAAAAAATCACTTGGGGATATAGTGTGATGTTAAGGCCTTGGGTTCAATCCCCACTACCACTAAAAACAAAACAACAACAACAAAAAAACTTAGTTTAAAACACACTGACACAAGTATAAATCACTTCTGTCACATTTATGCTACCTCTTTCATCTGAGAATAAAACTGAAGCAAGATCACATTAAAATAATGGTTCTCAGACTTACATAGACATTAGAATCACTTGTGGATATATATATTTTTAGAGTGTACATGTGAGTAACGATTTAACTTTCAAAAGTGGTAACAGGAAGCAAGTTGATTGCTTATTTCAATTCTAGTCCAACCCAACTGGTTAAATTGACTGTATTCATATTACAAAGTAATTAGGAGAAAATTCCCAGGAAGTCATGTAAGTCACCTTTCTAATAAGGCTATTATCCTGTTGTAACTTATTAATACCAAAAATTCACAGATAGCAATACAAATATCTATTAAAAATATTTGCTGCATATGTCCTGAAGTTTCAGACATTGTGAAAGTTAAGCTTAACTGTCAACTTGATTGGCTTGGGAGCTACCTCAAGGATTAAAGCAAAGCACACTGTGGGGTATATAGGTGGGTCATAGAGGTGTGATCTTGAGTCGTTTATCTGGTCCCTGGCTCCTTCTTCTCTGGTGCTGCTCTTCCGTTCTGCTTTCTGACCCCAGTGAACTGTCAGCAACTTTGCTCCACCATACTCTTCCATGATGTTTCTGAATTCTCTGAAACAGTGAGCCAAATAAATCTCTCCTCCTTAAAACTGTGGGAAGTCAGATATTAAGTCCAGCAATGGGAAAGCTGATTAATACAAGAATTGTAAAAGGTGCAAAGGATAGTTAAATTAGTGTAAATCATAGTCTTTTTACTTAAGCAACATCTAGGTTTTCTACCTCAAAACTTGAATTCAATCATTACAGGTCTGGAGAGAGGCACTGGCATCTATGTTCTTTAAAACTTTCCAAGTAAATTTCAATGGGCATAAATTAAAAAGCACTAACAAACAATAAAACGCTTAAAACTGCATATTCATTCTGAACAACAAAATTCAGTTTTAATAAGAACTAAATGAAAAGTATACAAAGTAATATTTATTTTGTGTAGGAAAAAGGCTCTGAACATCAAGATGGAAAAAAGACAATGAAGTATGCCACCTTTGTGTTATTTAGAAATATTACAGAATATGAATACTGTATTCTGAATCAGATTCAGTTCAATTCAGATCAAGCATTCCAAGCTACAGATGAGCTCCACCACAAGACTACAAAACCAGACAGCACAAAAAAGGGAGGCTTTTTAACCACATTAAAAGACAATGTTAGACCCATCTCAGCGCCTAGGTGCAGAGCCACCACCAGCAATGTGGAGGAGACTTCTGGATCCCCATACCACCACCGCCAGCACAAAGAGGGTGACCCACACAGGCACCACCAGCACCCCCACCCCCACCACTGAAATGAGAAGACCCGGAAAGAAGTCTCAAAACGAGACACCCAGGTTACAAAAAGTAACCCCAAAGAGAAACGAGATGGAACAATCTGATACTCAAACACCTGACCTCCCTGAACTGGCAAAGAAAAAAGATTTGGAAAAAATGAAATGAGAAAAAAATTCTCAGATAACAGCAGAGATTGTACCCATAGTGTAAGACATGATTAATAAATCTACAGAGGACACAGATAAAAGAATAGAGGAGCTGAGGAACATGATGGAATCCCAATAGGAAGCAAATGGAATCCATAAAACAGATGCAAACAGATTTCCAGGAGATTAAAAACTCCACTGAAAGTTTACCCAGCAGGATGAACCAATGTGAGGACAGAATTTCAGATATGGAAGATAAGATTGCAATTAGTGACCAGGAAAAGAAAAATTGCTTTACAATACTAAGGGACCAAAAGAAATCAATCCAGCAGATGCTAAGTGATGCAAAGAAGAACAAGACAGATCACAGTCAATGAAAAAAGAGGAGAGAGTGCAGATGACATAAAAAACTGTTCACAGAAGTGATGGCAGAAACTTCACAAGCTGGGGAAAAGAACTTGACATACAGATCAGTGAGGTATATAGGACTCCAACTAGCCTTGATTTAAAAAAATTCTACACATAGGCATATAATTGTTAAGATTCCAGAAACCCAACAGAAGAACAAAATTCTACAAGCAGAGAAAATCACATACAAAGGAAAGCCCATCAGAATCACAGCAGACTTCTCAATGCAAACCCTCAAAGCAAGAAGAGCTTGGAGTGACATATTCTAACCTCTAAAGGAGAATAGCCTCCAACCCAGATTGATGTGCCCTGTAAAACTGTCTTTCAAAATTGATGGAGAAATAAGATACTTTCATGACAAACAACACCTGAAGAACTTCATGAATACCAAACCAGCACTCCAAAAAATTTCAGACAATATACTACGAAAAGACAATGAGGATCACAACCCCAGGAAGCCCAGCAGAATGAATCCATTGGGCACGACAAGAAATTAAAGCAAAAGGGAAGAATCAAACAAAAAGAAAAAGTTATGTCAATGGTCTCAATTCATCAATCAAAGGAAATAGACTGACAGAATGGGTCAAGAAGCAAGATCCAACAAAATGCTGCATACAGGAAACACACTTAATTCAAAAAGAAACTCACAGACTGCAAGTTGAAGGGTGGAAAATACTACTCGATGCCACAAGAACCCAAAGAAAGCAGGCATAGCTATCCTCTTTGCAAATCAAGTGGATTTCAAACCAACACTGAAGAAGAGAGACAAAGAAGAACACTACATCCTTGTAAAGGGAATAATCCAAGAGGAAGACATGACAATCATAAATATCTATGCACCAAACACTATATAAAACACCCAAATATATAAAACAAATACTAACGGACATGAAAAATCAAATAAGCACTAATATGATAGTAGTGGGGGACCTCAATCCCCCAATGTCACAAATAGATAGATTAACTAGACAAAAAGTAAGTAATGAAATATTAGAACTCAATCGAACTCTTGAACAAATGAACTCAACAAATGTTTACACAGTGTTCCACCCCATAAAACCAGAATACACATTCTTTTCAGCTGCACACAGGTTGTTCTCCAAAACAGACCACATACTCACTCAGAGAACATGTTTAAGCACGTGCAAAGGAATTGAAGTTATCCCCTGTTTATTATCAGACCATAGTGCACTGAAATTGGAGATGAATAGCAAAAGAACCCGCAAGAATTTCATAAACACATGGAAATTGAACAACACACTTCTGAATAACCAATGGGTCAGGGACGAAATTAAAGAAGAAATTAGACATTTCCTACAACTAAATGACAATGACAATACCACATATCGGAATCTATGGGACACAGTGAAAGCAGTCTTAGGGAAATTAATAGCAGTGAACACTCATATGAGGAAAACAGAACGAGTTCAATTAAACAAACTGATGCTGATCCTCAAGCTTCTAGAAAAGAAGAGCAGGACAATCCCAAAGCCCATAAAAAGGAAGAAATTATAAAGATCAGAGCAGAAATCAATGCAATGGAGACTAAGAAAACAATACAAAAAAATCAATGAAGCCAACAGTTGGTTCTTCAAAAGAATCAACAAAATTGACAAATCTTTATGCAACCTTATCAGAAAAAGGAAAGAAAAGGCCCAAATCCATGCAACTAGGAATGAAAAGGATGAAATTACAATGGACCCAGCAGAAATCCAGAGGATCATCAACACCTACTTCCAGAACCCATATGCCAATAAGATGGAAAACACAGAAGAAATGGACAGATTCCTAGATATGAATGATTTAAGTTGAAAAAAGACCTAAAAATTCTAAGCAACTCAATATCAATCAATTAAATTGAAAGCATTATTAAAAACTTACCAACTAAGAAAAGCCCGGGTCCTGATGGCATCACCTCTGAATTCTACAAGACATTTAGACAGGAATAACTGCCACTACTGTTTAAACTCCTCAATGAAATTGAAAGGAAGGCAATACTCCCACTTTCATTCCTGGAAGCAAGCATCACCTTGATCCCGAAAGCAGAGAAAGAGCCAAGTGAAAAAGAGAATTATAGGCCAATCTCACTAATGAACATAGATGCAAAAATCCTTACTAAGATACTGGCAAATAGAATGCAGAAGATCATCAAGAGGATCATACACCCTGACCAAATGGGATTCATCCCATGGATGCAGGGATGGTTCAACACATGCAAATCAATCAATGTAATACACTATATCAATAGAGTCAAGGACAAAAACCGTATGATCATCTTAATCGATGCAGAAAAAGCATTCAACAAAATCCAACACACATTTATGATAAAAACCCTACAAAAATTGAAATAGATGACCTCTACCTCAATCTGATAAAAGCCATCTATGAAAAATCAACATATAATATCATACTAAATGGTCAAAAACTGAAATCTTTCACACTAAAATCATAAACAAGACAAAGATGTCCACTATCACCACTCCTGTTCAACATTGCTTTGGAAACATTAGCCACAGCAATTAGTCAACAGAAAGAAATACAAGGAATAAAGATAGGAAATGAAGTCAAACGGTCATTATTTGCACATGACATGATACTCTATTTTGAAGACCCTGAGAACTCCACCAAGTCTTCTAGACTTAATAACCGAATTCAGTAAAGTAGCTGGATACAAGGTCAACACACAAAAATCAATAGCTTTCCTCTACATGAACAACAGACTCACTGAGACAAAAACAGGGCAAACAATTCCTTTCACGATAGCATCCAAAAAATGATATACCTAGGAATCAACCTAACAAAAGAAATCAAAGACCTCTTCTCTGAAAACTATAGCACTCTGAAAAGAGAGATTGAAGACAAT
>NW_004624771.1:16078332-16125806 GCF_000247695.1 Heterocephalus glaber | reverse complement strand
ACACACACACACACACACACACACACACACACACACACACAAACACTCCTACCCCAAAGGAAGGGATAGCTCAGAGCCATATTGCCAATATTGTCAGCTAGCTCTTTACTGAAGCACTGAGTGCATAACTACTGCTACTGGAGTAGAAAACAATGTGTTTCATTTGTAACTGTTGTGTGTTTCATTTAACAGGCTGGTTGGAAAATAGTTCAATGGTGCTGCTGAAAATATTCAGAAAATTTAAACATAATTAACCTCAACTTACAGACACTTCTTACACGTGCACACAAACACACACAAACTACTAGTATCTGCAATTTATTTTGAAATGTATCAAATATAAGATGGACTAAAAGAAAACATGGACTGACAACTATAATAATAGATAAATGGCTAGATTCGCTACTAAACCAAAAATAATGAAGAATAAATAAGCTTACTAACTTCCTAGTAAACAAACTAGTATATAAAAGTTTGAGATTTTTAAATTAACAAATTAAAGACATAAAAACCAAGTGATAATTCAAAAAAATCATTAAGACTATAATCTCCTGACAGTTTTTCCTTTATTTAGCTTAAAAGAATGTAACCACATTTTAAAAATTTATAAAATAATCCTATCTATAATTTTGTAATTCCAAATTTGAAAATTTCAACTAAGAGAAAAATCTAGGAAAATGAAAATGACATGACTAAAAGAAAAACAGGAACTTAAATATACCTAAAAATACCATCAAAAACTAGTGAAAGGCAAAACATGTTCCAGAGTACCTATGTCATCTTTAAGGTCACATACAAATCAGTATGTTCAATGCAATCTCACTTAAAACCTCAAAAGGAATTTTTAAATGACCTTGATGAAATAATTCTAAAACACACCTGGAAAAAAATTAGTATGGAAGAATAACTAGATAAATTCTTAAGTCAGTGTAAAGTACACATATAGGGAATAATCTATTCCTTGATAAACAAATACTGTAACCTATGTTTTAAAATCATAGTAATATGCATGCCAGAAAAGGGAGACAGGTAGATGGGATAAAAGAAATGATACAGAAATATCTTAAGAACCAATTTCTAATGGACATAATAAAGAATTATGCAATAAATAATACTGAGACCATAGACAATATATGCCTAAATATTTTTTAGATGAATTAACACATTGTATGCAGAAATTCTAAACACAAACACAAGAAAAAATGCATGTATTTAACAAAATTTTGAGCAGTACAATTACTTCATAAAAAAAATGAAATGAGAAATTTGACTATATACCCATCAACATTTTACTGAGGAAAAATAGCATTTAAAAGGGAAATGACAATGTGTGAAAAAAACAACATATATGACAAAAAAGTTGTTATACAACTAAATATGATGAGCATTCTTTCTGAAAAGAAAGGAATCACACATAAGCATTCATGAAATCAACCAACCTCAGGTCAAAAATAAAGGGAACAAAATTGTGTCTGTGTGGAACATGTAATTTTTCTTGACCACATTCCCTAAACAATAGTGTATGACAACTACTTACACACTATTTACATTTTATTAAATGTTACAAGTCATCTAGAGATGATTTAAAGTATACAGGAGGATCCAAAGGCTGAGGCAGGAGGATCACCATGATTTTGAGGCCAGGCTGGTCTACATAGTGAGTTCCAGGTCAGCTTGAACTACATAGCAAGGCTCTATCTCAAGAAAAAAAAGAAAAAGAAAAAAGAAAAGCCAAAATCAAAATAATGCTAATAAAGTGAACAGGAGGATGTGTAAAGATGATATGCAAATCATCTTTTCTATTTCAGGAATTTGAACATCCAAGGATTCTAGTATGTGTGTGGGGAGGGCCTAGAACCACCCCACCCCACACCCACCCTGGCTACTTCCAAGAGACTCTATGAGGGTGGTATTTGAGACTGAGCCCAGGGCAACAGTCATAGAGCACCTGCTCTGCTACTGATCTTCACCCTCAGTCCCTGTATTTTTAAGTTCTAGTCCTACTGCCTCAAAAAGCTTACCACAGGAAGTATCTATTTGCAATGTAATTTTTAAAACAAAATAAATATTTTACACTGATTCCTATACTATCAAGCAGGCTCCATGTTTCTTGTACTCTGGTTTCCTCAAAACGGTTTTTTATCCAGCTGCCTGGACTTCAAGGCCCCTAACCAACTTCTAAGTTTTGGATTTTCTGGTTTTTCTATTCCATGTAACACATGACAAACCTTTATCTAGTAAAAAAAAATCTTCTAGAAAAAAATCAGTTATAAGCAAAAAGTTCTCCTTGCTAGCTGGAAAAAAGGGGGACTTGCTTACTTCTTTGCTTTTTTCTTAATTCTTATTATTCAGATACCCTGTTTAGATTTAAAGCATGAGCTTAGATTTGGAGAAAAGTATCTGAAAGACTGAATATTCTTTTCCTCTTGCTAGCATCATAACCTTTACGTCAACCCAACATTAGGAAATAATGTGTGCCTAGGAGAAAGAAATCCACAGGAAGAAAAAATTAACTCCTATAGAGTCAAAATGAAAAGTATTTTATCACCCAGCCAATATATTTCTGCAAATCTAACAGTGAGGCGGTAGTACCACACTCGGGACCACAAAAAAGGAAAGCCCTACCAGCAATTATACCTTCCACTTATTTTTTACATTTATTTACTTTATTACAATAACCTCTACAGTAGTCTGTCACCAGCTTTATTTTATAGATGAATCAGTGCTTCATGTGACATACTCAGTATCACATAATCAATGCCGCTGAGGCAACTCCAGAATAGTAAACTCTTTCTGAACGGCACTGCTTCTCCAATTTAAAACTCAGTAGCACCAGCACCCATGCCCATCCTCCCAGGAAATAGACATGGTCACACAGAATAAAACTTTGTTCAGGACTTTAAATTTAGCAGCTTCCAATGGAGAATAAGTATGCACATTCCTGTTGATAAAGAGAAGTCTATGAAATTGCTTTCTCAGAGACCACTGACAAGAAGATATGATTTCTTAACTAGTATTCCGGTGATATAAGTGATGGATTACTCCTTACCTCTAAAACTTCTTTCCCTGGCTTCTGGGCCACCGTACCCGTTTACAGTTTCCTCATACCTTGCTGGTCACATCTTTCAGTCCTTCCTGATGGCTCCTTCTTGCTAAGCTTTCAAAGTTCAAAGTATCGGGTCTCAATCCTTGGGCCTCTTCTCAATCTAACTCCCTATTAAAGTGATCTCTTCTGGTCTACAGTGACACAAAATGAAAGCATCTTCAAATCTCTTCTCTGAATACTGTATATTGTCTTGTAAATTTTACTGTCTACTTGATATGTATGTCCACATGATATGGATGGTAAATAAACATTCCTAACTTTACATGTCTAAAGCTCTAGTCTCTCTAGTCTAGATCACTCCAATTATTTAACTCAACTCCCTGTTACCATACTTGCAAACCCTCCAGCCTAAGGTATTATCCACCAAACTGCCAGAGCCTTTTAAAAATGCAATTCATTCTTTTGTCATTTCCCTGCAAAATCTTCCAATGAATTCCCACAGCAGATAAAATCAATCAATACACTCTGTCCAATCTCAACTCCTCCCTACTTTTCACTCCCCTCCAGTCATACTGGCCTCCTTGTTCTCCGAATTCAATCCTTTCCTTCCTCCCAACCATAGCACCTAACCAGAATATTCTCAACCACAGGTACTGACGCAGCTTGCTTCCTTACCTAATGCAAGACTGCTAAATGTCACCTTCTCAGAGACATCCCAACTACTCAACAATAGAAGCCCTCAAGATATATGAGGCTATCTTTTGAGTCAAAGAGGGAAGGAGGCTTAAAAACACGTATCTGTATTTGCTCATATTGAAGGATACGTAATAAAAAGTTACTGGTTCAGGGAAAGTGCTAACAGCACACAGAGAATGAGTAGAAGAAACTTTCAAATTACTTCTTTTGAAAAAAACTGAAAGAAGGCCCAAATACTGTCCCAACTAACTCTATTTTTATCAAACTTATTCCTTTGACTCCTTCCCAACTTGTTCCAACTCCAACAATAGGGAACCCTGAAGGCTTTACTGTGTGACTGGAACTAAGCCTGCCCCAAGGGAAATCAGTCATCTCCTGAGAACTAAAGTGCCTCCTCAAGTGATACTAATGACTTCCCAAGACCTTGAAGAACCATACCTGAGATAATGATCAGTCAGACCAGAGTGAGACCAAGGCTGCTTGAGTATGCATACGTCTTGCCCCCTGGTTGTCATTCTACTGTATAATACCAAAGCTCTTGTCAGTACCCCAAGTCGGGGCATTGGTCTCCATTTCCTGTGTGGTCACAGTGAAGTATAAATTTAAAACTATGATATTTATAGTAGTCTTCAATCATTCACTATCTCTTTATCCTCATTAATTTCTTCTTTTATTCTCAGTACTGGAAATTGAACCCAGGGCCTTTGCACTGAGCTACAACCCCAGCCCTTCACATTTTTTTGTTTTGAGATACAGTCTCACTAAGTTGTTAGGTGGCCCAGGCTGTGCTTAAACTAATGATCTTCCTGTCTCAGGCTTCCCAGCACTTCTGTCCTGGGATTACAGGCATGTGCCACCACACTGGATTCTGATTAATTTCTTATAATTCTACAATCATCCATCTCACCCACGAAACTTAATTTATCCATTTCATAAATTAAAAATTAGTTTCACCCAGTTCCTTTGTTACTGAAGAATTATGCCAGTTTTCTCCTTACTAAAAACAAATATATCCAAATGGTTTTCCCTATCATTTTGTCACCCCCCCCCAGCATATTTTATGTAACACTTATTCTATTTATAATTTTTCATGGCTTTGTCCTTGGCTATATAAATGGCCAGGATGAAGACATTAGCGGTCTGGTTTGTTAAATTTATAAATGTCAAAATGCCTGGAAGAAAAGCTAATCCTTTGGATGACAAAATCATGATTCAAGAAGATCTCAACAACTTTCACAAGGTAAAATGTAATAAAGGGTAAAGGTAAAATATTGACTACAAAGCATCAACTACATGTATATGCAGAATGGAGAGATCTGGCTAAATGCAAAGATGTTATTTTATGCTGATATTATCAATGGTTTCTACAGACACTTTTCAAAAATCAAAATGGAGAACCATGACAAGCCTAACTTTTTTATTGGTTAAAAACACTAATTAAATCAAAACAAAAGTCTACAACCAACATCAAAATAAACTTAACACCTACTAAAAATAATTTCACAAAGAAAAGCTACTTTAACAATGGAAGAATGAAGTACAGAATCTCAAAAAATAATCCCTTAAATTATATAAATATTACTTGGTCATATAATATTTTTCAGTTTTCTGCTTACAAATGAGACATTAATGTTATTAAACAGCTGACACATCTGTAGACTATAAACACAAGTGTATCTCTTGAAATAAGGAAGTTTCAGTACACTCTGCATTCAGATCATAATTGCAAAATTAAATATTAGGACAGGATCAGAACAAAAATAATAGCACTGACAAACTTGACTAAATCCAACTTGACAGAGATGAGAAAAGCAAAGGAAACCATACCATATGAAGCTTTAAGTGAGAGAACATTTAATTTAGAAAAGAGAATATCTAGCAGAAAGCTACTGTACTGAGAAAAACCTTACTGTATCTCACGCAAGAAAATAATCATTTGAAGAAGCTAGATAGCAAAGCAGATAAGAGCTCAATTTACATAACATCTTTCTGTTAAATACTCTTGAAAGCTAAATGGGCTTTCTTCTACCTCCAGGGAAGGACTCATGGAGGAGCTAGATTCAATAATCTCAGGAATATTAGCAGCAAGTGGCACGTTGTATGGATGACTTTATATAAAGTTCTGTGCAATCCTGAAATTTAATAAATTACAGGAATGGAATAAATATTGCCCCTTTAAATTGCTAAAATAGTTGAATAGAACGTATTTGGTCAAAGACATAGGCTCTACAACTTAGCAATATGTGGCACAGATATTCACTGACACTGCTTCAAGTTTTTTCCACTTTAAATGTATAAACACTTTAAGAAAACCATTGCATAAATTACACACAGGAGGTGGGGAGAGAGCCTGACACTTAAGAGGTGATCCATACATTGTAGGCATTCACTCATTCAAAAAATTTCATGTCACAAAAGGTAATATTTCTATGTCATTTATTAATGATATATTAAATAACATTTTCTGTGATGTTTCACTTGTTTTTCAAATCTAAGCAATGCATGATTTGGATTCTTTTCCACTTTTATGCAATCACTGCTTATATATAAGCAATGTTTATTATGTTTTCCTTAATCTTCCTTTTGTTGGCTGCTTTTCTGCCTTTTTTGACATAAAACTAGTCTTTGTACATACTGGCCATTATTCACTCTGGCTAAAAAAAATTTATACTGTTGCACAATCATTTCAACTAAACTGGACAATACAGTACATCAGTTCAATCAACCACAGATGTTTTCTTATTCTCTTTATACCTCAAAATGGCTTACTCATTGTTGAATATAGCCTTCATGAAATATTTAAGTAAATAAAAACACATTCACCATAAGTAATTATTGTTAAAAATCTTCATTACTAAAAATATTTAGTGACAAGATTGTCCAAGGCTTTTCCTCATTAATAATAAATTAATATTTCTTACAGAAAAGATCAACATTTAATGTAACAATCAATATTATTCAACCAAGCATTTTCAGATGGTATGTGATGGATCTTTTGTTATACTTCCAGAATAATCTGCAACTGTTCAGATACTTCAGTTTGCAATTAAGTACCATGCACTTATTAAAAGAGCACATAGCTGGGCTGGGGATTTAGCTCAGTGGTTCCGACGCCTGCCTCGCAAGTGGAAGGACCGGAGTTCGATCCCCAGTACCCAAAAAGAAAAAAACCCAAACAAACAAACAAGAAAGAGCACACTGCTTAACACCCCAATGTTTATGACATGAAGAAAAGATTACACACTAAATATAATAATGAAAAATATTTTTCAGGAAGAGAATTTTTTTAACACGTTGATTAGAAGCTTAAAACATATACCCTATTTAGTACTCCATGGGCACTATTTCATTACTATCAGACACAAAAATAAAACTAACCTTTTTTTTTTTAACAAGATAAGAAGGAACAAGAAACTGCTGCTTGGAACAAACCACTAAACACATAAGTTTTTTAAGTATATTGAGATTTGTATTAATATGAAGAATGATGCTAATGTTTACATTGCAAACTCCATTATTCTAATGATAAAAAAGGAAACATGTAGATTACTTATTTCCTTACAAAATTTTAGAAAAACATGAAACTTACTGGTAGTTACATTTAATGTTTCACTGAATATAATTCTACAAACTCAAGTCACAGGTTATGTTTCTCTTTTTTTGAGAAGTTGAAATTTGAGAAGTGAATTCTGAAGAAAATGCCTGTAATCCCAGCACTATGGAAGGCAGAGGTAGGAGAACTCAAATTCAAGTACATCCTGGGAAAGCTGGAGACTTAAGGAGAACTTGTCTATAAAATTAAAAAGGGTTAGGGACTTAGCTCATGCCTTTAGCTCAATCCCCAGTATGAAAAGGGGGGCAGGGTGAGAAAGTCTTAATGTAGGGCAATGAATACTTTATGTAGCAAAATCAACTCACTTAAGATAAAGCAAATGTCTCTCAAAAGGTAAGGTAAGTTGAAAATAATTCACTAATGGAAGAAAAATCAACTTCATAGGTTCTTACCTGGAAATCTTAGTTGCAACATTTCTAGAGTTGATCACATTATAAAACTCACAGCTGAATTTCAAATAATAAACTGTTACTGATAAATAGAAAGGAAAACATTCTCTTTTCCTTACATAGTAAATTACTTTATAAAACTAAAGTTCCATTTCAGTAGAATCGCTTTTACATCAAAGAGACAAAGACTAAGTTAATACAACTGTGAGAATCAAATTCATTGATACAGACAACTCAAAAGAGCACCTGCCTTCCATTAGTTTGGCTGGGACGGACAAGTTAGTTAACTGCCAAGTTTTAGTCTGTTCCTCTGTCTCTGTTAAGTGTACTTTAAAACACGAAATTCGACAGTCTCTACACAGGAAGAACTACAGCAAGTCTGGTTTTCTTTTTATAAATAATGGCAGAAAAATTAAAAAATGGTTTCTAACTTGCTATTTATCAATGCAGTATTTCCAGAACTGAATTTCTAGGCCTTTAAAGCTTAAGCAGGCAGAGTTTTATCAATGAAGATCTAGATACTGTATTCATCATGTAACTCTCTCCTCTCCCCATTATTCCTCCACCTGCTCCTCCCTATCCTGCTGCTTCATCCATCCTTCTGCTTGTTTTAAACAGAATTGGCAGAAAGGGGCTCAAAACATTGTAAGTTTAAAATTCAATCATTTTAAAAGATGTCTTTTCAACCAGATGTATCCTCTGCTTCAACAAATTCCTGCCGAACATGTGAATTCTCATTAACAGGCTAAAAACAGTTTCAGAAACATAACAGGCCCATTTCTTTTACTGTTCAAAAGCTAAATAAGAAACACGTATTCTAATCTATTCCCTTAGGAACATGAAAGCCTTACCCACCCAATGAAAAAACAATTCTGCTCGTTCATTTCCCTGGTACACAACAGCTTCGTTGTCAGTCCTTCCCACCCAGCCGTAATTTCATATTGATCACCTTGGTATAGTGGGACTCCATCAGGTACAGCCTCTATCTTCTTTGTATTCTTGGGAGAAAAAATAAGTGAAACTATTGAAAACCAGAAAACAGAGATTTGAGGATTTAAAATGTAACTCCAGCAGCTTCCCGCCCTGTGTTAGGTAGCCGCTAATATGCTTTCCCCTAGCAAAAATGGAAGGGAAGTATACCAAAACCCTACGTTTCAATCCTAGGACAATGAAGCCCACAGGAAGCCACTCTCTCCTCCCCCGGGTGTACTACGGACTAAGGAACCGGAGCCGGCGGGATGCAGTCGCCAGGCGGGGTGCCTGACACCACGCCCTCCCAACGCGTCCACAGCGCCGGTCCTCTGACCTCCCCCAAACCGCCTCCCACCCCGGAACCGCTGTACAATAGGGATGACACACTGCTGGCTCCCGGGATGGGGAGAGAGCCCGCACCAGCGGCGGCGCAGCCATTCCCTCCGACGCTCCGCCCGCAGCCCTCGCGAAGTGCTACGGCGCAGGGGGAAGGGCTGCACAAAGCCTGACGGCGCTGAAAACGACTTGGCACACTCGGGGCGGCGGGGACGGTGGCAGCCGGCCGGGAGAAACGGGAGGTCGCAGGGCGGACGCAGGACACGGGACGCGGGACGAGGGACGCGGGTGGGGGATGGGAGGGCGGGGCGGCGGGGCCGTGGAGCATCCAGCAGCGCCCCTTCCGCCGCCGTGCCGTCCCGTCCCCGCCCCGCCGCGGGCCGCGCCCCGACCCGCTGCAGATCCCGGGAGGAGGTGAGGTGCGGCGGCGGCTTCGGCAGCGCCCGCACGGAGCAGCCGGGTGCATCACTTACCCCTCACCGCGGAGAGGGACTGGACGGGGGAGGCGGGGCGCGTCGCGTCCCGTGAGTCTTCAGCACGCCACTGTCGTCGTCGTCGTCGCCGCCGCCGCCGCCGCCGCCGCCGCCGCCGCCACGGCCGAGCTACAGGCCCCTCAGCTGCGCTGGGCAATAACGTTATTCCACACACGCCTCGCACCTAGCGGTAACGGCAGAGAGCGGCCGCTTAGTGCGCAGGCGCCTGGAGAAAGGACGAGGAGCCAGCCCTATCCCCTCCTCCCGCCTGGCCCGACGTTCTCTTACTGCGCAGGCGCCAGCCCCAGACAATGAAAAGGACTTGTGCGGAGGGTCTCACCCACACACTTTCCCAGCTGCCCACTGCGCAGGCGTGCCCCCTAAAGACAGGCTGGAACAATGAACAGGACCCTGGCAAGAGTCGGGACCGCAACCAACGAGCACTACAGTTCCCAGCGGGCAGTGCGCCAACTCCAAGCCGAGGTCGGGTTGCTGGGCATCCTAGGAGTTGTAGTATTGGCCCACAGAGAAGGCCTGTTTGGAAGATTTAGAGCTTCTTTGCCTGAGAATTTACTTCACCGTTTGAATAGATGTCGCAACTGAACAGGTTTAGAGCTTATTACTTGCTTCCTTCAAAAGCCTTGGGGATTAACTACCTGCGAGCACATTTTGAAGCGTCAAGTCCTTCAGTGAGCCGTTTCTATCAGTTGGGTGGTCCAAACAACCCATGGATGGGAAGAAGGCAGGACTCAACAGGGCCAGGCTAGAGGGAAAGGGCGGGGCTTCCAACACTGTCTCTTGGCAACAGTCTTTGGCCGCCAAACCGCCTAATCAAATACCCTCTGGGAACTGTAGTGTAGCTAGGAGTCCCGAGGCTGCACTCCCTGAGACTGTGAACTACAACTCCCGACGTGCATCGGGAGGGCCACTAGGTAGGAAGAGTCCTCAGGAGCTCGGTCTGGAGTTCCAGGCTCCCCAGTGACAGCAGCGACTGGAAGCAGCGGGCGTCCCTTCAGTGCTAGGCCTGTCCTCGGAGGGGTGTGTGCTGGACGTATCCCCACGTAGCTCCCATCTCTGGGCCCAGAGTCTGTGCATGGCGAAGTCCCCAGGGAAGTCTACCCTGGAGGAGATTCTGGGGCAATATCAACGGAGTCTCCGGGGTGAGTTGCTCCGAACCTCTGTGCCTAGTGCCTTGGTACCCAGGGCCTTAGAGGGTGGGAGCAGATCAGATGCCCTCACTTGGGCTTGAGCCAGGCTGCTGAGGAAGAGATGGATGTGGCTCTGATTTTGAGGAGGATGAAAATTTTCTTCACAGTCAAGCAGCGTTGCTTCCTTTGATTCTCGTAGTAGTTTCCAGACTCAACAAGGTGCCCTGGTCTTAACTTAATTTAGCATCTCTCTCAACTAGTGCCAGCAGAAACTCGTGGCCGGCGCTATGCCACTTTTGTCCCCTTTTCGTACTTTGCCTTTTAATCCAATAAATTCGTAATTCACACTTTTTACACAAATTACAGTGCCGCGAATTGAAGGGGACTTAAATCCAGGGGAAAACATCAATTGCTATTTGAATCACAACAGTTTGCGGTGTGCAGTAAATCATTTAAAACTTATAACAATGTTATGAGTAGTCTTATTTTACACATGGCCAAGGGTAAAACAGGCCAAAGCCTGCACAGCTGATGTGTAGCAGAGCCAGGTATTAAAATTCGGGCACGTTTGCCTTCAAAGCCTGTATCTTTTTAATTAATTCAGATTTTCTTATTACAGTTCCTATGAATGATTATCTGCCGAGGTGATGTCCAAACTTGCAGAGGACGCTGTTGTTTTGGACAACATATATAACCCCTAGAAAATTATAGTTCTCTCCTGTTACAATAGAAGTTATGATATTACCTACTGGAGAATTATGAGGAGCAAATGAAATAATCCACATAAATCAGTGATTTTCAGACTTCTTAAAAAATCGTTACCCATAGTAAGAAATATATTTTATACAGAATATATATACCAAACTAAACGAAAAGTTTTACTAAAGAATTCTTATGCTGCTAGATGCCATACACTTTGTTATTCTGTTGCATTTAAAAATTCCTCTAGGTTATGAGGAACAGTTAAAATATGTAAAAATTTAGAGGACTAAGTTATTCATAAATTATTGTTGTGCCTGCTCTGAGTTAGGTGTACTATATGCTGGGGATGCAATAGGGAGCAAGATAAAGTCCCTGTCTCCGTGGAGTTTCTAGATTAGGGAGGGAGAAAGACAATAAATAGAGAAATTACAGATCACTGTGTTAAAAAATAAGGATGATGAGCAGTACTTGGCATATAAGCACTCATTAAATGTCAGCTGCTGTTTATATGTGGTACTTGAAGGAAAATGATTTTTTTTCAAGGAGAAGAGAAAATGTCTTCTTGTGACTCTTGACTTGGTAGAGCTATTCATTTTCCACACTTATCAGTATTGTTTTGAACTATCAACATTCTTGGCATTCAGCCTACAAAATTAAAGAAATTAAAGGATCAGTCTTCAGTTTAGAGCTTTCAAGAGCTGTTAGATATAGAAGAAACCACTTATAACTTTTCATTTGGAAGGAAGAAAATTACTGTACCCAACAATAGGAGTAATTTTACTTAAATTTTTTAATTGGTAAAAATTTTCTGTTTTCCATTATGTTTCTTTAAAGCTTTTCCTCTTTTTACCTTGTTTTGAGCCTTTATGATACCATTGGGAATTATTTCAGGTTAGGTATTTTGACAGTTAAGAAGTTAATTTTAAGCTACTGTTATAATAAATGTTTAATACCACTGGTGCTGCTTTCAGTAATTAGAAAATGAATTTTCATTTAAAGATAATACATTTTAAAATGTTTTTTTATTTTTAAATATTTGTCCATGTTGGGCCAGGGTTAGCTTAGTGGTTTTGCCACCTGCTGCGTAAGTGCGAGGACCCGAGTTCAATCCCCGGTACCAAAAAAAAAAATTTGTTTATGTTACAGCTTTGAGAAAGAATTAACCCTGAACTTTAGCACAATCAGAAGTTCTTCATTTTCCAAATATAAATTTGGGCTGGGGATTTAGTTCAGTGGTGCTGCCGCCTGCCGCCTGCCTCCTGCCTCGCAAGCGCAAGGACCCAAGTTTGATCCCCGGTACAAAAAAAAAAACAAACGAAGTATCCTTGTTAAAAGTAGTTTATATTTGCATATATATATATTTGTTGTTGTTGTTGTTGTTGTTGTTGTTGTTTTTTGTACCGGGGATCGAACTCGGGTCCTTGAGCTTGCGCAGCAGGCAGCAAAACCATTGAGCTAAATCCCCGGCCTAAAGTAAATTGTATGTTTCTTAATAATCAAAATGTTCTGGAGTTATTTTATATGTGGAACTTCGTTATTTCTGTGATTGTGCCCAGTTAAGAATGTGTTATTAGAATGTCTAGCTTCATTCATACTTAATGGAAAGCTAATAAATGGTCTTTCCTGACTAGTTAATCCTATGATATATCTGCACATGGAATCATTACTAATATCCCTTATTCTTGTTCAGCCAGGAAGAGACACATACAAATGCAAAAGGCCTTCACAATTTTCCATGAATTTCTACCTCTAGATTTTGTAACTTTTCTGCTTTTATTCATTTTAAATATAACTTTTTGGAACTATTATAGTATATTATAAATTTGAAGTGGAAATGTGAAAAGCAGAGTCAGCGTTCATAGTTTTTTTTTGCCTGAAGCCTGAGTGAAATCCTTGATTCTCCTGGACTCAGGTGGTGCTGGAGCAATCCTGAAAATAGGAAACCCTATTTGCAGAATCCACACTCACCTCTCATCCTTTCCCTTACACTTTTCAGATATGTGCACAGTGTGATCCCTTGAAAGATCCCTCCTTTTCTTTTATTATTTAAATATTTTAATTGGCTTACTTTGCAATTCTAGAATTGACAAACATTCCATTCATTAAAATAGATTATGTGTTCCGAGATATCTCTTGCTTTGAGTTGCCTGTGCCCACTCTGCAAGAAATTGAATAGTTTTAATGATTCTTCAAAAGGAGAGTTCTGGCAGAAAAGTTGGAAGACTTTCATTGCCTGGCAGATATATAATAGAATTTCTTGCTGCGCGTGGTGGCACAAGCCTGAAATCCCAGCACTTGGGAGGCTGAGGCAAGAGGATTGCTGCAGGTTCAAGGCCAGCCTGGGCTACATAACAAGTTTCAGTCCAGTCTCAAAAAAGAATTATTCCTACACAGTAAATGATCCAAAATGTTTCAGTGTAATAAAATAATGGACATATCTAAGGTGTTCTTGGAGCCTCAGAGTTTAATCTAAATTCAGGGGTGATTTGAACAGTCTCCTGGCAGTATGGTTAGGTGTTTCATTGACTGTATAGTTAGCAATAATTCAAGATCACAGAATGGCTGAGAACATATTTATAACTGGGGAAGTTAGTAAATAATGTCCCTCCTATAATTTAAATTCAATGCATCATTGTATAAGGCCATGAAGTATAAAATAAAGTAGTTTGTAGCCAAAAAGGATGAGAAAAGTCAAAATAACGGGCAACTCAGGCTCTGTTTTAAGTTTCTGCACACTTGAGTGCAAAGATGTGATTTTTTTAAGAAGGATAGACGTCTCTAAAAATGAGGTATCATAGCCTGAATGTCAGAATAATGTCTCATCTATTGCCACAGTGTTTGGAATAGATATAAAGTCTTATCGATAATATCTATATACATTGCTCACCTGTTCCAGTAGTTCCAACCCACTTTTGTATGGATGGACAAAAAAACCCCACCAAAAACCAAACCAAATGTACCAATAAACTTAATTAATTAAAAAAATACCTAGTATGACAGAACACATAACTTCTTTTCTATGTGCATTTTGTTTGCTAGTTCTTCATTTTTCTTTCAAGACTTTGATGTCTCAGCCTCTAGACACCTTCTGGGATTGGGGGGAAGAGTATAATGGAGTCAAAAAAGACAGTGTACAACTAAGAGCCAGGTCATTGAACTTAGCTTTGCTCATGACCATCTGTGAGACCTTAGGCAAGTTAATAAACTATTCTTGGATTTCTATGTCCTCATTTGTAAAATGAAAAGTTTGGAATGAATGTAGAGAATTATTGCATTTAGGAGACAAGCAGATGACAAAATGTGGGACAGAGTCAGCAGAAGACACTAGGGAAAGGTGAAGCTTATTTTTTCTCAAAGCAGTGTCTTTCTTGCTTTCCCCAGCCCTTTCTTTCTTCTTCCTTCCTCCTTCCCTTTCTCCAAAAAAGAAAGTCAAGCAAAACAACCCAAAGCCTCCTTCTGGGCACCGCCATCTGACCCTTGAATTGCTAATATCTGTCCGGTCCGTCACCACTCAGTTGGACCATGTAAATTTTAAAGGCTCCTTCTGCCTTTTGAAAATCAGAGAAAGGAGTTGGACTAGATGAAAATGAGAGGGTGAATATGGGAATGAGGTATATCTGATGAAGGCCCCTTTTTAAGAAATTACTCTAGTTCAAGAAGACCAGCGATAATGTTGATGTTCTCTGTGGTACTTGTATCTGATTGGCCCATCTTTCCAGATCCTGCAAACATGTTTGGCTCCTGCCAGGAAAGGGCTCATGTCTGTAGAATGGCTGTGTTAAACTTAGTTTTTGGCTAGTGGATTAGCCAGCAGTGATATCATCTGTACCTTTGGCAGACTTCAGAAAATGCATACAACTTAAATGAAAGGGTTTTTTCTCCCTGATTTACTCATAAATTTTTTTTCTTTTTCTCTTTTCTCAAATGTTTTCTGGGTATTGGTTATATATACATATGTACAGATGTATGTACATATGTACATCTCATATATCAGATGTTATGATTTTACTGATAAAGTTTTATGTATTCTTTTTGTTCATAGATTCTCATGGCTTTCTTTTTAGTAGTTTTAGCTTTTATCACTTTCTTTTGCTAGAATGAAAAAAAATGATACAATCTTTTCCCACTATTAATAAGGTAAAATAAGCAAAAAAATATGATTGAACAGCCAGAAGAATTTTTAACAAGTTGTCATCCTTGGATAATCTAGAACCAAAACTATGGTTCAGTGCTATGAAATTGTAAGGGCACTTTAAAATGTTCTTGAATGGAAAAAGGCACAAAATATTGAGATTAATTGTATTTTCACCCTTTTACTTAATAATAACTTTTCAGAGATCAACTGTAGAGAAGGTAGCTTGAAATGCACTTAACGCATTTGCTAAAGCAACCTTGATTATGATGGAACTTCATGAAAACCCACTGGAATATTTAAAGGAATGGCCCTAGAACAAATATTGCCTCATGCTTTAGGCCATGAAACAAAATTAAGTTAAATGTGAATTCTGAGTTCTCAGTGCCAGAAGATATAACTCCTTCCTTGATACCTATATTAGAAATACTCCGTCCTAACAGTAATGGTCTCAGGTTGTGCCCTGCTCACCAGCACAACTATGGCAGACTAGCTCACTGTCCTACCCATTTTTTTCCAAAGGCAGGCGAAGTTACAATACAATAATGTGGTAATTGTGATGAGAAGGATATTTTTTAAGATTGAACTCTCCTGTTTTATTTATCTCAACCAGGGATGATTTTTTTTTTCCAAGCAAACATTTAATCATGATTGTCCCAACTGGATGTGGAGGGAAATGCTAGTAGCATGTAGTGAGTAGAAGCCAAGAATGCAGCTAAACATGCATAATCCAGCTCTTTACAACAAAGAATTATCAGGTCCAATATGTCAATAGCACCGAGGTGTCAAAATCATGAGCTAGAGGCAGCAAGGCTTTGCTCATAGCCCTTTCTCCACAAGAATCATATTTGAGAGTAATTATACAGTTTGTATTGGCTGGTGATTTTAGCCATATTCTTTTGCTAGGCTAGCTAGAGTTGCTTCTTTATCAGTGGAAGTGATAGGTACATAAGTCCTCTCAGTTGGTGCCAAAGAAATGCCAGGTATATCCCTCAGAATGAATATAGCCAATCTCTTTAATTTGGCAACTCCCATACATCATTAGTGATCTTCTAGACCCTGCTTTCTTAAATATGCTTCCATTCATCTTCAGATTATCTATTACTCCTGGCACCAACCACTTTAGCACATTTTTAGCTATTAGATTCTTAGGATAGTATTTTCTTGGAGATTTTTTTTTTTCATTTCTGTACTGTGCTTTTAATGTAGCTATTATACTTGCTGTTTACAGAGCTGGCTTTGTCTGACTTTGGAGTGTGCTTCGTTTTTCTACCGTCAATCCCCTAGTAAATGGCAACAACAATCTTCTAAACTAGGATACATCACAGTCAAGTGTGGACAGACTCCTGTTTCTGTTATTTTTCCGTGGTTTCATTTTTCTTCTTGTCTCCTCTAGTCTGAGCTTGTGTAAGGAACATTTACAATGTATCTAATATCTCAGCCTAGAGAGTAGTTCATTGCGTGTTTTCTCAGAGACAGCTGGGTGATTCACGGGGTGTTTCACTCTCCCTGGCGCTAAGGCAGTTCTCTTTCACATCTCCCAGGACAGATGGAGAATGTCGAAATTAATAATTCACAATATGTAGGTAGCTGATGATCGTTTATGTTAATCAGCTTTCCATTGTGTGAAGAAGTACTTGAGAATAACAAAGGAGGAAAGGTTTATTTGGACTCATAATTTCAGAGATTTCAGTCAGTGATCAGCTGCCCCCATTGTTACCGGCCTGTGGTGAGACAGAGCATCATGGTGGTGGAGCGTGTAGTGGAAGAGGCTGCTCACCCCATGGCACCCAGGAAGCAGAGTGAGAGAGCCAGAGAGGCAGGGACCAAGGACAAGATATATCCTTCAGAGCCAAGCCCCCAGTGACCTACTTCCTTGAACTAGGCCCCATCTCCTCATAGCCTTTCCAGCTTGGATTCCATGGATGAGGTTAGTGTTCTCACGATCCGATCCAATCACCCCTCTACGCTCCACTTCTGAACACTGCTACTTTGGGGATCAAGCTTTCAATGCATAGCCTTTTGAGAGACATTTGAAATCCAACCCATAATATCCTGTCTAGGTGGAGACATACTTGCATAGTGTTCAGAAACATCTTGATGAAGAGAAGCTCAGTAGTGAGCTGGGAGTTAGAACGTAGGGTGTAGGAAACGGCTGAGAAAATGAGTGAGAGAGAATGAAATTTGTCAGCAGTCATCAGCTCAAAAACCTTTTAACTGCTCATTATACAGATTAATGTTTGGAGAGTAGACCAGCAGAAATGTTATTTACTTGCATTATATTCATGTGATCTGTAGGACTCAGAAGTCCTGTTTGTATTCATATTCATAATTGAGTTTACATTCAGCCTGCAGTTGATACTGGAAAAATGACAGCAAGATGCATCATTCTGAAATACCCTACTGTCCTCTGAGGAGAAAAGAGGAAGTGAGTGTTCTCTCTGTCTCTTGTGTAGATTAAGCTGTCTTGCATTAACAGTAGGATAGGAAATGATAATGGGAACTCCTGTCTAAAGTGTAAGCAGCAGATAAGTGCATCTGAGGAATAGTGTTCTTAATAAGGGTTGTGTGAGCTTCAGTTGCAGTGGCTCCAGTTGAAGAGTGATGGGTTTCATCTGTCTGGAATCATCTGAATGTTACTATTCCTCAGGTCTAACCCTTTGTCATAGTGTGTAATTATGGTGCTATGTATATGTTTGAAAAACAGAGCCTGTTTTGAAATGTTGTATTGAAATGACTTTAAAATGTCATTTACCTCCTTGATCTTAGGGTTAGGACATACTTCTTTTTTTTTTTTTTGGTACCAGGGATCGAACTCAGGTCCTTCCACTTTCGAGGCAGGCAGCGGAACCACTGAACTAAATCCCCTGCCCTAGGACATACTTCTTACAAATTACTTCTGTTCTTCTCTGACTTTAGTAACTGAGTCAGTTACTAGAACAAAACTAGAACAAAAACAAAGCAGAACAGAACAAAAACAGAACAAAACAAATACCAAAGCCTTGTGTATCACTACTCTTTGGAATAGTTGTTGAGTTCAATATCTCATTATTCACATGATATTTCCTTACTGCAACTTAATAGGAAAAAATACTTATGTTACAAGATATCTAATGTACTTTAAGAATTCCAAAAGATTAAACAAGAATATTATAAAAAGGACTAAAATGGCTATTAAAACCCTATTTTGTAATCTGATGTAAGAACTCAACCATAGGGATTTTTCAACATTTCAATTTTTTTTTTTAGATTTTTTTCCCTAATATAGCTTATTAGCTTTTAGTCAAAGTATAAATAAATAATTATTCATTGTCTTAGAGGTAAAGTCATTTGATAGCTCTATGGAGTGCACTTTTAATGTTAATCAACACTGTTTCCTTTCTAATGGATGCAGGACAGGCAAGTGCTTTATTCATAGATTTAAGGGCATAAATCAAAAGCTCTGAGAACTAAATTGCTTATCATCTAACACTTTGATTTTCCTTTTCTATTGACAAATCTCTTTAGAAAATGCTGAGTTATTGAAAAACTATTGCTGTTCCTTATATTGCCAAAACCAGGAATACATTTTATTTGGACTTCCTTACACTCATGATTGAGTAAGGGGAGATCAGGCCTGGTTAGTAATCAACACTTAGTTTGTGTCAGAGAAAGATCTGTGTGGAAATAGGCTTGGTTTAGAGAAAAATGTAGTGATAAATTCAGTGGGTCTCTTCTGTAGTCAAATAATAGAATTTCATTAACTCATACCTGAAAGACCTAGTCTCTTTATTTTAATCAAGGTAGAAAATGAGTTGTTGTAGCAAAGAAAATACATTAAATATCTTGTAACATGGACTATTTTTCTATTAAGTTATATTTTTCCCACCTTTTCTGAATTTTGAAATTAATGACCTTGGAGAAAAATGGAACCTGTTTTTCAAGGTCCTATAAAATATATATTTATAAATATGTTTGTTTTCATATGTAATTGGTACTGAATCAAGTCTTTTTCTTGCACTTAAATTGCCCCTGGTGTTGGAGCCCTCTGGAGGCTCCACAGGACTATTGGGGTGGGAATGGGGAGAGTGGAGGAGGTGAGGGACCTACCTCTCTCCTCTCCATGTAGTCTCAGGGCCTCATCTCTTCTTATGGCTTCTTCACAGGTCTCTCTAGCAAGTTTGACTAGCTAAGATGAGGCCAGGGTCTTGCATGACATATCTCTTACTCCTTTTATTGGTTAATGCAAATTATAGGCCTAATCATTACCAAACTAGGATTACACTAGGAAGTAAGGTGGAGTCCTTGAGGCCATTTTTAAAGATGAGCTATCTCATCAGTATACTTTAAAATACTTCATTTTAACCTGCAATCCTAGTACTCTGGGAGGCTAAGGAAGAAGGATCACAAGTTTGACCCCAGCCTGGGCAACTTAACAAGACCTTGCCTCAAAATAAAAATATATTTTAAAAGGTCTAGAAATGTAGCTCAATGTGAAAGCCCTGAGTTCAATCCCCAGTACAAAAGAGGGAAGTAAACAAAATAAAACAAAGAAACAAAAAAAATCCTTCCTTTTAATCTTTAGACTTGTCTTAGTTACTTTTCTCTTCTTGCTGAGACAAAATACCTGATACCCAAAGTTAAAGGGAGAAAGGTTTATTTGGCTCACAGTTTGTAGAGGTTTCAGTTTATAATCGGCGGGTGCCAAAGGAAGAATGGCAGAGGGGCAACAGTTGATGGCAGTGGAAGATGCAAAAGCAAAAGAACCTTAATAGGGTCTTTCTGCCCCTTTTATCTTATCCAGACTACTGGGATTAGGGCAGTGCTAAACCCATCAGTGAACAGGTTTAGTAATCACATGCCCTTAATCCCAGCACTCACACTCTAGATTCAGCCACCTCTGAGGCCACCAATGACCAAATAAGGCTTTGTGGGACATCTAGACCCAAACCATAGCAAGACCATTCAAGGGATGATCAAAAAGTATGGCAAATGTTTAAAAATGTATTCAAGTACAAGACAGATTCCCATTAATCCCCTTCAGACTACTCCCCCTTGCTTCAAACACATTTATTCCATCATTCTTGCCACTTTCTGACACAATTCTGGAAGTCCTCTTTCATGAGTGTCTTGCATTGTGATAAAAATATGGTGAATGTTGCTACTGAGTACCATCCAATAGAATAACAGGCTTGTAAAAACATTATGGTGTGTCCTCATCCATTTTATTCACTGGATGTAGCACTGTGTGACTTTGGGCTCTTTCCAAAGTCAAAGTGACCATGAAAGGTAAACATTTTGAATCAGTTCAGGACATCGATGCACAACAGTGCATCTAAAGATACCAAAGAGGGCATCCGGAACTGTTTCAAGAAGTGGCAATAACAATGGAATAAGCATGTTCCAAGCAAGTTGGAATACTTTGAAGGGAAATTAATGGCAATGTGTCTTTAACTATATTTTTAAAAAATTTAAACATTGTATTTTTCAATCATATTTCATATAAGTGTGCTAGTTAGTTTGAGCCTCATTTTTAATAACGGTCAGTTGTACTAACCAGGAATCTTTACATAAAGAGTCAGCCAACAGTGGATAAGGAGGCCTGTACAATAGGGTATGCCACCATGAGCACTTCAGCTGTTCAAAACTCAATCAAAATTAGGCCAGGCATTTGGATGTCTTCTGATGGGGCAGGGGTATCATGTCCTCAGGGAGAATGAGGCTTCCCTAGGCCAGGAGTAACATGACTGAGTCCTTCGGGCTGGTCTTACCTACCCACTCCTGTGTCTCCAGACAGAGTAGTGGACATTTAAGCACTGAGGGGAAGGAGGGCATATACCTGGACTGGTTATTGCTTGAGGGAAGAGGGAGTTCTGCCTTTCAGTACTGTTTGCTGGTGGTGTTCACTGGCAGAGCACAGGCCTAGCATGTGTGAGTTCGTGGGTTCTATCCCAAGCATAAAAAAAGAAGAAATCAACAATTGCAGTGACAAAAACTTTAGATATCATCCTATCTAACCTCTAACAGCTGAGCTTAGTCTTCTCTCCCTTCTTCTGGCATAGTCCCCACCAAGAACTCTGCTCTTATGCATAAAGTTCCAGAAACAGCAGATTCTCCCTTCGAGACTGCCTTCCTGATCAAGTGTCCATGTGATTGCTCATATTTATTGGCTCCGAGTTTCATCACATTTTTGTTACAGAGCGTGCCAGTAGAAGCATTCACCAACTAAAATGTGCCTTGAGAGAAGGGGCTGAGACTGTTGAAGAAGAAGCACTGGATCCTTCCGGTAGCATCAATGTAGGACATGAGGACACTGAGACAGCCTGGCATGAGCTGCAGCATAGCCATGCCGGTGAGTACAAATGTCAGTCCTTACCTTTTTTTTTGGTATTGAACTCGGGTCCTTGCACTTGTGCAGCAGGTGGCAAAACCAATGAGCTGAATCCCTGGCCCTCCCCTTATTTTCTAGGATAGCTTTTTTTGTTTGTTTGTTTTGTTTTGAGACAGGCTCTCACTAAATTCCTAACTTGCCTAAGCTGGACTCAAACTTGTGATCCTCCTTCCTTAGCCTCAGAGAGTGCTGGAATTACAAGTGTGCTCCATCACCCCTAGCTAATTCCTAGTTCTCAGAGGGTAGGGTTTTTTTATGTTTGTATCCCAAGTCAGTAGCACAGTTCTTGATGTCTAATAGAAGTTTAAGCAATATTTGTTACATAGCTGTAGGATGGGTGAAGATAAACTGTACTACTCACTTTTCCATCACTATAACAAATATCCAAGATAGATCAACTTAGAAAAGGTTTATGTAGGCTCAGACTTTTGAAGATCTCATTTCATGATTCACTGGCCCTTTGCTTTGGACTTCTGGTGAGACAACACATCATGGTGGAAGTACTAGTAGAGCAAAACCCACTTGCCTAGTGGCCAGAAAGTGAAACAGTGAAAGAGGAAGGGGTTAGGCTCTTATCCTTCCCTTCAAGGACATCCTTTTTATATTACAAAGCCTTCATGTGACTGAAACATAAATTCCAACACCTCCAACTTAAAAGAAGAGAGGTTTAATTTGCTTATGGTTTCAGTCCATGATCAGCAGGCTCAGAGTCATCTTGGTGGGAGAGCACAACAGAGCCAAGCTATTTAGGTCATGAGTTCTGGGAAGCAGAGCTGAAAGGATGAGGGAACAGACATAGACCCCCAAGACCTCTTTCCCAAGCAGACTTACCTTGAAGTGTTCTACACCAATCCCCAGTGAAGATCCCAAAGCCAGTCAAGTTGAAATTTCACCCTAACCTCAACACCCACAGTAACTGGAAGACTTCTCACTAGGCTATACACCTTACAGGCTCTACCACCTCCCAGCAGTGCCAAGCTAGAGACTAAGCCATGATACAGAAGCCTTTAGGGAACTATAGCATAAACCATGGATCTCAATCAAAGTGAATAATCATGTTTGCTTTTGCTGTGTAGTTAATCAGCTCAAAGCTCTGTTACGCCAACAAGCAAGTAAGGAAAGTGAGATATCTCCATCAAGAAGACGAAAAATATCCCCTTCGGTGAGTAAAGCAATGATTTTCTAAGTGTGTTTTGTAGTACATATTGAAGACAATTTAAAACATGTAATAGTAGAAGGCATTAGTGATTATTTTGACTGAGGAAGATACTCCTATTGAAGAAGGAATATATTTTTGATTTGACTTTTAATTCATTATATTTAATGTATTATTTGTTTGAGAAATGTCAGCAAGAGAAAAGTTTAATTTATTTCACAACTGTTGAAAATATAGAAAAAGGACAACACATTTAAAAGCATAATAGTAATATTTATTTATGGTGCTGGAATTGAACCTAGAGCCTTGTGCATGTAGGCAAGTGCTGTACCAGTGAGCTACATTTCCTAGCCCAGTAATTTCATTTTTTAGAGATCATTTCTATATTTAGTCATTTTTAGAAGTTACTCAATTATTTTAGTGCCCCCTTATAATACCTTTTTTTTCTGAATGTCAAACTAGGGTATGTGATACTATTTTACATGTTAAAATATGTAGTTGTAGAGCCGGGGATTTAGCTCAGTGGTTTTGCCGCCTGCTGAGCAAGCACAAGGACCCGAGTTCTATCCCCGGTCCAAAAAAAAAATGTAGCTGTAAAATAGTGTGTTCTATTTCTTCTGAGGTAGATTTGTAGTGCTTTGACACAGTGTATTATTCCTGATTAAAGCATTTTATATGCTAAAGACTGGGATAGATGTGAGAGATACAACTCTGGACTAGTTCAAAATAATAAACTGTCCCTTGAGTGTAAATAGGGCCTATTAATATACTTTCTAGAAGGACTTGGGCCTATCTCACAGGGATTTTGCAATAATTCTTCAGAAATCTATGAAGTATGACACAAATATGTACCATGGCAGCAAAATCAGTGTGTGTGATAGTTAAATACAAAATCTACATACTGGAAACTGGAGACCTGTCACTTTGCTTTATTCACAGTCAAAATGTCATAATGGTACTCTAGATTAGCACTTCTCTCCAGCCTGACACATACTTCTGTGCTTAATTCCTACTTTATAGAAAAGCACAAAAAGACACATATTCAATATTTATAAGTATAGAGTATAATTTTAATAAAATATTGTGTCATTCAGTGAGTTTATTACTATTGATATCTGGTTTATAGAATGCTTTTAAGCACACTGAGGGCGGAGTGCCTTCAAGTCTGCTAGATGAAGTTGTCTGTTAAATTTGCAGACATACTTATTAACTTTATAAGGATAAAACTGAATGGTGATATTATGGAGCTTACTGAATCAGAAGACCTTCATCAGAAGAATTTATTTAGTACACATATAGTGTCTACTGTACTTTACAAATGCACAAGTTTATTTGTATGAAGATATGTAAAAGAATGGAGCTTAGATTCTAACTCATTTCTCAGATGGAAAATGTATCTGGACATTATTACTTATTTTAATATGTGACTATCCAAATAATAATAAACCATTCAAAATATACCAAAGTATTTGCCAATTATTTGTGAACATTTTCCACGCAGTATTAGCTTTTGCTTCTTTATTTTTCACGTTGGTTTTCCCCTACATACGGATAATAACACTGTTATCCCTCAATATCCATGGGAATTTGTTCCAGAACACCCAGTGCTCAAGTCCCTTATGTAAAAGGCCGTAATATTTGCATGTAACCTGTGGTTATCTTCCCATATACTTTAAAAATCACCTCTAGATTACTTATGATACATAATACAATGTAAGTACTATGTAAATAGTTGTTATACTATATTGCTTAGGGAATGATGATCAAAAAAGAAAACAAAAGTCTGTGCATAGCTTTTTTCAAACTTTTTGATCCATAATTAGTTGAAACTGTGGATGACATGGAGGACTGACTGTATTTGTGTACCTTCTGGACTCATTTCTTTCAACATAAAATAATTACAATTAATTGCTTTCTACTCAGCACAGGTGGTTCATTTAAATAAAGTTACACTCGTGCTGGGGTTATAGTTCAGGGGTAGAGCTCTCACCTAGTAGGTATGGTGCTCTAGGCTTGATCACCAGCACTGCAAAAAATAAATAATTAATTTTTAAAAATAAAGTTACTTTGGTTTTTAAATTTCTGAAACATACCAAAAAAGCAAAAATGTTAATTATTTTGCCATGGAGCTGGTATTGTTTAGAATTTCTACTGGACTGAGAAACAGAATGATTAAGAAACAGAAACTCTCTTGTCTCAATCTTTTCTCTAGGTTTAACTTGTTTACTCTCATTTTCCCCTTTTTCAGATTATCTCTTTAAAAAAATCTTGGTATGATACATAATTTTATGAACCATTTCACAATCATTATAAGATAAGAAAGGTTTACATTGAAAGTAATTCCCAACCATGCTGAAGAGCTGGATCACTTTAGAACTTGTTCTGAAATCTCTTCATTGGGATCCTTGGTGCTGTTAGTCACTAAGTTAATGTGTGTCTCTGCTTTAGGGCCCTACTGTTGCCAGTTCTGAGCTCCAGAACAACTTACCTTCACATTCCCTTGAGTACTAATGTCAAAAGCAAAACAAAAAGCAAAACATTTTTCTAATGAATATTTTTTGAGATGGAATATTATGTCACTGACACATTTGGCATCAAATGCTTGAGTCTCTTTTTCAGTGCACTGAAAAAGTTTCCTCTTTTTCAGCTAGTAGTTTCAGCTAGCAGCCCTCTTCTATAGCAGTTTCTTAAAGTTGGCTATTTGTATCTCAGAATTACTAATGGGACATCACATTGTCAGATAGTTCAAATAGGCTGTTCATTCCAAGCCAGTTATGCCACTCCAGCATTTTTCCATTTGCCATGTGCTTTTTATAACTGTTCTCACTTTCTGACTTTAAAAATGATATTCATATCCCTGGATCTTGTATATTTGTGGAATTTACAGAATAGAGAAATAAATACTGTTGAGTACATTGGGGTATATTCTATGTTTATAGCACATCACTGCCTTATTGAGTGTAGAGGTTAGTTGGTAAATCCAAACATGCTTAATTTGGCTTTTGTGCCTTAGAGGTCATCAGAATATGAGGAAACCAATATGCCTACTGTGCACAACCTTGTTCCTATCATTAATGATCAGTCTCAATACATTCATCATTTAGAGGCAGAAGTCAAGTTCTGCAAGGTAAGTTTTTCATTAGTTTAATCCTAAATAAATTTAAACTTATGAGTATATTAATTGTACCATAAATTAAAATTTGCTATTAGTGGTCTTCATGTTTATAACAATTCCTTGACAAGTATCATTCTAAAATTATTGAAAGATTGATGTGTTAAAGAAGCTTGTCAGATTTGGGAATGATATTCTTGACCATGACCTTTCAGATTGCTCAATTTCTCAGCATTCCATTACTATGTCTAATGATTTTATAATACCCTCTCATATTTCAGAATTTTTTCCTTTCTACTCCATTTACTGTAGCCTAGCAGATGGCAAATGTTTTGGAATACTAATACCAATCATTCTCCCACACTTTTCAACCTATTGAAGATGTGGTACAACAATCAGGGATTCTAAGCTGGTAGACTAAATCTGTTTCCATTGTCATTATTAAAACTTTTACCTTGACTTTAAAAAGAATGACTCATGAGATATTATTAAAATGGTCTCAAAACCAAATGCATCACCTATAACTTGTGACACTGGAAGGTTATATTGCTTGACTATACGTAGTTTACTAATTTCATTAGTTTTAGTTTTAGTTTTGTTTTATTATATTCTTTCATCCTTTTGTCTTTTTATTATTAGTCCATAGGTAATATGAGTGATTTATATATATTTAGGAGGAGTATATTTTGCTGCAAAGGATTGAATTATGTGATATTTTATGGGAATTACTGGTATCTTTTGTATCATGCACTATATTTTTAATATTTTGAGTGTTCTCCAAAGGTATAAGGCCAATATATAACTTAAGGAGCTTCTAGATGTTTCATTATCTTGATTTTATAATGGAATTCCTGGTCCTAATGTTTAATTTTCTGTTTGTTCTTGGAAGATACAATCATTAGTATGTAGGTTTTCTGGGATTACCAATAAAGCTAAAATTATATCCTTCGTAGCTACTGCATTAATAAGAATCTATTAATCCCTAAGATCCTATAGACAAAACTTTAAAAAATATAAAGTAAAATTAACTTACCAACTAGTTGGGAATAAAAAACTATTGCCTGTGAGTACCATAGCAGCATAATAGAAAATAGGATGTTGTCTGAGTCACTTTTTTCATCTCTGAGACACAATACCTGATGCCCACAAATTAAAGGTTGAGAGGTTTATTTTAGCTTATAGTTTTAGGAGTTTCAGTCCATGATTGGCAAGCTCAAACACAGAAATAGCATAGTAGAAAGGTCAGATAGAAAAGCTGCTCACATCATGGCAGCCAGGAAGCACAGAGTAAAGGGAAGATCTGGGAGGAAGATACACCCTTCAGTTATCTACCTCTTCAGATGAGTCCCCACCTCCTAACAGCACATTCAGCTCTGAGTTTTTCAGTGCATTAACATGTTCCTGCTAGCTTGAACCACCTGTGGTCCATGCATGACTGTCCCATTGGGCAGCTTGTACCCTTGGTGGTACATGCATGATTTTCCCATTGGGCACCTTGTACTACCCAATGGGACTGTCCCATGCCTCCTGATGGAATAGTCATGCATGTACCACCAGTGGTTCAGAGCTGCCTAGCAGTGGGACATATGAATTACAGCCCCATATTGAATGTATTAATTGAGTGATGTGTAGAGTGCTCACATGATCCAGTCACTTCCAAAAACCCAACCTCTGATCACATGAGACTTTTGAGGGACATTCCTGACCTAAACTGTAGCATTCCACTTCTGGGCCTGGAAAGACTCATGTCCATCTTTTTATGCAAAATATATTAGCATATCTCTAAGAGTTGCCAAAGTCTGTTTAAGCATTGCTGAAAAGCCCAAGTTCAGAGTCTTCTCTGAGATTTAAAGCAAACTCTTAGCTGTGAGCCCTGTAAAAATCAAAAAGAAAATTAAAGACTACCAACATACAATGGCACAAAGTAAATATTTCCATTCTAAAGGGGAGAAATCAGGGGATAGAAAGGAATAGGGACAAAACAAGACCAAAACCAGCGGGACAAACATTAAATCCTATAGCTCTGTTTCCAGTACCCAAGGCAAATTGTGGCACAATGTGGACTCCAAATGGCTTGGATAGCACCACCTCTACAGCACTGCTGCTTGTAACCCTCACATTCTCTCTTTTGTGATGGTTTCCCTCACTGTCTGTGGCCTTCAGCTTCATACTTATAGCTTCATGCACTGGGCTCTCAGGGCCACACTGTCTGGCATCCCTGGCCTTTTTCTTAAATCTAGGTGGAAGCCTCCTCAATCCCACAACTCTTGCATTCTGTATCCCCATAAAATAAGTACCATGTAGATGATGCCAAGGTCTGCCACCACATGGAGGAGTAGCCAGACCCCCTTGTATCATGCCCTTAGAGGCTTCTGAGTGCCGGGGGGACTGAGTGCTATGAAACAAATCCTGAGAATCCAATTCCCTAGGCAGGCCTTCTCAGTCAAGGTCTCTTGGGGTGTCTTCTCAAAGTCTTTCTTTTTTGGAACAGTAAATTGCTTTACTCACCATTCCCCTTTATCTGGCTCAAGTTCATAGATAATCATTGGATCTATCTATATCTTTATCTCACAGCCTTCCTCTACTTAGTCCTCACAAGTTCTTGACATTTGGCCATTAGTAATAATACAATTCATCTTACTTTTCAGCAGTCTACCTCATTTTTAAAAATTTCTTAGATAACTATTTTAATTAAGGTCTTTCTGTGAACCTCAATCCCTTGGAGAAAAAAAATTGTCAGAAACTAAACATATTTGTGATACGGCCATCAGCAGGTTCTCAACTTGTATACACCCAGCCTTCTCTTTGTTCACTAGCTAATGTTTAGGTTGCCTTTCTTGTCTTAAGTATAATTATAATATTTTAGGAAATTGATCAAGAGTATATTTTCCATACTTCGTATTATTCTGAATCCTCTAGCAATCATAAATAAGAACATTTTTTAAAAATGTTTAATATACTTGGTTTCTGATTTTCACAGGAGGAACTATCTGGAATGAAAAACAGGGTACAAGTAGTTGTGCTTGAAAATGAAAGACTCCAGCAAGAGCTGAAATCTCAGATACAAGAGGAGACGATGAGAGAACAAACCCTTCTGGATGCATCTGTGAGCATTTTCAAAGGCATAAATTCTATTTTAGTTTGAATATTCCTCTCCCCTCTCCCCCAACCTTCTGAACTCTAGATTCTCTCCTTGATATTTGGCCAAGTGCTACACTGGTATTTGCTTGATGATTCAAAACTTAGAATTCACTGTGGTGGAATGTATTATCAAGTGAAATAATGTAGTGATGCCTAATATTTACTCCAGTTTCTTCTCTAGGCTTAACATTGATGCTTTTTCCATGTGGAGAAAGAATCGCTCTGAAAGCAGACAGTGTGTTAAATAGGAAAACTTTGTTCAATCTAGAAAGTTTTCAGAACCTTACCTTAGGTCTCTGTTGGATTTCTCTAAACTTTTTGTGAGCTCTAAAATCTAATAGATCTAATTAACAATATGGTATAACAGAAAGAACATTGTACTGAGGGCCCACAGATCAAAATGTTAATCTTAACCATTGTAGATAAGAAACCAGTGTTCACCAAATAGTTTTGTTTGTTTGTTAGTTTTGTAGTACTGGGGGCTATATAACAAACGATTTTGTAGGGCTTTGCATGGCTGAACCTCCAGGGTAGTTCCTTTACTAATAATTTGAGAATATTCACCTGTATCAGCGATTAAGAGCATAGATTCCTAGACTCCATGCCCTGAGAGTCTGATTCAGTTGGTCTAGTTGGGTCATAGAAATATGAATTTTTATCAAGTTGTCTTAAGTGATTCTAATAGCAGTTTCCTATAATTTGAAGAACAGTGGAACAGATAATCTCTATAGTTCTGTGGCACAAAATTCTTGTTAAGATATTTAAAGTGTTTAAATTTAATGTCTTCTTATGACTGGTCAGAGATACTTTTAGATTGTGTTTTTCACTATTTTGCTGTAGGACACGGTTAATCACAGATGTTCTTTTTGTGACAACTTCAGCTTTCCATGGGGAAGTTTTTTTTTTTTTGAGGTACTAGAGATTAAACTGAGGAAATGCTGTTACATTCTCACCCCTCCCCACCTTTTTTTTGAGTAAGGTCTCGTTAAGTTGCCAAAGCTGGCCTCGAACTTGTGACCCTCCTGCCTCAGCCGCACACAGCCTCACAGGTAGCTGAGATTATAAGCACGTGCCGCTGTGCCTGGCTGTAGGGAAGTTTTAACACTTTGCTGTTGCAGCTTTACTTTGTATTGACTTTGGTGGCTTTGATTTAGTCATCTTTAGTGTATTAGTCTTGATGTTTTACTTAGGTATCTTCTCATTTTGTTTTTGAAGAGTTTTTTATTTCTGAGTTATTTTTAGTCAAGTTATATGTGTTAGAATTTGCTTTTGAGAAGTATCTGTGTTAACTCTGAAAAATAAGGTAGGCTGATTGGTATTTCAGTTTATTTTTCTGCAATTACATTTAAATTTATAACCAGTTATTTTTCCCTCAATATTTAACTTTTTTGAAAATTTGTATGATTATTATTAGTGGTTTTAAATTTTCTCTTGCTTATTTTTTAATGTCAATTTGAAGAAGATAACACCATAAACATTTTTTTTAAAATTACCTAGAAGTTGCTCATTAAGAAAATAAGTATAGGGCCGGGGATTTAGCTCAGTGGTTTCGCCACCTGCTGCGCAAGCGCAAGGACCCGAGTTCAATCCCCGGCACCAAAAAAGAAAAAAAAAAGAAAAGAAATATAGTCTTTTGCTTTCCTTTGAAATATGTAGCCACTTAGCACAACTCCATTATTCATGATCTTCAATATTTATATAATGGCAAAGAAGTAGAAGAAGGGGAAGTGAAGTAAGGAAGGAAATTAGGCAGACCAGTGAATCAAAGAGCAAGAGAAATGAGTAATTCAGAAAGGGAAGGAAATGAGAGTAATAGCACACATGCCTGGCAGACTGAGCAAAGAGAATTTGCTAAGAAAAACTTCAGTCATAACCCTAGAACACATGAGGTTACAGAGAGGTTTTGTACACTTCCTGTAAACATCTACATGAACTAAAATGTAGTACAAATATTGATATGATCCTTGCAGATGTGTCCAGTGACTGTGGTATGGATTTTCATGCTATTTCTTCTGTGTCATTTATTGTTACAGAATTGTTACTCTCACATTTACTTGTGTACCTAAATTGAGGCATTTCAGCAATGTATGCAGGGTGTGGTATGGGAAATTTTGATATAAAGAAAACTTTCTAGAATTTCTTAAATATAAAGAGATACAGAGATATGATCTTCTTTTCCATGGGAGACATTTTTTAATGAGTGAATTGAAATGTTGATGCTAGAATTTGCCAGCACTATTGCTGACTTGAATATTGATTTTCAGTGTTTCATAATGTCCTCTTTAGAAAAATAACTGAAACAGTTATATAGTAATAACTAATGTTTATTGGTAACTACATGGTAACTACATTATAATGTGCCATGCGCTATATCAAACACTTTATGTGATTTCAGTTTCACAATAGCCACATAAGGCAGGTGCTATTATCTGCATTTTCAGAGGAGAAAATTAAAACACACAGTGGTTAAATAACAAGTCTGACGTAACAGAGCTACAAAATGCCAAAGCAGAGACTTAACCCAATACTGTCTGACTCCCTAAGCCCCTTTACCTAACCTCAAATTATACTACCTTTCTGCATGGACAGGAGAAGTTCATCAATACTGAATGAAACCGTTTTCATTTGCATAGACTAAAAGTTTCCCCCACCAGAGAAGAGAAGACTGTCCTTTTTGGTGCCTCGCATGCCCAGCCCTGGACTTGGAGGGAGCCCAGCAAGACGATTAGCTTTTGGCCTAGCTATGAAGTTGAAGAAGCAAGCAGATGATTGTGTTTCTATGGGATTAGGGAGCTGAACTCAGGGCTGTGCACATGCTAGGCAGGTGTTCTACCTCTGCCACACATCTGGCACCTTTTTATTTATTTATTTTTATTTCGAGAAAGGATCTTGTTAAATTGCCCGGGCTGGCCTCAAACTTTCAATCCTCCTGCGTGCGCCTCTCAAGTAGGTGGGATTACAGGCCTTTACCCCCAGATTCCAGATGATTTTTTAAAAACTGAAACTATGCACTATATTTCATTTCTATCTTCATTTTTCACCACTGTTTGTTCTATAAAATTACTCTTCAGGGGAAGCTTTCTCTAGAGTTCAAAAAATGATATTAAAAGCAGTTATTTATTAGAAATTTTGACATGTATACTCATTCACTTGGACTTTTTTTTCTAAGTAGAACATTTTTAAGCCATTTCTTTTTATGTTTGGTCTCCCTCCACTACTAATACTCCCTTCAATTAAGAAATATAAAGTTTTTAATGAACTTCAGGATTTAATACATACAGTTTTTGGTAACTTAATTAAATACCACTCAAGTTTTTGGGTTTTTTTAACTTTCTGTGAAAGAACAAAATGTCCATCAGACTAGCATTTCTTTTAACAAAATGATAATATTTTATATCCTAAATCAGCTTTGTCTATAAGCTTTCTCTTATTTCTCCGTAGGAAACTAGAACCCTGTCCTTCATTGAGCTCAAAAGCAGCTTTGAATGCAATAACATCTTGGGAGAATTGGCCCCACCTACACAATCAAGTACAAGCACATTAGCATAGCATACTATACTCCTCCTGAGATCCTTAATTTGATTCTCTAGCTTTATCTTCTGACTTCCATCATCTTGTACATTTACTTCTAGTAATGGGTGAATTTCCTATGAATCCTCCTATGTGAGGCACCATACTCTTTCACATCTGTGACTTTTCTCAGGTAGATGTGGTCTTCCCTCTTTCTAGAATAACTCTCCCATCTAGATATTGCACCAGGGCCAAAGCTACTCCTGAAAACCTTTAAGTTTCTATTTGTTTAATATCCCTTCTTTGTTCTGGCATAGTCCCTCATGCACACTTTGGGCCTAGAACTTAGCTATTAAATCGAAATTATCCACTTTGGTGTTTATTTCCTTCATTAGACTGTAAACCCCTCTTGTCTGAGATTGGTCTTGTTCATTTTTGACTTGGAAGCTTTTGGCACAGTTTGTGAATACAGTAACTGCTGCACATGTTTGCACTAGAACTTGCAGAAGAATATGGAATAGGATCTCAGACTACTTCTACAGATGAATGCAGTTTACCACTGTTATGGCTTGTGTCTAGATGTCCTCCCCCCCCGAAGCCTCATGCGGTTGTAGGTGGGGATTTTTCTGAGGTGACTGAATCTAGAGTGTGTAATTGATTTATGGTGCAATACTAGGTTCAGTAGCACTAGGATAAGGGATGTGAGTGCTACTTACTGCCCTAAGTAGTCTGGACAAGATATAAGGGATAGAAAGAGTTGTGGTTGTCCCTTGTTGCTTTTTCTTTTTCTGCTACCATGAGCTGTTACCCCTCTGTCACCCTGCCTTGAAGTCAGCTGATTATGGACTGAAATCTCTACAAACTGTGAGCTAAATAAACCCTTTCCTCTTTAACTTTGGATGTCAGGTATTTTTTCTCAGCAGTGAGAGAAAAGTAACTAATACAACAACATTCTAGAATGATATGACCCTGCAGTATTATTCAGTGCTAGGAACCTTATGAGTACTATATCCCTTATGAGCACTATAACCTTTGGACCTTAGCAAGAGGTCAATAATTACTTGAATTAAATTAACATATTTTAATCCTTTTGCATACATAAATTTACCTAAATCTTTAGGTTCCATATTTCATTGAATGTTGAGAGGGTGGCAGAGTGCAAACTGACAATGGGAATACCAACTTCAATCCAAAGACATGTTTTGTTTGTTTGACAAACTTTGAGCCAATATTTAGTAATGTTTCAAATGAACTACAATCTATCTTGTCTTTAAAAAAAGGTCTGGTAATAAGAATTTGCATTCCCACATGGAAGCTATTGATTGGAACTTAGTAGTGGCCACTTTCCTTGCACAGGACATATTTCCTCCATTTTCCATGGTCCCTATCGCTCTTTTTTTTTTTTTTTTGGTACTGGAAATCAAACTCATGACCTTGCACTTGCTGGGCAGGTGTGGTGCCCCTGAGCTACATCCCGGCCCATCTACCACTCCTTTTTGAATCCCCAAATCACTTCTGTTTATCAACATATATGCACTATTTTTTCTTATTAAAGATAAAGTGTTCTTTTTGAAAGGCATAATCACATAATGGTTTAGGAGATTCAAGGAAAAATATTCCTTTTTCTGTACTTAGACCGCTTCTGACACCAAATGTTTGGGATTTTGTTTTCCACATGAAGCCATTTTCTGTTACTCTGTGGACACCAACTTGGTATCCAGTGGTTCAGTTCTGACCCTGGCTACCCAGAGTGGGCATCAGACTCCACAGATTAAGGACTCAATCCCACAAAACTACCCCATACCTTAGATGCCAATAACAAATAATCAATCTCCAAGTTACCCATAATTCTGTCTGACTTGGCTATAAATTGGGGGTTCCCACAACCCATTCCTCATATTGATATTTTGTTATAACAACTGGTTTATTATAAAGAGTGTTATAAATAATTCAGATGAACAACCATTGAAGAGGTAATAGGGCAAGGTCCAGGGCCTCATGTATAGGAGCTCCTGTCTCCAAGGAGTTGGAATGTGCCACCTCCTTGACACATGGATGTGTTCACCAACCTAGAAATACTCTGAACTCATCACATAGGATGTTGTGGAGGCTTCGTTACATAGAGATGATTGATTAAATCACTGCCCATGGGTGATTAAGTCAATCTCCAAACCCTCTTTCCTCTGGGGGGGGGGGGGTGGACCAAAAGTTCTAGTCCTCTTGTGCCTTGGTCCTTCTGGTAACTGTCATCCCCTAAAACTATCTAGGGACCCTGCCACCAGTCATCTCATTTTCATAAAAAGATTTCCTTATCACCCTGAGCGTTCTAAGGGTTTTGCTGAGTCAGGAACCAGGGGCTAAGACCAAATAGTACATCAAAAGATGTTCTTAAGAATACTCAGAAAATTACCGTGGTTTTAGGATCCAGGGACAGACATCAAATATTTCTTATTATGTCACAGTCATGAACTCTGGAGCCAAATTGCATGGGTTCAAATCCTAGTTCTTCCACTTTAGCCACCTCCCACCTCTGTGACCATTAGCAAGTTATATGAAACTCATAAAACAGTGCCCAGCACATAGTAAACACCTCATGTACCCGCAACTGTCATTATTAGCCCTCCCTCTACAAAATGTAGAAAATGAAAAACAAACCAAGAGAGGGCTGTGTGTTTCAAGAGTATATGTCTTAGGGCTGGACCTGTAGCTCAATGGTGGAACCCTTGCTTAAAAGGTATGCGATCCCAGGTTCAGTACACAGCACCACAAAGGGAAAAAAAGAAAAAAGGAAAAGAAGTATATGTCTTTGGAGGAGTAAGGAATAATTCCGTTTGTTGAAATTAGTGACATCCATTCCTCTTTGTTCACATTGGGATTATTGCCTATTCCTGTAGGAATTTGACTCTGTGTAGAGTCTGGTGTAGAATACGACCCTAATAAGCTGAAAATGTGAAAGGTTTCTTGATTTGTAACTTAGAAGCATATGCTTTTTTTCCCCATTGAATATGAGTGAGAATCAGTATTCCACTTGTAAAATATGCCTGTTTATTTAAAGTTGAATGCTAATTGCAGTTACTGGCACATTTTATTTCAGGGAAACATGCAGAATTCTTGGGTTGCAACAGGTGAAAATTCCAGGGTGGGCGAGAAGAGACCATTTCCCCATGATGATGGAGATATCCGAAAAGCTGCTGGCGAGGCTGAAAAATGGAAGCTAGAGCTGGTGAGTATTTGGGTACTTTTTTTCATACATCTGCTTTTTATTTTCCCATTTTGTACCTTTTTGTCCTGGTAAAATATACACAACATAAAATTTGCTACTTTAACTATTTTAAATGTACGGTTCATGTGCATTAAATATATTCACAATGTTATACAATCACCTTCCAAACAGCTTTCCTATTAGTGGATAAGCCCTTTGAGGAACATTCTCAATCCAAATCATAGCAATTTCATTTTATTATTCTTATTCGTTTCCCTTCTTTTTCTGTCTTCTTTTAGATTATTTTTATGATTTCCTTTTATCTTCTTTTATTGATCTGAAATAATCTTCAGCACCAACATTCACTTGATTGCTTAAATCAGAATCCAGGGGTATTTTTTAGTGTCTTTTTCTCTCTCAACTTCAGTCAATCATAAAATTCAGTTTTACTCTTAAATACTCTGTACTCCTTTCTTTCGGTTCCTTACTGCTTGATTGTTTTTGTTCACATACAGTGACTTCTTTGCTGGTTTCCCTTTCTCTATACTTCTGATTTAAGTTGCAGTCTGACAAAAACTTGACTTCATGAGTCATATAAATAAAGATCTCACTATGTATTTTTATTCTCATAGCCCAACCTTACCTTTTTATCCCATTTTACATTCTGGTAACACTGATCTACAAACCATCCAGAGATATAGTGTGTTCTCTTTTAGCCTCTGTGGCTTTACTGTATTGGAAATTATCCTTCAAGTCATATCACCTCCTCTGTGATGCCTTATAGATTTCATTTTAGCTGAATTAGGAGGTCTTGCCTCTCTGATTCTATTTTATTTTATGCATAGCTCACTGGAGCAGTTATATATAATTGAAATTGTTCATCTCATCTTTCTGTTTTTTCCTAAAATATAAGCTTCTTGTGCTTTAGGGCTCCCTCATAACCCAATACATGTTGGTTGAATAAAAGAATAATTGAAGACCAGAGGCTTGTAGATAGTATACTAGTTTTGCATGCCATCATGTAATTTATAACTACTTTTTATTACTTATTCAGCACATATTTATTGTGTCAAATATGCTGCAGACACAGTGAGGGATTTCCCCTACCATAACTATAAGATTTGAATTTTCCCCTCATGGACTTAATAGGTTACAACAGTTTTTCTCAGAGTCACACTTTCAAGGTTAAGACAATGTATATGATTTTGACAGAAAAACATTTGTCAGTAATAATTTCTTTTATGACTCATATTGTAAGTAGGTATTTATCCAATAAAAATAGTAAATTTGGGATGAGATAATGTTTCCTAAGAGGAAACATTACTTTTCTTGTTAGCAAAAAGAAAAAAAAGTTTAATATTGAATTCAATTAATATTTAATAAATTTAATATTAATAATTAAATATTGCTTATAAAATACAGCACATAATGAGATTGAACTTTTTTTTCCTGTTCTACAGGAGAGGCTAAAACTTACATATGAGGCAAAAAGTGAAATCCTGGAATCTCAGCTGACATTTTTGAGGTAAAGTGAAATCATCCATTTATAGCCACAGGAAAAGCATAGTGGTCTTAAAAGATACTTGAATATTTGAGGAACTCCCAGTATTACTCAATATTAGAATTACTTGATAACATTTTATGTGCAACATAAAATTTTCTTCAGATTATTCAAGGTTGAAAAGCATAAAATTTTGAGTCCTTTTCTAAATCTCTTTTCTGTGAGCTAAATTATAAAATTTATCCTTTCAACTATAATATATTTGAATTTTCTCATAGAAATAAGGATTACTAGTCTTACAAATTTTGTTTTGTAGTTAAAATAGTGAAAATAAAGCAATCTAGTTTTGAAATTACAAATTTTTTCCCTGTATTCTTCATGTACTATAATAGCTTGAATATTTATATGCATGATGAATTTTAGTGTACATATATGATGAATGCTCATGTACCTGTTTTGTAGTCTTTATGTTATAGATCCCAATAAAACTTTAAGTTAACCATTAATGATTTCTGTATGATGAGTAGAAAATAACGTTAGGTATTACTTTTTTAAAGAGTATTTTAAGATAGTGGTAATAAAGTATTTTAAAGTCAAATAAAATTTTTAAGTGCTTTTTGTAATTTTATTAAGTCCAATTTGAAACAAGATTTAAATTCTTCCAACCCATATACCAATCAGACATAACTAGAGCAAGCATAACTAGAGCTGTCACTGTATCTATAATCATTTCATTTATTTTTAAGTCCTCTTATGCCTTTCATAGCTTACTCTGGTGAGTTTTAGGATTTCTGTAGAGTTTTACCTTTTTATTAAGAAACCTAACATTTAAAAGATAGTCTAATTTTTGCTTTCTTGCTTTTTACCTTTGGTTTTAATACCTGTTATTATCTCATTCAGTTTGTGAAGTAATATATTTCTGGGTCATTATAGTTATGAGAATGTGACTTATTTATCTCATTCAGAATTCAATTATGCATCTTTAATTACATTAAAATACCAGTTTTCAATGAATTAGACTTTGTTCTCCGCATTCTTCCGTTTCTTTCTTTTTTGAGTATGATTTAAAATTAAAGAGGCAGGGCTGGGGATTTAGCTCAGTGGTTCTGCTGCCTGCCTTGCAAGCGCAAGGTACCGGGTTCGATCCCTGGTACCAAAAAAAAAAAAAAAAGGTAAAATTAAAGAGACATTTTCTTAAAGAAAATAATAAAATTACTATTTGAAAACTCTGGCTATAAGGTAGCTATTTCTTTTAATTTTTCTTTTTTGCTATTTCTAGTAACTTAATCTACTTATGTGTTTTGAGCCTGAACCTGAAAGAAATTAATAACGGGACATTTTGACTTTGGAATGTGCTTCCAAATTTCTTTTTATAGAGCATTTGAAAGTCAGACTTTGTCTACGTGATACTGAAAAGGAAAACTTAACTATGTTAGCAATGCTGTCTTGGAGTCAGGGTAAAAACAGCCTCCCCCCCACACACACACTTTAGACCATCATTAGATTAGCTTTTGTTAACCCTTAGATTGTCTGTATATCTTTTCCATCTGCCTTGTGTTGTTAGAGAGCCCCCAAATACCAGGAGTTTAAAAAGTGTCTGACAGCCAAGTATCTTGTTTTGTGGCTTTTGGAGTTAGTTAAAGATAGTTGTAGTCTCGTGAGCATAGAAAAGCTGACAACAAGGAGTAGACAGAGCTTCCATAAAGTAGCTACTACGTTCAATAGTTTAGGAAGTTACAGTTTTTATCTCCTTTTTGGGGTAGGGAGTTGGTTTTGAAAAAATTACACAATAGGAGCCAGATGTGGTGACACACACCTATAATCTCAGCTACTCAGAGGCTGGCTGAGGTGGGAGAATTGCAAGTTCAAGGCTAGCCTGGGCAACATAACAAGACCCTGTCTTGAAAAAAATGTGTGTGTGTGTGTGTGTGTGTGTGTGTGTGTGTGTGTACACAAACTTACAGGAGAAAAGGGACATCTAGGCCAAGGAGCTCAGTTGCTCAAGTTGACTTTAGCAAATCATGACTATGAAGAAGGAGGAAAATGCAACCCATATATTGGTCACTTAATTCTAAAAAAGTCAATTTGGAGAAAAATTTCATCCAGAATGAACCCAGAACATAAAAACAAACAAAAATCACACACACACACACACACACACACACACACACACACACACTCCAACCATTTTCTCTCAGCAACTTGCATACTTCCAACTAATAGCTGCTGCTTTTGAAATGACTGGCAAATTATATTTCACATCTTTCTATAGCCTACCTTCTTTTGAAACAACTCTGCAGAATTTTCTGGTTAGATAATTTTTAATGCTTTCCTCCTAAAAATGGGAAATAGTAAATTAATCACAGGTAAAATCCATGCTCTTTATGTGAACTTTAGGTTTTCTCTATACATTTTATGGAGTTATCACTTATAATAGAGTATTTCCCTCACACCAGTGATGTTATATTGTGTTACCCTCCCCTTTATTAAAAGAACTGTTCAGGAGTTATTTTTGTTTTGTGGGCAGTATCCTAACGAGGTAGAATCCTATTAGAGGAGAGAATCTAAACTGTTGTAAAATTTTACAAGAACCTGAATTAATTACTTAATATATTCAAGCCTCATTATATTTAATGTGTCAAGATAATCACACTGCATTTCAGGGTTGTGGTAAGAATTAATAAGGTATCGTAATACTGTAGATGGAGTAAGGTAGGCACCCATAAATGATAGTAGTAATTTGCTATGATGATTCATTTGAAAGTCATATACTTATACTTGGTGATTTCATAGTTTTTGTTTTCCCTCTTCTTAGGAAAGACTTAGCTGAATATCAGAAACATTGCGAAGATCTTAAACAGCAACTAAAACATAAAGAGTCTCTTCTTGCTACCAATATCTCCAACCGTGTTGGTGGTCTTTGTTTGAGGTGTGCTCAGCACGAAGCTGTTCTTTCCCAAACCCATAACAATGCACACATCCAGACCATTGAAAGACTGACTAAGTAAGTATGCTTCTATGTGCAGAGCCTTTGGCAACATAGCAAATTATGTCTTTAAAGGGCACGTGTTCTTTATCCTCATGCTAAATCATATGTGATGTGTTACATTTCAGATAAAGTAGATTTTAAAGGTTCCTTTATTGTAGCTTTCCTGAAGAAAGATTGGGTAGGTTGGCCAACTGTGTGAGTAGCCATGTCACTTTGAACAAATAATTTTATCTCTTGGTTTCACTCTCATTTTGAAGTAAAAGAATTTGACTAGATACTCTTTACAATTCTGTTCAGTTCTATGACTCTATAATTATAAATCTAGCACTATTCTTAACAAAACCCAATGTGATAGGAATTTGATTTTTGCTTGGGTTTCCCTGTCATAATGTGTAGTGTAGGTAGAGTTGTTACCCCATCTTCATCATATGCCTGTTGTGAAGAACATGGTGGGTATAGTGAAGGGAAGATCCACCGCATCATGGTAGTAATATTGGAGAGTTTAGCAAGGACAAATTACACTCCGGCATTTAGGTTGTCAAGGTTTTCATCTAGGCTGAAATACTACAATTCTCTGTACATCTTTTTTGTTCCATTTTTACTGTTCCATAAGAAGCCTTTTTCTGTAAAAGTTATTTAGTGGAACTTGAGAATTGATATTATAGTATCCAATAATGCTTTGGAGTATGTGTTTTCTTATACTCTTCTACTTTTTGTCCATGTTCAATATCACCTCTTTCTGCTCTGCTCACATCAGTAGCACAAACATCATTGCCTTTTGGAAGTATTTTCCCTTAATACTACCCCATTTTGTCCTCAACTGACTTAGATTCTTTTCTCCTTTGATTTTATAATATATTGTGTACATATGGAGACAGCAACTATATTTTGTTTATTTCTGCAGCTCTGGTTCCTAGCCTGGCCTGCAGTAGACACTAAGTGTTTCTGTTTGTGCCTTAATTTCCTCATTTTAAAAATAGCAATAGAACCAGGTGTGATGGTGCACACCTGTAATCCCAATACCTGGGAGGCTGAGGCAGGAGTATCACCATAAGTTTGAGGCCAGCCTGGACTACATAGTGAGTTCAAGGCCAGCCTGAACTAAGCAGCAAGAGTGTGTCTCAAAAAAATTTTTTAAAATAAAAATTAAAATGGTAATAAAGTACCTAATAGGGTATTTTGAGGAATCTTTAAAGAATATAGTGCTTAAAATACTTCCTGAACTATGTTAACTACTCAGCAAATACTAAAATGCCTCAGTATCTTCTAAGGAGCAAGACCATTCAGTGTATCTGGTAGCTACGGTTTCCACACATGGCTAACCTGCTAGGTGCTATATTAAAACCTGAGTCTCCAGTATGGACTGGCTGGTATTTTTTATGATATGCACAGATGGTTCTGTTTTTGTTAAATATGATATTGTTAACTATTATTAAATGACTGTATTCATATATATTTAGCATAACCATTAACTATACTAAATATATTTTCATATCCACATAACATGTAGTGAACATTTATTATTTGGGAAGGGTTGTGCCAGGCAATTTAAAAACAATCTCTTAATATATCATTTTTTTTGAGGTAGATATTATTACCCCCACATTATAGTAGGGAAACTGAGGCTCAGATAAATGAAAAAATTTCCTGTTCATATTTTTTAAAAAGAGAATAGAATTGTACCGTATGAAAATAAATTCAGAATAGTTCATAGAGTCAGCTATAATTCGGACTATAAAAGTATTACAAGTAAATATAGAAGATTGTGTTAATAGCCTTGAGCTTATTATAGTCCCAAGCATGACATGAAAAGCAAAAGTTATAAAGGGGAAATAAATGACACAGTTGACTCCATTAAAAAAAAAATTCATGGGCTGGGGATATAAGTGAATAGTAGAATGTTTACCTAGCATGTGCGAGGCCTTGGGTTGCACCCCTAACACTGCAAAAATAAATAAATTAATTATTTAAAAATAAATAAATTCATTATGACAAAATATTTCAAATTAAATGAAGAGACTGGGAGAAATATTTTCCACACATAACAAAATATTAGTGAGAATATAAAGAATTTCCTTTGAAACAACAAAAACTGACAGAATGCCCAGTTGTACAGAAAGGAAAAAGAATTGGTGAACAAGATGTCAGTACCTGAGAGGATATTCATTCTGTTAGTATTTAAGGAAATCAATCTCAGAAAAAAACACATCAGAATGGTAAAATTAAAGAATATTGATCATTTCAGGAGATGTAAGGTCATAAGTAAGTGAATATTCTCATACCCTGCTAGTGGAAATATAAATTGGTATACCTACTTTGGAGGGTAATTTAGTACTATCCATTTAATATTTCAATTATGCATTATACTTTTCAAAATCTGTGATAGAGAAAAAACTCATGTGCATGCATAATGAGATACTTCCAGGGAATGCTTTTTTGGAGCATTGTTTGTGATGGTGTGAACAACCTAATATCTTCCAAGGAGAGTAACTAAACTGTGGCTTGAATAAACTATGATATGTTGTATCCAGTATAAAAAAAAACAATTTAAGTAGATTTATATGTACTAATATGGGACTAACCCCAAAATATATTATTGAAATGAAACAAAATAGCTAAACATAAAACCATTTGTATTTTCTAAGGCCATATACAGCCATACAGCATATTTTCTCTGGTTTCATACACATGCATAGAAAAAGATTTGAAAGGATAGACACCATATGTTTAAAAGTGATTACTACTGGAGAGATAGAATGAGGCATTGGGATTGAGCTTGTTTAAAATTAGTCTTTAACCATATTGGTAACTAATTTTGCAAGGACAATATAATGGAAAAAAAACTTTTAAGGGAAAAGCATATTTCATGTTATTCAGACAAAATGAGGCAGAGTTTAAAACTAATCCAGGAAAACCAGCCAACAAATTTTAAAAAAAGGGTTTCTTCCCCGTACTATGTTGCCTTTCATATTATCTAACCCTCCAGGTCATGAGAAAAATATTTTAAAAGGAAGCTACAATGTTTATGTTGGTTCCAAGTCTGGCAGTCATTTAGAAATTGGATTCTTGCTCAGTTATGTATTCCTTTGTCTCTATCCTAAATTTGATCTCAGCCTCTTAAAGTTGATATCAATCTACTTAGTTCAATTTGTTGCTTTGTCAGCATATCGTTGTCTCATGTTCTGCTTTAATAACAGAATAGAATGTTTTCTGCTTCCATTTTCAGATTTTTTTTGCCTGTAAGATTCCCTTGGCCTGAGCTAATGTTCAGCTTCTCCCAACATGTGAATTTCAAAACGTTGACTATTGAGTTCCATGCTGACTTTGTAGAGTGGCCAAAACTTTCTAGGTTTGGATTTCTAGTTTCATGCAGCCAGAAGCCTGACCTCTCAACAATCTGTTATCACAATCTTTACTGCATGATTTTCAAATAAGATTAAAATATTATACCCTAAATATGGTAAATCAAGAGTTTGCTGGCTACTTTTGGAAATGTGGTATTGTGACACCAGCTCTAAGCTGCCTTGTTTAGTATATATTATTTTTAATCAATGCATGTTTATTACAATGGGTTTTCTTTTGGCATATGCATGTGTATAATATACTTTGATCATTTCTACTCCTTGTTTCCTCCTCCCCCCCCCACACACACAATAATCTTCCTTCTTAGCATGCACTGTTTTGATTCTATCACATAAGATTTATCTGTGCAGTTGACAAAAAGGGGGTCAGGCATAATTTGGAGCCCAGACCACCCATATATTTGCGGTGTTTTGTTAGGACCTTAAGAATGTTTTGGCAAGTACACTTAACAACTGTTGATGACATTTGATACATTTTTCAAGTTGATTTGGAGCCTTCCTAGTGTTTCTGAACTGCCTTTCATTCAGACCTCTTTATGCCATAAGGGAGATAAAAGTAAGAGTAACCCCGCTTTCTTTATGCTTTTGCTTGCTGGTCAAATACCTTCAGTGGTAATCAAGATGGAACTGCTTTATATTAAATTCCTTTCTGTAGCTTAAAATTCCTTGGAGAAGATTCGGTGTATTTTTTTAAAGGAAAAATAATTACCACAGAACTATCTTGGGACTTTAGGCCAGCTTGTGATTTGGGGGCAGATCATTGGCAGTGTTCTCTAAAGTTAGCTTTGAAAGACTACACAGGAACTTCCCAGAAATGAGGAACAAAGAAATGTTGTAGTCAGCTTTCTAGACTTTTTTTAAAACAGCAGTGATTATACTTATTAATGATTCTTAGTAATACTTAAAATTGATAACAAGTGTTGGACTAATTTAGGAATTATAAGGCATTTCTTAGGTAAAACTCCATATTTCAGGGTAAAACTCATGCATATATATAAGGCCAATTCTCTGCTTATTTTTAAACATTTGCCTGAGATTATTAAGAAATCCTTTCAGGCTCTTTCCTGCTCTGATTTTTCCACTAAGTTCCTTAAATATTTCGTGCTTGTTAGTGTGAGTACATGTTTTTCTGCCATAGAACTGACACTCATGCTCTTTACATCGTCTTTCTGCTCAGCTGCCTTTCCTGAAGCTCTTGGATGTTGAGAGGTTAATAAGGTTAATACTGTGTTGCTTGCTCTGCTCTAGAAGCTCCTTGATCACATTCATCAGAACATCCACGTGACGTTTTTAAGCACTGGAAGAACTTTTGCCTTAGCAGATGGTAATCCAGAGGACTTCCTTCTCACTTTCACCTTGATATATCAGGTGATTTATGCAACTGCCTCTTCTGAGAGCCGCCTCAGGCCTGGCTGAAGGCTGGGAGCTCTGGAGCAGAACTGCAGCTGACTGGGGAGTCACCCAGGCTGGTGGCAGTCAACTATTCTTGAAGAGCCGATAACCAGTAGCACTGTTAGATTCTAGGGACAAGTATTTGGCTGAAAAATGGGAAATTAGTCAAGAAAATCACAGTCAGATGAACATGGGACTGGATCCAGAAGCTAGGCATTGTGTTGATGAGAGGCGGCTGCTGCCCAGAGCTCCCTATTTTTTTGAGTGCGTACTATTTGGTATATGGTCTTGGTGAATTAAAACAAAAGAAAATTTAAAAACAATGGTCATGTTGTGACTAAGCGGTTAATCTTAAATTGCCAAATGGCTTCCTGTGAGCTCCCCATATCAGCTAAAGGCCACCTTGAGGCCTTTGTCAGACAGAAAGTTGGAGTGTGTTGATCCAGTGGTTGTACAGATATTTAGTGTAATCATTTTACATACTGTTAAGTGATGAGTCCGTTGATGATGTATTTTGGAGTTTATTGATTTTTCAATAACTCAACAATTTAAAGTTGATGAGTTTATATTCTGAAACATTGTTGAACTAGAGCAACTAAACTCATTATTTTCCAATTCTAATAGTCAGATGACTTTTTCAATTTCAATCCTATAATATTAGAACTGGGGAGGAGCTTTACCTCATGTCTTTTGATGCCCAGCTGTTAGGGTTTCTTTATTCATACAGTTGTTCTTTTGTCACTTACTGCATTGAGCATTTACTGTGTGACAAATGCTCCTCTTGGTAGGAGACTATCCTGGAAAGAGACTAAATGTCTTCAGCATAATCTCCCTTAAGAGCAAATCTGTTAAATTTCGACCTGTTCTGATCTGTCTGTTAGCAAACATAGAAACGCTGAGCTATTTTATCCATTCTTTTTATTTGAAACTTGGGCTTTATGATGGCATGGTATCAGGAATGGAAAAGAAAGTTATATGGATTTTTTTTTGGAAATACGAATAAATATAAATTCAATTTTGCTTGCATTGAATTTGTTTTACTTTAGCTAAAATAATTTCGTTTTGCTTTGGTTCTCCCACTTTTTCACATAATTATTATGCTTGATTGTACTCGATCAAAGTAATTTACTCCTTTTTTATTTCCTTTAGAATAAAATATTAAATTTTTTATCATTTAAAAAACCAGGTATAAGCACAAGGACCCGATTTCCATCCCTGGTACCAAAAAAACAACAACAACAACAACAACAAAAAACAAAACAGGAATTTCTAAAGTGGAGATCAGCATAATCCCATGAATTTTATACTTGTAGCAATTTATTCATTTTTTAACAAAAAGAGTTTTATGAAACTGCTAATAATTGTAACTTTGTTCAGCATCATGTTTCTTAAAATATGGCTACTTTCCAAATAATGCAAATAGTTAAAATTATTTTACCTTTAAGATTTTTAAAAATGGAGTCACTGATTAATTCCAGTTCAGCATTTATAATCATCAAAAATATGAATCTTCAAAGTTTGCTAAATTAAAAGAAATCACAGCTGACTGTTTTCTGATAGTTTAGAACTTGGCAGTGAAAAGGAAACTGCAAGCATTTATTCCAACTGAAACTGAAACAGTTTAAAACTTGAGCTCTTTAATAAAGCATAGAATAGCATATGTAACAGCCCAACATCCTTTTTTTTTTTTCTTGGCATTGTGTATATACAAAGTTCCCATCTCACGTTTTCTTTGGTCTACTAGATATTTTTATTCAGCCGATAAATTCCAAATATCTTGGAAATTTTATATGGGATTTATTTAACCCATGGGATTGGGCCCATACTATTTTACATGCCAGATCATTTTGGCATTTTGTTCCCTTCTTCCCCTAATAAACTGTTTAGCTTTGAGAATTTTTGCTACTTGGCAGTGGCCAAACCCAGCAGGATAAGGTTTTGTTAAATTGTGAGTATTAATATGCATAACCAGGAGGTTGGAGGTTTCAACAGTACTACCCTTTGAAAAAAAGGAATGTGTTCATAAATAAGTGAAAGAATTTAATTGAAAGAGGAGGATGTAAAAGAGGATTGTGGAGGAAGATGAAAAGGAAAGGGCATGTATTTGTTTAAATAAACTAGAGGAAAACCAGTGGTGTAAACAAAACCTTGGTTGTCTCCTCTTCTACTTCCTCCTCTTCTTTCTTCCACCTCCTCTTCCTCTTCTTTCTGCTCTTCTTTTTTTTTTTTTTT
>NW_004624771.1:16065078-16078232 GCF_000247695.1 Heterocephalus glaber | reverse complement strand
CCTGTCAAGCGCAAGAGAAAGTGTAACTGGAGTGCAAAGGCTAAAAGGAGAAATACCACCGAAACCGGGAGAATGAGGCACCTAAAAATTGTGTATCGCAGATTCAGGCATGGATTCCATGAAGGAACAACACCTAAACCCAAGAGAGCAGCTGTTGCAGCATCCAGTTCATCTTGAGAATTTCAATGATTACTTACAATAAATGCTTTGGTTTTAAAAAATACAAAAAAAAAAAAAAGCTTTCAGAATCAGAAAAATTTTACTTTACCACACTTCTCAAGATAAAAACTTTAAACATATGTACTTAAATTTAGAGCTCTGTACTGGCAATTTAAAATGCTAGTATTTTTCCTTTATTCTTTTGACTTGTTTAGTAAGTTACTTACTAATCCAGATAAAAACTGCATTTTAAATAACCTCAGTGAAATCATCCTTACAGTTTTTGGTGGATCTAATACAACTGGAGTTTTTTTGTGTTTTTTTTTTTTTTTTGGTTCCAGGGATTGAACTCAGGTCCTTGTGCTTGCACAGGAGGCGGCGAAACCACTAAGCTAAATCCCCGGCCCTCTGCTCTTCTTTCTCCTCTTCCTTCTCTTCTTCTCCCTCTTTCTTTATGAAACCAAAGTTGGTTCTCTTCCAATGACACAAAGTCTTTTGCCTTTTACTTAGTCCCCTCTTAAAAGTGTTGACTTCTACTTTGAGATACAATACCGGTCACTTTGATGCCTTTCTCTTTTTCAGCTTCCCCTCCCTTTTTCTAACTTACTCTTTTTAAGGCTCCACCAGCAGCCCTCAGCATTCCAGCCCTTCCCACAGTAGGTTATTGTCCCATGCAGATGGTGGCCTACCAGGAATGCTCCCGGCCTTAGGTGCTCACCAAATGAGGACAGAGGGCCATTCTCTGGGCTGAGCTTTGCTGTGTGCTGAGCTGGCCCTCCCTGGTCTTCTCATATGTACTAACGCTTCCCCCTCCCCGAGTTCGGAGTATGCATCATTTGATCATTTCTTATTCTGAATGTTCCTTTTGTGCCGACAGGGAAAGAGACGACTTAATGTCTGCGCTCATTTCCGTAAGGAGCAGCTTGGCAGATGGGCAGCAGAGAGAAACGAGGGCTTTTGAGCAGGTGAAAGAAGCTGTGCATATGACTGAGGAAGCCAACTTTGAAAAGACCAAGGCAAGTTTAATAGGGTGAACATAAAGGCATTACAGGACCGCTCTTTTTTCTTCTGAGTATTTCTGGGGCTTTTCTTCCATAACTAAGCTTTTCCCAAACACACAAAGAAAATATCAGTGTGTTAATGCTGACTTTTCTATGTTGAACAAATTTGCTATTTGGAGAATTCTTATTTCTCTGCAAATGCTCTGTTGTTTTACGATTTAAAGATTGTAGTACAATATGGTAAAATACTTTGAGAGATGAGTATGCCTCATATTTTTATCTCTTTGTTTACTATTTTTTCAATGCTATGAAAATCTTAGCACTCATAATCATTTGTATATGTTGTGTGTGACTAAAGACAAGTTCTATACCTGGGAAAATTTTAGAACATCTACGTATGCCAAACATGGTAATATACATATATTTAGTAACATTTTAACTATGAGTTTGGCTCCATTGTAAGCTAAGTCAAACATGCTTCATGATGATAATGACAACAGTAGTCAACACTGATGATCAGATGCTGTTCTGAGTTCCAAGAACTTTGAATAATAGGCGGTTACTCTTGGTTCGTTGCTGTGTTTGAGGATGCAGCTTAAACCAGCGATGGCGAACCTTTTAGAGCTTTCAATGACACAAACAGCCCACTTCAGTATGGGTGCCATGGGTTCTTCACCAGTGGAGAGCCATTAAAGTTGCTTTGTATTTTTGCTAAACACGACAGCCATGCTTCAGGTGATTAATAGCCTAGGTAGCCAGTGATTACCATAGTGACAGCGCAGGTATAGAATATTTTCATCATTCAAAAGTTGTATTGGATAGGGTGAACTGGCTGAGCATCTCTAATCTGAGGTGCTCGAAATCTGAATTTTTCTCTCTCTCTCTCTTTCTCTCTGCTTCATTCTGACCCAACTCCCTCATATATTTCTTCTTTTGTTCTGAACTCTGTCACCATCGACTGACGATATTCTGCCTCTCAAAACCTCCAGCAAAGGCCCTTCTGGAATTCATTTCATCTCATGTGGCTACGACAGAGGAGTTAGCATTTACTTCACTCGTTATTGCCATTTCCAGGCCTTTGTTTGGGCATCTGCTTTTGGTTAGCATTCCTCTTTGAAATTTGGCTACCACTTTCCTTTTGAAATCTGTGAGTCTCAGTGCTCCCTAATCTTATCAGAAAGTCCCTATCTAGAAAACACTCTGACACATTTAAGAGTTTTAAGGGCTGGGCATTTAGCTCAGTGGTTTCGCTGCCTGCTGTGTAAGCACAAGGACCCGAGTTCGATCCCTGGTACAAAAAAAAAGAGCTTTAGCATCTGAGTCTCTCCCCTCCATCCTATCTCCTTTCATCATCCTTAAAGGTTTCAACATCCATGTTGTTAATATGTGCAACACCAACCCTCTTCAACCTTGGTAACTCTAACATTTTCTCCCTAGGCTACTGTAACACCCACAGAAGTGTCCCTAAGATCTCAAATTCTGAAACCACTCTCTAACCAAAGCTTTCTCTCTTCTTCCCTCCCCATCCTAGTTCAGTCTGCTCCATGTCCTCATTCCTGCCTCTGGTTCTCCAGCCTCTTCCCTTTAGATCTCTCGAATTTTCTTCTTTTGTGTTAGGTCTGGTCTTCTTCCCTTCTCACTTAAATATGAATTTTATAATCTCAAATAGCACTCCTTATATTCACGCACACCCCCAAGTCTGCTGCTGTGTGTTCTCTAAGTCAGTGAATGATACCTTTGTCCTCTACAGTGTCCTGAATGGGAAAGTGGATGGCATCCTGGCCTCCAGTGTTAGCTTCCAACCAGTCATTGGGTGCAAGTCTTTATTTCTGAGCTTTTCTTGAATTTTTTTCATAACACTTTTCTTGCCTAGCAAATTTACCCCAGCTACGAACCACTCCTTAGTACAACATTTATCAAAATGTATTATTATTACTTGTCTGCATCCTTTATTAAACTTTGAAATCTCTGACAATAAAGAAGGGACCCACCTTGTTCACTGTTACATTGCTTAGGGACTCAGTAACACCCACTGAGGAATTCGACTCTGTTCTCCCTAGCACTCTAGAATTCCTTTAGCTTTGCCTTTCCACTTTATCTGCTTTGTCAGTTGCTAGGGGAGGTTATTCTCAGTCACACATGGTTCTTTTTCTAATGCTGTTTTCATCCTGCCAACCATTGCTGAATTTAAGAAAGCTAGCAACTGAGTTCCATTGCAGAGGAATAGCCATAGACTTCAGAACATAGTCATAAGAGCTGCTTGACCATTTTTTCTCTGCAATTGACTCCATTATATGCTCCTTAGCGGGACTCCACTTCCTTATTTTGCCACCTCCAGCCCTAGCACCTCACTCTCAACAGATGACCCATCTCAACATCTTCTGACCCCTTAAGTGTCACTTCCACTCATTTTTTCTTTCTTTCTGACCTTCCTCTTTCCCAAGATGAATGTCTTTCTCTAAGCTGTTCATGTCACTTGCTTGTAGGGTCTTAGCACCCTTTCCCACTTGCATCAACGACTTCATTCCTGCATCCCCCTTCCTCCTTCACCACTGTCCCACTCCCAGTTGTCTATATAACTGCTGTTCCTGAAACAAAAAGCGGGCTTCACATGATCCACGTCCACTGAGCTTTCTACCTTCCATCCATCAGTTCACTGGAAGACCTTACAGTTATCTACCCTGGTAGCTTTCCTTTCACTTCTGATCACATTGCAGTCAGATTTTCAACAAATGACAGCATGATTTCATGCTACTGAATCACTCACTTAACGATCCATCACTGGGCACTTTCTGATTACCAAATCCAGTGACATCATCCAATCCTAACTCCGCTCCAACCCTATATGTAGTTTTGGAATCCATTACCTGTCCTATTATAACACAGCATTGCATCTTTTCCCTTCATTTAGCTGATATTTTACTCTTCTGGATCATCTTGTATGGTTCTTGTCTACTCTTCTGGTTTAACTTCTTTTCTACAACCCTTAAATATAGACATTCCTCAGAGCTCCTTCCTAGCCTTCTGCCCATGTTGGCTCGATTTCCTGGAATTTGTACCTCTTCTCATAACCAAACCTTTATTTGTGTTTGAGCACAAACCCCACCTTATGCTTTTAGCTCTAACGGCTCTCTTGAACCCCAGACCTACATTTCTTGTTGCTACTAGACTCCTTATATGAATGATATACTAGTGGCATGTACTACACAACCAAGTTATTCATTTGTTCCACCTTCCCATCTATCCCTTCTTTTCCTTTCACTATTTTCTGCATTGTTGTTTTCAAACAATGTATCAATATCTTACCAATAGCCCTAGCTTACATTCATTAAAATATCTTGGCTGTCCCTCATCCTTACTCTTGACATCCAGTCATTTGCCAGCCTCTGACCTCTCTGAGCCCCCAATTTAGCTGTGCCTTCCTTTCCATTCCTGTACCCCTGCCCTGGCCCAAATCGTGTGTGTGTGTGTGTGTGTGTGTGTGTGTGTGTGTATTTGTGTTACTAGAGATTGAACCTAGGGTCTCATGCATACTGCATAAATACTCCATCACTGAGCTACACCTCAGCCTTTTTTACTTTTTATTTTCAGACAGGGTTGCCTGGCCTGGCATCAAACTTGTGATTCTCCTGCCCCAGCCTTTTGAGTAACTGATATCCCAGTGATACCCAGCCTGGCTCAAGTCTTTATATGCAGTAGCATTTTGGTTGGTTTCCTCCACATATTTTACATTGCTGCCTTAGCTTCTGAATTATAAATCTCCATATTCAGGTGACTCCCTTTTTGCAGTAAAATAAAATTAGCATGTCCTTACAGATCTTTCATAGTAAGTCTGGCCCTGATCTAATTTTTCTACACCTCACTTTCACTACACTCTTTCATATAAGCTGTTCTCATTTCCAGGATGTGAACTACAATTGGCCATTTTCAAGAATTTACTTGTGCTAATGCTTTTTTGGCCCTGTATTAGTCTGTGAAATAGCCATTTAACAGACATTCAACTCAGGGACAGTGTTCCCAGAAGTTTTCCCAACTTCTCATTTGAATTAATCTCTTCCTCTTCCGTATTCCTACTGAATGTTATAATGTTTTCCTGGCTGTTTATATAACTCTTTCCACCAAAGGGCCTTGAAAATCAGGTCTGTGACAGGTCTACCAGTATATTCCTCATAAGACCATTTACATATTAATTGCACAGTAAATGTTTGGTGAATAGAAACCAATCATTAGTTTTAAACATTACTGTGAAATTTTATAATTAATTCTTTTTAAAATTTAAATTAGGAACACAAAGGCATTGTGTATTATGAATCTAGCATTTTTCACTGAATTAGTTAACACAAGAATTACTAAGCACTTTCAATATGTAATGCAAGTCTAGTAGCTTTTATCTAGAAGATGTGTTAAAATATATGAATTTTGTTTCCAGAGAGTATTAAAACATTAGAGTATTGCTATTTTAATTTGAAAACCAACTACAACTTTTATTGCTGAGCTAGGACTTTGTTCTTTCTTTCCTTGGCATTTGTTGCCATCTAGCGTGCAATTTGTGTATTGCATACTAAGAGGGTAGTTATTTTATTTACATTGTGTATTTACATTTATAGTGGCAGTGTATATGCCTAAGGATTCTTCTAAGAAAATATGTGTATAATGAGAAGATTACAGTGCCATTCACGAATTCTGGTATGGGACTACTTTGGATCAAATCTCTACTCTTCCATTTTCTAGATCTGTGATTTGGACAAATTATTTAAAGTCTCAAAGTCCAAGTTTCTTCAACTGAGTTAGAACCACTGAAAATTTATTTATGGAGTTAATTAAACGAGTCCATGTAAGCCACTTGACAAAATACCTGACACATAGTAACTTTTCAGTGAATGTTTTATTTGAAAATTTCGAGTTAGTACGATTCTGGGTAATTTTAAGACACCAAAATAAATTAACCTGGGGATACAGGAGAGTGGAATAGTAGAGGATTTTCAGTGACGTGTTGGTAAAGGTTAGCAGGCTTCACCCCTGTCTACCTGTCTTGGAAGGGGAATTGTTGAGAGGTGTATTGGCAGGCCTGAAGACACACGCCTCGGAGGTACTTGGAATGGGCATATCCTGAGATAACCCTCTAAAGAAAGACCTTTTTAAAAATTCCAACCGCAGGTTCTGGGGATTTAGCTCAGTGATTCTGCCGCCTGTCTCGCAAGCCAAGGACCGGAGTTTGATCCCTGGTACCCCCCCTCCAAAAAAACTAACCTGATAGGTTGGATAAATGCTTCCAAAACCTAATTTTTACCCTTTTCAAGTATCCAAATTATTCTGTTTCGCCCGGGATTTAGCTCAGTGGTTCCACCGCCTGGCCCGCAAGTGCAAGGACCTGAGTTCAATCTCGCTGGTACCAAAAACAAAAGCAAAAACAAATTATTCTGTTTCTTGGATTGCAGTAGAATCAGGAATCAGTAGTGACTGTAGAATCAGTCAGGAATTAGAAATGTAGCATAGAAAGAAAATCAGAAAAACATGAGCATTTGATTTTGGCCACAAGCATAGAAAATAATGCTCCTTGGCATGCATATTATTTACTACAAAACAAAAACAGTTATAAGTATGGTTATGTGCTGCATAACAATGTTTTGATCAGGGACAGACTGCATATATGACTGTGGAACCTTAAGGCAACAGAGCTGAAAATTTCCTATCACCTAGTGACATTTTAGCCTTATTAAGGTCATAGTGAAACAAATTACTTTCGTATTTTTGGTGATGCTGATGCAATAAAATCTACTGGGCTTCCAGTTGTGTAAAAATATATAGCACGTGCAATTAGGTATAATACATAACACTTGATAATGGTAATAAATGATTGTATGTTACTGATTTATGCATTTACTATTTTGGAATGCATTCTTTCTACTTATAAAAAAGTTTATTGTAAAACAGTATGCTATGTTACACTAGCAGCAGCTTTATACATTTCAAGTTTACTGCACTTCTTGATTGCATCAAGAGGCAACATCAGATGATTGACCTCCACCATCTAGGTTTATGTAACTGTATTGTTTGCCTGATGAAGTTGCCTAATGATACATTTCTAGAGTGTGGCATGACTGTATCTTGAAAATAAGAGATAAAGATAGAATAACAAGCTTCTGTTAAGCAGGTGTTTATAAATTACAATCAAAGGGGAAGTAAAAATAATGAAAATATGTTATACATATGTACCAACTCCCCATGATGTATGTAGTCATTATGTACTGCAAACATGTACTAATAATCATTTTTTTAAATTAAAACAAAAAATCACAGTCAATAATTTGAATTCATAAGCTTCATGTTTAAATGTGTAGATGATCATCTTATGGGATTTATTTCATAAAGGTAAAACATGTTAATAAGTTCTAAAGTTTATGTTCATAGGTATACTATATCTTTCTCATATCTAATTCTTTAGTCACAAATTCTTCTATCACTAGTACTAGCATTTCTGGAAAAGCAGCCGTAGCAATTGGAAGGACTTTTATTTGTATGTCTTAAGATAAGTTTTCTGTTTTAAAAACTAAGTTGACCAGATATAAATTTTATTGGGTATAATTTTGGGGGGTCTTTTGATATAGTAAGGCATACACTTTGGTTTAGTAAAAATAGGACAAGGAATATTAAGTCCAGTGAATTATGTTTTGAAGCAGGTGTAGCATAGAACAATGACAAATAATGAAATTTCCCAGAAAAGAAATGGTCCTTTGAGGATTGAATCAGCTGAATGGGAGAAGGTATAATTTCCCAGCTCCTTAAGATCTGTAGCCATTCTGATCAAGGGAATAGAAGAAGCCACCACCCCCACTTCTCCTGGGAGAAATGCAATGCAGGCCCATTGACTTAGTCATCTATGAAGATGTCATCTCCTTGTAGTTGACCATTCACTGGCCTAGTCTTTGAGAACTCAGCCCTTATGCCTTTAATGATGGCTAAGTTGAGCATAATGGAGGAGGGGAACAGTCAGCTGGGATTCTGGAAAATAAGGAGGAAGCCCTACACTAATTAAAAGAGAAAACATTAGTACTAATAGTTTATTAATTATTGGTTATAAGGCCAAGATATTTTAGTGAGGTTCATTAGAAGAGAGATATTTTTAGAAAGGATAAATCAGTTTTCTATTTCCAACTGTTACTAATCCTTAATATTTTCTTTATTATGACCAGACATAGATGTTGATTGGGCTGGGGATTTAGCTCAGTGGTTCCATTGCCTGCCTCGCAAGCGCAAAGTCCCAAGTTCAATTCCTGGTACCAAAACAAACAAACAAACAAAAAAACACGAAGCAAATAGAAGTACAGTGAAAACTCACCAGGATTGTGGTGTGTACCTATAATCCTAGAACTCTGGGAAGCTGAGGCAGGAGGATCACAAGTTGTAGCCCAGCCTACACACTGTGTCCCTGTCTCAAAATGTATAAATAAATAACCAACTGACTGACTGGTAATGTAACTCAGTGCAGAGGCCCTGAGTTCAATCCTTAGTACTTCAGAAAAAGTGAAAAAAATACGGAATCAGTGGGTAGACATAAAGAGACATCAATAACCAGATATTAACCTAGTTTTTAATTTTTTTAAATTTTGAGACAGGGCCCTTACACTGAGCTACTTCTTCAGCTCTTTTTAGTTTTTATGTTGAGACGTGGTCTCCTCCCTAAGTCACTAAGTTGCCCAAGCTGGGCTCAGACTTGCCATTCTCCTGCCTCAGCCTCCCAGAGTGCTGGGATTGCAGAGTGTACCACAATACCTGGCTACTTTGTGCTTTCTGAAGAATCATCTTATTTTGGGAAATGGCCTCTTATCCTAGCAGGATCATTTATTCTTTGTTGCTGAACTGAGTAATTTCTTTGAATAGATTATTTAGCTGCCCTTCATTGGAGCCTGATTTTGAGGTCTTCGGCATTCTTTTACTATTCCTGTACTTAACAGTGTTGATTCCTGAGTTCTTGTTTAGTTGAAAACCTTTAGATTGGATATATTGGCCTGCATTCAGTAATCATGCAAGTAGTATTCATTATTTCAGTGAAAGTTATCAGCTTGGTATAAAATATTTTTTACAAGAGTAATTGCATTTTGATGTCCCAAAGTCACTGATTCATAATATTACAAGCTCTAAGGGTTTCAGTCATGGGAAAATTATGCCTTTTCATTTCTTTTAAAATCTAATTTAAAGTTTTCTTTCCCAAGCATTCTCAACTAGAATTTATTTTTTAATTAATTTTATTGGTACATTTTAGGTATACAATATAATGACATTCATCATTGGAAATTTGTACTTTTACATAATCTATCTTGGTTCTTAAGTTAATTTGATGCAATAGAATTTTGCCCTCATACTTTATGTGTGCCTAGGAGCATAGAAACTTTGCAGAAGAAATCCCCCTCAAATTTTTTTTTTGAAGTTTATTGCTTTCTAGGTTAAGGAAAATTCACACATCCTAGAAATATTTGTCTGTATTTATTATACTTTTCACAAGAGGGAAGTATAACAATGCATAAGACAAGCGTATGGTGAGACCAGTTTCCTCTTACCAAAAATGTGACTATAAAACTTATAGTCATAGTATGTAAGTCATAGCAGACTTATGTTGCTTTCTACCAATTGATGGAAAAATAAAAGTTGAATGAAGTGGGTATTATAGATAAGAGTGACTGGGATAAGACTAAGATACTATAACACCTTCATTTTATTGGGATTTTTTTAAATTATGATTTTTGAAGCCATATTTTACTGTTGGGCATTATATTATATATAAAAGTATTATTGTAAATGGGGCCAAAAGGACATTAGAGAGTTTTTATTTCTGGAAATGCTGAGTGGGAAATTTATGCTAAATGACAATTATGAACTTTTACCAGAATTAGAATCTTCATAAAACTAAGTAGTAAATTCTGTTTTGTCTTTCCTTATTTAAACTTTTGATTATTACCTAATTTTTATTTTAGTTGTATGTTTTAAAGGAATGAACTAAATCTTACAGTTAAGGAATCTTTACTAATATAGTGTTAAACAATAGAAAGCTATGTGTAATAAAATACAGTATTCAACATCTTATTTAAAAATTCTTATCTGTCTATCACTTAAAGTATTCAAATAAATTTTATTCATGAAGCCATGAGAAATCAGTAAAATTTATATGTTTTATATAGCACTAACACAATATATAATTAAATAATAGAACGAATGGTTTTTCTGAACCGTTTTCAAATGCTGACTTATCTATGGCCCTCAGCAAGGTCTGTTGCCTGAATTTTCTAGCTGATTAGTCAATAAACCCTTAACTGTATACCTTGAAATAGGTGAGCAAATAAGTACAGTAAATGGTGTGGATAAACAAATACAAAATCATTCTAATAGACTTTATAGTGAGTTTTAACTATTTTAAATCAAAATAAAGATTAATGTCTCATTTTCTCCTTATTCTTTCCCTCTTCTAAACTCCCCCTTCACTCTCTCATTCTGTCAGGCTTTAATCCAGTGTGAGCAGCTGAGGAATGAACTGGAGAGACAGACAGAGCGACTTGAAAAAGAACTTTCATCTCAGCAAGAGAAAAGAGCTTTTGACAAAGAGATGATGAAAAAAGAAGTAGCAAAAGCAAGGAAGGACATGGAATCTAAGGTACTTAGGACTTGAATTGTCATTGACATTGAAATGATGATGTCACAGGTGATTCTAAAGGTTACCATTCGTGGGTGAACTTTAATTTTTAAAACATTTAAAAATCAAATTTCTTGTAATTTAGAGTTCATTAAAAGTTGCATAATATTTCATATATTTCTCAGTGAAGTTTATTATCTGACCTTTTGAAATAATCAGTTGAATTCCATATGTTGAAATTCTGAATTTACTTTAACCCTGCTATTCTGTTACATTTTCTCACCTTCATGTTTGCCAAAAGAGAGCAGGTTTTCTGGAGATACCTAGATTTTATTTCATCAGTTGGCTAAATAAAGGAGAAAGGACCCCCACTTTTATCCCAGACCACAGATTAAACATGCATAAGACATAAAACACTTTGAGAAACTGAGTAACTGAGAAAACCCAATTATGCACACCATAGGAAATCAGTTTGGACAAATTATATAATGAATAATGACCATAACCAGATGAACAAATAGAGGGGAGAAATTAAAGACAAAAGGGATAGATAATAGGAAATTGGCAATGTTTGAAAAAAGTAATAACAATTTGGAACTTAGCAGTAATCCTGAAAACATCACGGCAAATTTTTAGAAAAGGTGCATATGGGGGACTGTAACATCCATGTTTATTTTTTAGGAGTATTTCTATTGATGAATTATTAATTTTAATTTTATGAGTTTTACTATATTAAACAGTGTGTACTTAACAGGAAAATGAAATGTTAATAAAATAAAATACTAAATTTTTAATATGTAATGGGTGTGTAGAATAAACATCAACTGTTTACCTGCTTACAAGATCTAAAAAATGCAGCAGAAATAAATTCCTATGTGAACTACAATGAAAATACAAACAAAACTCTAGCACAGAAATAATCTTTGTTCAATTATCACACCTAAGGCAGTCTTCACACAGGAGAACAGCGTGTTCCATACACAAGTATGGCTTACACTGATAGCACATGTGTTTTGTTTTCCTGTCTTCTTTGGTAAGACATATTCAACCTCTTAGGAGGTTCTTGTGATGTTTCGCCTATTTGTTCATCAGTCTGCTCCAGAATTCTTTTGAGGAGTTCTTTGGGCAGATCTTTTATCAATTCCAGTCCCAATCCTCTAAGAAAATTTCTCCATGATGTTTTGTGCTTCTTATTTTCTTTGTAAACTATGAAACTGTTTATGCCTGACATGTTTAGGGTCAAGTAAAACACAATCATTGGCCAGCGCTTTGTGTTTCAAGTGACATGATAGTTGCTGCATAACTCAACAACATCTACTCTGCCTTTCATTTTGTTGTAAAATGTGACCATTTCTGACTTCATTTGTGTTGAGGATTCACTATCAATCTGTTTTTGTCTGTTTTGAGATAGAGTCTCCCTGTGTAGTCCAGACTAGCCTTGAGCTCACTATGTAGCACAGGGTGAACTTGAATTTACAGGTTCTTCCTGCCTCTGCCTCTTGAGTGTTGAGATTGCAGGTATGTGCTACCATGCCCAGCCTCACAATCAATCTTATCGTCATGGTGTAATGTCAACAGTATCAATAGTACTTCGTTTTTCTTTGCCATATAGGAGGCCAGTGTTCTGTCTTCCTGAAATCCCAAGATTGTACTACACATTCCTCTATTGTGAACTTGAAACATTTTTTCAGGAATCTTGGCTTTATTCTTGTGAATAGTTACTGTGCCGGTCAACTGGTGTTCTTTTAACAAATGTAATATCAGTGAGTAACTAGTAAACCAATTGTTGACTGTGACATTTGCATCACTTTTTAAAATGGATGCAACAAGTCTGTTCACAAAGTCATACGGTTTAGTACTGCACAAAGACAGACCTGGTGGCTGAATTCCAGGATAAATTTCTAAATTCAAGGTCTAAAATGTCTTCACAAGTATCAGGGCATATATTTTACACCACATTTGGGAGGTTTGCTTGGCATATATTGCCAAAAGCATCAACAACCATGAAATGATGCAAGTTGTATGTCAATTGTCATATATTCGAAAGGTGTAATGCTTGACAGTTCAAAACAAAGATTTCAACAAATGAGCAAACAGCAGCCAAATTGTTGAATTTTTCTCTTCCTTGGCAGGTCCTTTTGTCATCAAAACACAAAGCTATTTTATTTTATTTTATTTTTTATTTTTTTTAAGTTTAATTTTATTGGTGCATTTTAGGTATACAATATAATGACATTCATCATTGGAAATTTGCACCTTTACATACTCTCTCTTGATTCTTATTTTTCCCCCTTCCCCTGCACTCCCTTCAACCCCTTCATCCCTCCCCATTTACAGACTTTGTTTCCATTTTTTTATTTTCTCATATT
>NW_004624771.1:15973632-16059109 GCF_000247695.1 Heterocephalus glaber | reverse complement strand
TGTGTTGAGAAGTCTGCTGTGATTCTGATGGGCTTTCCTTTGTATGTGATTTGTTTCTTTTGTCTGACTGCTTGTAGAACTTTGTTCTTCTGTTGGGTTTCTGGAATCTTAACTATTATATGCCTATGGGTAGATTCTTTTTTTTAATCAAGGCTAGTTGAAGTCCTACATGCCTCACTTATCTGTATGTCAAGTTCTTTTCCCCTGCTTGGGAAGTTTTCTGTCATCACTTCTGTGAACAGTTTTTTATGTTATTTGCACTCTCTCTTATTTCTTCATTGACGCTGATCAGCTTTATGTTATTATTCTTCTTTGCATCATCTAGCAGCTGCGGGATTGATTTCTTGTGGTCCCTTACAATTTTAATGAAATTTTTCTTTTCCTTGTCACTAATTGCAATCTTATCTTCTATATCTGAAATTCTGTCCTCACATTGGTTCATTCTGCTGCGTAGACTTTCAGTGGAGTTTTCAATCTCCTGAAAGTCTGTTTGCATCTGTTTTATGGATTCAATTTGTTTCCTATGTTGGGATTCCACCATGTTCCTCAGCTCCTCTATTTTTTAATCTGTGTCCTCTCTAGATTTATTAATCATGTCTTGCACTATGGGCACAATCTCTGTTGTTATGTGAGAAATTTTTTCTGATTTCATTTTTTCCAGATCCTCTTTTGTTGACAGTTCAGGGAGTCCAGGTGGTTGAGTATTAGAGTGTTCCATCTCGTTTCCCTTTGGAGTTGCTGTAGGTGATCTGGAAGTCTGGTTTTGAGGCTTGTTTACATGTCTTCTCATTTCAATGGGGGGGGGTTGCTGCTGGCACCCTCACGGCTCACCTGTACACTGCGAGCAGTGGTAGGGCAGCCCAGAAGCCTCCTCCTCTGTGCTGGGAGCAGTGCTCTGGCAGCCAGAAGCCTCCTTCTCTCAACATAGGCAATTTTAAAGGAAACCAAATCTCTTGAGTGTCATTATTATTCTAAAAATCTCAATGCCACATCTATCACTTCTCCAAATAATCCTTTAGAATCTGACAATTAGAATGATAAAGTCCTACTATGAAGGCTTTTATTTCAGATAGTGAAGTGTCATGATAAATATATTTTTGAGTATTACTATTGATGCATATAGAATATTTTCTTGTATTTATTATTAGTGTATTTCAACACATCTTGTAGCATATTAGCCGTCACAAACCATTTCCAATATTGAGTTGCAGTGTTGGCTTCCATACAGTAGATTTCACACCTAACAAGAACCTAATAACATTTTCTGACCTGCTTTTACCATTGGATTGTTCAGGTATACATGACCATTTTGTAGCATTTTGACCAGTCTGAATCAAGTCTTCATTCTGAATGTCTCTGTCATATCTGTCTGTCATATGTTGCTAATTTCTTTGGCTTACATGATCCAAGTCATCATTAGTAGCTGAATCACCTGATGACTCACTTTCATCCTCCACCCAAAGTTGTAAAAGCAGATTTTCATGCAACATTGCACTGAATTGGACTAATTCTACAAGAAAAATCAAAAGAAAACATTTAATAAAATTATAATACAAAAATGTAACAGTGCATAACATGGGTAAAACTTACCATTTACACTTTGACACACATGTACACACCTTGCCGTTCATCACATCAAGTGGGTGAACACAAAGATTGCTTTCTGAATTCTCCCAGTGCAGCTACTGAGATGCACAGCCAGCTACTGTTATGCTAACGTTTGTACTTTCCTTAGAAAAGTATGGTATAGGTGTCCCAATATTAGGAACCAAGATTAAAATTGCTACATTAGAAAAAAAATTGCTACATTAGAGTAAAATTAAGAGATGACCAATGCAACTGTGTCAATTTTTTAAAAGTGTATTTAGAAAATTTTTAAGTGGATTCATAGCTTATACCCTAAATACTGTGTCATGATACTCCAATGTGTGTGATAATTAACTCATACAGCAAATACTTGAATATGTACTGTGTACAAGGCAATGTGCAGGCCTAAGGATATAGAAAAGGAAAAATCACAACCTCTGCTCTTTTAAGTCTTATTGGTAATCGGAGGCATGTACTTTAAACTTCTTGGTTTTGTTTTTTTTTAAGTGTGTCAAACCTGCCTATCTCTCTGCGCTCGGTTGGTGATCTCAGCTGGTGAAGATTCCACAGCAGGTGGCATCTCTGTGCTCTCAGAGTCTTTGTTGTCCATACTTTTTTCAGTGCTTTCTAGCAGTCCTCCTGGGCATACCTTTCTCTCTCATTTTTTCAGCATTCAATGTATATTAATGGGAGAGACTGGGGATGTAGTGGTTACAGAGCTGATACAATCCCCTCATGAAGCTTATAGACTCCTGGGAGAAGTACACTAAGCAAATACTCTCATAAGTGAATTTTAAATTATGATTGTGATAAATTCTTAACAGTTTAATACAAGGTGCTATGAGCGTGTGTAAAAGAGAAATATGAAGTAGTCTAGGAAGTCATAAGAGACTTCGGATAGAAAGATATTTTGAAGTAAGACCTGAAAAGTTTGAGAAGACATGGTCAGATGAAGAGGAGAAAAGAGTTTCAGGCCCAGTAAAATGACACATCCAAGATACTGAGGATGGAAAACACTGTACCTTCTGGAAATTTAGAGCATGTCCCGGTGGCTGCAGCATAGGGAATGAAGGACAGAGTGGGACGGGGATGAATTTGGAGAAGGATGCAAGTACCCAGTTGTGTTAGTTACTTTTCTCTCATTGTTGAGACAAAATACTTGGCCCCAAAAGCCAAAGGGGAAGGGATTTATTTGGCTCACAGTTTGCAGAGGTTCCAGTCCATAATTGGCCAACTCCAAGGCAGAGATGACAAACAGGCATGGCAGAACAGAAACAGCATGGCACACATAAGGCAGCAAAGGCAATAAAGGGGGGGGAACCCAACAGTGTCTCCCTACCCCTTTTATTCCATTTAGACCACCCAGGGTTGGCAGCACCCACACCCTTAGGCCTAGTGCCTGAGCCCAGCATTGCACCATGAATCAATTCCAGCTTCACACTCTAGATCAAGCCTATGACCACATGAGGCTTTGGGGAGACATCCAGACCCAAACCATAACACCAATCATGAGTGGCTTTAAAATCCATGTGAAGAATTTTAAATTTTATCCAGAAAGTGATAAAAAACATTCAATGGCTTTAAGTTGCAGTGTCATAAAGCCATTTATGTATGAGAAAAATCATTTTTTTTCACTAGATTATGAGGAGAATCAGAGTAAGTGGTGGGGGATCAGGTGGGAGGCAATTACAGTAGTCCAGGCAGGAAGTGATGGGGTCTTGGACCTAGTTTTCTAAGACTCTATCACTTTTATTCTCTTCCTTTTCTCTACCATGCCTCTTTCCCCCTCATTCTGAGAAGAGAGCCTTACTTGATAAAGGAAATTGAAGCCATTAGGTGATAACCACTTCACCTATTTATCTTCCTCTTGCCTTTGCCATTAAGTCATTTTCACCTGCATCCTAACCCTGTCAGAATAGGAAAAGCTTAAACCTAATTTTTACTCCTTCTCCCTGTGGCTCAGCCCCTTTCCTACCTGAAAGAGCTTGTTACATTTGTCCTCTAATCCCTATCTTCAACTTTACCTTCACTACAGTCTTTCTTATCATCAGGAAAATCCCAATTTTCTTCACCTGTTCAAGAAACAATCTTTCTTGCTAGTCTAATGGTTTCAATCTTTAGTACACAAGAAGTTACAAAAATCTCATTGCCCAAACTGTGCTACAAACCAACTATCTCAGAATATCAGAAGTTAGGATCCAGGTGTACTTTCGTTTTGGTTTTGGGTTTTTTTGGTACCAGGGATCGAACTCAGGACCTTGCGTTTGCAAGGCAGGCGCCGGAACCACTGAGCTAAATCCCGGACTCCAGGTGTACTTTTTAAAGCTGCCCACATGATTCAGTGTTCTGCTAAGGTTGGAAACCACCTCAGCAATACCATATGCCTCTTTGCTCTTTCTTTTACTAATTAAGTTTCTTGAAAGATTTGTTCATACATACTGTCTCTATTTTCTTACCTCCCATTTGCTCTTTATCCCACTCCGTTTCAGCTTCTGTGCCCATAGCCATTGAAATTACCATTTCTGTGTTCACCAAAGACCTTCCTTACTGCATATACTGATTCTTTTTATTTTTATTCTCCTTAAAAGTACTGTTTTCTGGATTTTTTGGTATCTGTATTCTTAATTTGGGAGAATGATATTGTGTACCTTTGAGACAATGAAAAGACACATCCAGAAAAGCAGCTTGATGGAAAGTTCTGTAGTTTAGTTAGCAGTAAGATAGATGTTAGTATCTTTGGCATTACTGTGGCTTTAATTCCATATATGTGGTATGGTTTCCTAAATCTTTAACTTTCTACTGAGCTCCCAAACCAGTTTTACTTCCTATCTTCCTCGTCCCAGTGAAGCCACTATCTGTCCAATTACCCAACCCAGAAATCTTGTCACCTTCTTCTCTTCACCCTTCTCGCTCTGCACGTCTCATCACCGCTAGATTCTGGAGGTCCAAGGCCCTTGGCATTTCACCTCACTCTGTCTCTCCCTCCCAATGCTACCCCTTGCATGGCTCTTGCAGCCCTTGCCTCTGCTCTCACCTCTTTCCCATCTGTTCTCTAAACTACAGTCAGGGTGATATTTCTAAATGAATATCTCAATATGCCAGCTCTTCCTTTAAAGTTCTTTCATGTGTCTCTGCAATGTTGGAGAGAATTTAGGATCCTTTAGCAAAACATAAAGATTTCACGTTATTTCGTTCTTGGACTCTGTGGTCTCTCCCTTTCATTATTTTCCTGCCTCCCCATAAGACGGACCTCCTTGCAAACATGCAAACATGCCAGTCTGCTATAATGTTTTTTTTCATTTCATGACTTTGTATGTGGTTTGCCTAGGACTGGAGGAATTTTCCTTTACCTTATTTAACTGATCCTTTAGAGTTCTTGACACTACTTCCTCATAGAGCTTCCCAAGGCTGACTTGAAATTGTCTGTCTGGGTTCCCATAACTCGATTTATTGCAAGTTCTTGTTAAATTGTTTGCCTCCCCTAAGTTACTGAGTCCCTTACATGAATGATCTAACATACTCACTATTTAGGGATATCCCTGTCACATAAAATGTGCTCATGTGTGTATTTGTAGAATAACTGAATGATATACAAAGAAAACCAAAAAAAAAGCCCTAAGCCATTGAAAAGATAGAACTGAAATGCTGAGGGTCAAGAGGGTCAGAACTGATCCCTGTCTGTGAGAGATCACGGACATCTTTGTGGACCGGGTGACATTTTAACTGAACTTGGAAGAATAGGCAGGATTTAGAAACAAAAAGCATGGGGAAAGGAGTATGACTCATGATCACTATGAATAAGGAATGGAGGGAGGTGAAGTTGTGAATTGAGTATTGTGTATGAGAGAGAATGGCATCAATGGCAAAGACCAGCTATTGTTCACACCTAGGAGGTTTTTATTTGGGCGATTGTTTAATGCAAACCTTTTGTCTTGCTGAGTAGTTCTACTGTATAAAAATATGCTGATGAGATTTCCTGATCAGAAAGGATAAAGGAGGCCTGAAATATTCCTGGCAGTATGCCAGATGCATTCATGTGTAATAGGACCTCTCACTAAAACTAACAATTATTTTACGAATATGACAACAGAAATATGATGCATTTTAGAGCCTGAGTCATTCAATTTTATTTTGCCTGCAGTAAGCTTTGATGTCAAGGTCCTGTCCTAAATAAAGAGAGATGAATAAAGAGCTGATAGTGGTCCTAGCACTGAAGTAAGTGCTCTCACCAAAGAAAATGGCTTTGGAGAAAAGGGATTTGGGATTGAAGCCAACCTGACCTTTCTGTGACCTTGACACTTTTTTAACCTAAGTTTTTTGTTTTTTGGTACCAGGGATCAAACTTGGGACCTTGCGCTTTCAAATTAACCTAAGTTTTAAGAGTAAAAAATAAAGTTGATAATACTTCATAGACTTGCTAGGATTAAATGAGATGATGTTTTGAAAATACCATACTGGGGCCGGGGATTTAGCTCAGTGGTACCACCACCTGCTTCGCAAGCACAAGGACCCAAGTTCAATCCCCAGTACCAAAAAAAAGAGAAAATACCATACTGTCTGGCTTATGGTGGTCACCAAATAAAATTTAGTTTGTGGCTATTATCATTCTTACTTTAGAGAAAAAGAGAAGTAGCCTTAGTGGATAGCTTTCTTGGACCTTCATGTTGGTAAAAAAAAACAAAACAGAGAGACATGAATATAAAACCCAGATTTACCTTTTATTTATTATTTTGAATGTATTGGCCAATTAGTTCACTGAATCTCATTTCAACTGAACTGAAAATTAATCCAATATAACTAATCTAATTTCCTATCAATCCAAATCCATTATAATTTCTTATCTAAAGGGATTTAAATAGAGAATATATATCACTCTGCCTAGCATGGGAGCATAATCTACTAGGAAGACTCACCAGTTAACCACAACATTGTAAGTCTAGGTAGTTAAAGTTAGTGCTAGAGAAGACCTCCCTGCTTTCCTATTAGGAGGAATACGAAAGAGACTTAGTTATCTTTCATTTATGATTTTTCCTTTTCCTTTTCTTTCTCTTTTTGAAAAATGCATTTGTGTTGGAAGATTTGAGAGAGCAGGTGTGTCTACTCAGACTGGTTTGGATCATTCCCCATGAACCTGACCTGATTTGAGTTTGTTTGTTGCCTTCAGTAGTGCTTCTTGGTTGCAGTGAGTTATCCATGAATAACTGAATGAACTAACAAGCTGAATGGCTGCATTCCATACACATTTTCAGTTGGTTCCCTTGACAATAGTCCATTGCTATTCCTTAATTCTGAATTCTTGTATCTCTTGTATAGAAAGTACCACTTTCTACCATATTTGATACACAAGGGACTGCTTTGCAGAAATTTCTATCAAGCTCTCCCAACCTGGGTGTCCTTGTCTCTTCCTTGCCCCTGTCAAAGTTTAAAGGACTTACCTGATGTCAACGCCTCGGACATCCAGCAGTGTTGCAGCTGTGTCTCTGTTACTTCTGGCTCTGCAACAGATGTGGATGGAGAAGCTCCTGCAGTGTGATGCTGCCTTCCAGATGGTGGGCATGGGGGAAAAGAAGGTGTGACAACAGGAGGGGAGACCTCGGGAAGTGGGTGACAGGAGGCAGCAGACAGGTAGTGGGCAGCGGAAAGAATTGATGGGTGGCAGAAGGAGGGAGCCCTAAGAAAGGAGAAAGATGAGTTACGTGCCTTGTAATAGAAACTGACTCAGAATTTACAATTAGCAAACTAAATGTCTGCAAATTTACTTCAGAAACTTTACAGTGTTAATGTTACCATCAAGTAGAGCTCCTTATAAATATATAATATATGATTTTTAAATAGCTGGCTATTAAAATTTGTTGTCGTGATGTGGCTCCAGAAAACTTGTAGTTACACTTTCCTGGTATGGATAGTCATGAACTTGGATTCTTAAATTAAGGAAATTATATTGATACTTTTGTTCTGTTTATCTTCTTTTGACTTTTAATTTTAGGTTTAGATTTTTATGTGCACAAGAATACTTTGTAGTTTGTTATCAGTAAAACTAATTTTATGTGCAAATTAGATTTGTAAATAATCTTTTGATGATAATAAGGACATGTAAAAAACCATAAGTCAACTATGTAATTCTCTTCACTCTTCAGAAAAATTACTTCATCTTCCTAAATTAAAAAATAGCTATCAAGGCTCATTATTTTCAAATGGATCAACTGAGCTATTTATATGACTCAAAGACAGATACCTGTCTTGGTTTTATCACCATAAAGCTCTTAATTTACCATAAACCTCTTAATTTTAATGATAAAATGTTAGTTATTGATTTCAATTTTAAAACTGAAATTTTTAAATTGTCAGTGCAGAACGGTAAATTTCTTAAGCACCACTATGTCTAATTTGTTACCAGTTTTTGTTTTAACAGATAAAAACTTGGGCCGGGGATTTAGCTCAGTGGTTCCACCGCCTGCCTCACAAGCAGAAGGACCTGAGTTCGATCCCCGGTACCAAAAAAACTCCCAAAAAACTGATAGTATATGCCCTTTGTTTTGCTCTGCATTAGCATTTTTTCATTTTAAAACTACAGTTCAACTAAGAAATTAAGAGCCTGGAAAAGCCTGGCTCACTGGAATAGACCAAAATATAATTTAAAAATCTATAGAGGATTTTTAAAAATCTGTAAGAGATAACTCTAAATCTAGAAAACATTTTTAATCCTGAGGGGAAAAAAAACTAAGGACCTGATATTCACAGAGTTCCTTGGGAAAGTCATTTATTCTAATTATTCATTTTTCAAACATTTGGTGCCTTTAATGAGCATGCCATTGCAGAACTTCTAGTCTAATGAGGAAACAAAGAGACAACAAAAACAGTGTAAGAAGTACTATGACATAAGAAGTTAGATGATCAGGGTGTATACACTGAGGTTATTGGAGGAGTATAGGCCAGAATGCTGTCCAGCAAGGGCAATCAGTGAGAATGGATGCAGGCTGCTACAGACAACAGGCATGAGTGCCCAGGTACACATCAGCTGAATATTAGCCTTGTGATGTGCAGTAGCACTTTTCATGCTGGTAACTAGAAATCAGGAACACTTCCTGGCAGAGAGGAAATAATGGCTGAGCTGAATCCCATAGGATAAAAAGGGAGCTCTAGATAATGGGAGAGCAGGGGTTTTCCCATCAAGGGAACTACATACATGCAGCCTCTTCTTTGTTGGTATGGGGAATGGGAAGTGGGATTCATAGTTGACCATAGCTCTCTCTAAAGATACCCTCTTCTTGAACTCTCTCCTCAGTTCTTTGATGGCAGTCCATGTGAGACAAGGATCTATGAGTTGTCTGATTCTTTCATCCCTCCTCTGAGATTTGTTTATGGTAGTCTGTTCTATGACTTAATTGTGTCTCTAATATTTATTTTAGGGTTTCAAATAAATCTTAAATTTAATCTTCTTAAATATTTTCTGTAATAATATTAGATCCCAGGGGAGCCCTATTCGGGAGGGAAGTACCTATGTCAGGGCAAAGGATAGATGAGTTGAAGTAGGGAAATAAGTGTACCCAATCCACAGAGAAATGACTTAACAGACTGTTGAGTGTCTATGGTAAGACTCTATTAATAAAATAAAATTTTAGTATGTATTTTTTCAAATATCTTTATTGTTTACAACTTTTATTTCCTCTTACAGATGTTGATCCTGTCTCAAAATATAGTCCAACTGGAGTTCCAGGTGGAAAAGGTTACAAGGGAGAAAATTTCTGCTATTAATCAACTAGAGGAAGTTCAAAACCAGCTGACGTCTCAGGAAATGGATGTCACAAAGGTGAATGAAAATATTTTAGTTTAATGATTATTTAAGTACATATTTTATTTGAAAAGGAAACTTTTTTTGAGGTAAGATCTTGCTATGCAGCCCAGGCCAGCTTTGAACTTCCTGTGCAGCCCAGGCAGGTCTGGAACTCTTGATCCTCCTGCCTCAACCTCCTAAGCACTGAGATTACAGATGTGTACTACCATGCCCAGCAAAGAAATTATTATTATCAGGAAGAGGTTTGGGGTGGAAAAGTTTTATTATTTCAAGAACAGTCGCTGTCTGATTGTCACTCAGCAAATATTTGCATACTCTATGCATTCCCCTTTGATGTGCACTGCAGATTCAAAGATGAATTAGACACAAAGCCCTTGAAGAGTGTAAAGGTTAAGTGGAAAAGACAAACTGGTAAGTAAGAGTTATCTTGTATTATTGAATATTTGCTAAAACTTGTATTTCTAAATTAGGAGTGATTTTTTTTTTTTTTTACCATAAATAGCATAGGGTTGCTCTTCACAATAATTGTCAAAGATATCTATTGGCACTTGGAAAGTAACCTTAACATAAAACATTATCTTTCTCCCACTCCTTTTCGGATTTGGCCTCTAATATCAAGATTCTAATGTCACAATTTTTTTTTTGATATTGATGTTTCAGTGTATACACTAAAATACAATACAATCAGTGCTATGGACGTTACTAATTTGTAAACCAAGAACTGAAATGTTTAATGTTCTTATCTGGCTAAGATTACTATATTAGGTCTCTATTTTAATAAATACTAGAAGGTCACCCGGATTTCAAGTCAACTACTTTAAAACTAAAAATCTAAATATGGGCATGCATAATATAATAAATGAAATCACCATTAATAGTCTTCATCATTAAGATAATTTGTTTAAAATTCAAACCTATCCCTTGTTTTCCTAAATGTTGACAGTTTATCGCCATTATTGTTTCATATTTCAGTAGTTAAAATTCATTTTAATTTACATATTAAGAAAGAGGGTCTTTTCCCCCTGTTTCTTCAATTTCTATAATTGTCCATTAGCTTTCTAAAATTCAAGCTAACTAATGTTAAAATTTTAGAAGCTTGTATTTGCCAATATACCTGGTATGTTTGTGTGGACGCAGGATTTGAAGCGAGGAGATTGGAGCAGAAGTATAATAGTGCTTCACCTGGATTTACAGGTGAAATCTGTGGTGACAGTTTAAAGTTCATTTTGGAAGGAGAGCTTTCTGTTGAAATATAGCAACATGAAGAATGAGTTCTTGTGTCTAGAAATATCCAGAAGGACTGAAGCATCAGTAAAATGATTGAGATTCCTTCCAACCCTGAGATGATATAATTCTTGTTCAATTAATTGTTTATTTAAGATGAAATTTTAATGTTATGGATAAACATAGCAACTGCTGAACTGAAAGTAGAAAGGCAAAGGAACTTTAAAAGTAAAATTAAGAAAACAATTAAACAGGACCCAATATTTAGACAGTTATTATATAATGTTTGTGTTGGTGTTGTGTAATTGTTATTTTCTGGAATTAGCAACTTGAGATTTTTCCCACTTCATTCATAGATATAAATCAAACAGATTGGAATAGTGAAGAACTGAAAAAGAGGATTAGGACTCTAATTTCTGTCATTCTGAGTTTTTAAAATTCTACTTACCTTTAAAATAAAAAAACTTTTTGTAAATTTATAATTTTTTGAAAAGGAAAGAATAACCTCGCACATTGAAAGCAGCTGGTTTTCAAGTAGAATTTTTAGTAAATTTATTCTTGTTTAGCTTTCTGAGTGCCACAGTGGAAAATTATGCTTTTTCTTCTGTCTTGTCACTGTAACTTGAACTCAGATTAGTTTTGTTTTCTTTTCTTTTTTTCTTTTTTTCCTTTTTGAGATGGGATCTTTCCGAGTTGCTCTGGCCACCCTTGAACTCACACAATCCTCCTGCCTCCCAAGCAGAAGGGCCTAGAGGCACATATTACCATGCCCAGCTAGATTTAATTTTTTTTTCAAATGATTTTTTTTAACTTGAACATAGGAAATGCATACTGGTTTTATACCTTAGTATATTCTAATGCCTTAGTAATGATAAACTAATCATGATTTTTAGAGAAATATTAAAATTGAAATGTTTCAAGCAGATATAACCACTAGGTAATATATGATCTTTAAAACTTTTGTAAATTAGAAGCAGACTTGTGTATTAATCTCATGACAGGTTATGTTATGTTAAAAGGCCCATAATTTGTTCACTTAGAACTTATTAATCTGTGTAACCAATTTCAAAGAAAGAAAACAACAATTAAGGACCCAAAAGTCACCAACCTTTGTAAGATAATGATGAGAAATGTTGGAGATGATTTGTTGGTTACACGTTGTATACATGTGTCAAATTGTTTCAGTGTACCACATTAAAAAATCTCTAATATCACCTGTCAATTAAAAATAAAAACAAGGAAGTTACCAAAAAAAATGTATCTGCTGATTGCATTTTCCAAATATATTTCTGTGTCTGTAGAGGCTGGGAAAAATGCAAATTATACAAAGAATGATACACAACACTTTTAAGATTCTATGTGTGTTCATCATTTAATGATATTTTCTTTTTATGTTGAATGTTCTAGTTGTGAGTGTACAGTATGTTTAGTTCCACTTTGTGAATTTTTCCAAGCAATATTCCTTAACTTCAGCAGTGCTGTGTACTTAATAGAATAAGATTGATGTTATCTACAAAGTTCACAGTAGGTACTATGTACTGCACACTAAATATCAATAATGTGGTGCATTAACACTGTACACTATAGAGAAATTTTTCTTTATAAATTTATTTAAATAAAAGCCTAACTGATAAAGTCCTTAAAGAAAAATTTTACAGTGTAGATTGAATATTTAACCATAAAAATTAAAAATTTGAGTAAATAATAACATAGCTTAATGTTTTATATACTTTGTTTTTGAGGTAATGGAGATTGAACCCAGGGGTGCTCTACTGAGCTACATCCCCAACCCTTTTTTATTTTGAGGTAGGATTTTGCTAAGTTGCCTAAGTTGGCCTTAAACTTGTGATCTTCCTGCATCAGCCTCCAGACAGCTGGGATTACAGGCATGCACCATTGCAACTGTTTTATTTACTTATTTTACCTAATTAAAATTTGTATGATGGTGCTTTTTTATTGATAATATTCAATTGAAATAGTTATTTGGGGGTATATTACTTAAATCTTCAGTTTAAGGGCCAGGGATTTAGCTCAGTGGTTTCACCCCCTGCTGCACAAGGATCCAAGTTCGATCCCCGGCACAAAAAAAAAAAAAAAAAACTTCAGTTTAAATTTTTTAGTTTATGCATGTATCTGTAATATGAAATTGTTAGACTCAATGATCCCCGATAAGGCCTTCAAATCTTAACGGGTTCTATTGAATACTGCAGTAGAAAATGTTCTTAGATGAGTACCATTGCATTTCATCTATACGACCTCTAGGGGGCACCAAAAGATCTAATTGCAGGCGTTGCCGCGTAGATTCCAGCAGCTATTGATCTAGTTTCTACAATCTAACAGGTGTGTGGAGAACTGCGCTTCCAGTTGAATAAAGCTGAAGTGGAGAAGGATGAGGCAGAAAAGGAGCACAGAGAGTACAGAGTTAAAACTAAAAGGGATCTTGAAATTAAAGATCAGGTAAGCGATGGCACAAGTAGAAGGACCAATTAAAGATATAACTAACTTTCTTTCTGAAGTTGATGTGGCTTTATCCCTAAGTTATTTATTTCTCTTATATTGTTTCTAACTAATGCAATGTTCTAGTTTATACTATTAAAAGACTTTCATTTATAGTTGCTTAAAATTATCACCTTTCACAGGAAATGGTGAGACTACAACTGCATGCATATAAAATTCCAATCTGACAGGTCATAAATATACATTTGGATATGTGTATCTATTACTTACAAAAGTTAAAAAAAAAGTGTTCTAATGCACAGTTTGAACCTAAAATATATGTACATAAAGTTCTTGAAAGATGCCAACTTGCATCCAATTTTAAATGAAAAAGTTTAAAATGTGTAAGATGAGATGGGTTGATATGTAAATATGTCAATCAAATTGATTGTTGGCAGAGTGAAACCAGTTTTAACTAAGATAACCATGAATATGTTTCCTTAGGAAGCCTAAATACAGTGCAATTAGAAATGTTAGGGAGGCAAATGCTGCTTACTTCAACTGCAGTTTGAACAGATGTTTTATGTTGTAACTTTATTGAGATCATGTAGGTGCTGCAATTTCAATTGACAACATAGATGAAGTTTTTAGAAAGGCAGATCTAATAGGCTTGCTTTTGATTTTCTATTTTTATATGACAGTACAGGCCTTTGAGGGTTTGCATTCTTTGTATCTAGTGAAACCAGGTTGTTCATGCTATTAAAATAGTAAGACTGACTTCTTAGTGGTGATATTTTAAAGAAATTGCCATAATTTAAAAGTATGTAGCTCTAAGTAAAATTATTTCAAGTATATTTCCAGTTCAAGGTTTTTTATTGTATTTCTCATATTGTCCCCTTTAAACCCCATTAACTTTTTATGACAAATGATACAAAGACAGCTGAGAAAAGTATTGAAATGAAAGTGATAACAAAGTTTAATACAAAAAAGTTTTTTAATTCATGACTAAAATCTTTAGCACTAAGTTAAAATCCAGACAACCAAACTAAAATTCTGCTTTTGTACCACTATATTCAAAGTGTTATAAAGAGTTTTACCCTTTCAGAGGATATTTTCATTATTAACACTTACAAGTAATGAAACTACTTTATTTCATCCAGTTGGGGGCGTGCCTGATAGTGGAATGGAAAATCCTTTTTATCTAGTCCTGAAAACCTAGGACTACTAAGTCAAAAAGGGAGAACTTTCCTTTTCTGATGTTATACATCTTTAAATTCTACTGGCATAACCACTAGCATTATTAAATACTTCCTGCATTATTGTACAACATTCTGCCATCATAATATTTTGGATTAACTGGGAAAATACAACACTGAAGAATCTCTAAGTTATTTAAATTTATATTATAATGTTTTAGAGGAAAAAACAAGATCAGTAAGGGTATAGTATCATTTGTAAATGAATAAAGTGTTTTAAAGTATTTGTAATTTTTATCTTTTAGTACTCTTATCTCATTTTAATTCACCAGTAATGCTATGAAGGCCACAGATGCAAGATTTTAAAGGAATAGTTTTCATTTTAGACATTTCCTCATAATAATGAAATATTAAGAGTTTTCACAATGATTTTTAGTGATACATTTTTAGATAGAGGTATGCTTTTTTAGGAGCTCATAGGGTTAGGAATAAAACTTCTGAACAGATACAAGATGTTTATGTTAGATGTGCTTGTTACCATTTTTTCTTGGACAGAATGTAAGGAAATCTTATAGGTACTCTTTGTAACTATTTTGTATTGAACAGACAATTTAAGAAAAGAAAATAGTGGTGTCTCATTCCACGGATGATTTGGAGTAGCAAAGCAGCAATTGTTCTTTGGTCTTTCAGCCATGACCTGACCTTCTGTCTGTAAGACCAAAGAGCTATTTTGCTTGGCCACCATCTGCACTCAAGAGAGAAATTTACATTTAACTTTTAAAAGCTGGACATGTTGAGCATTCATCTGAAATACATACAATAATGTAAAGCATATTTAATTTTAAAGTGTGCATATCATGCAATTCAGCATAATGAGAAGTGTCTCTTGGTTTGCAAACAAGTATTCCTTGTGACACAGTCATTTTTGTTAATATTTTAGTTAATCTGACCATTTGATAGATTTTTAAAGTAGGTGGGAAGCTGTGAGATTGGAATGTGGTGAGAACAAGAGCTTTTTTGATGTGTACAAAATAGGGCAAATGGTTGACTACCAAAATGGTTTTCCTTGTGACCTGAGCCTTGACTCTGGCATAATTAGATGGAAAGGTTAGGGGAGTAACAATGGCAGCTTCTTCCACCCACTTTCTTCTTTTCTTTTTTATATTGTGCCAGGAACCGATGGGCAGATCATCCTTCCCATCAACGCCTTTGTATCTCTCCAACTTAGAGAACTCCTGACAGCATCACAGGATGCTTTTTGTGTGTGCATGCACACACACACCAAAAAGATGATGTTTATATGGAGGAGAACAAGAAATTTGTGCCCTGATTTTTATTAGAAAATTTCTGTAGCTATAGGCATACATACACACACTTCATCATGGGAATTTAGAAATACTTGAGGGCAAAGGGAAGATTAGAACAAATCCCTGAATTTCTATTACCTATGCTTAACATTTTGCTAGTCGTGTTTAATCCATTTCACCATTTTCCCCTCAACTTCATCTTCCTAGTCACTACCTTCATCTTTTATCATCTTTTTCTTTTCCATCTTCTGTTATCTTGTTATCTTCTATCTTCTTCCTCTAATTCTCCTTTTGCAGAAATTTTAAAGTCAATCTTAGATATTATATTTGTTATTTTACCCATAAATACGTCAATGTACATCTGTGAATATTTTCACATGATCACTATGCTATTATTACACCCGGGAATAGTAACAGTAATCCCCTAATATCAAATCAAATAATTCCCAGCCCACATTCAAATTCTTTATCTCAAAAATGTTTTATAATTGGTTTATTCAAATCAGAAAAGCAGGTATGTGTTTGCATATCAGAGTGTGGCACTACTTCTCTCTTTAAAAGGAAATTAAAGAAACTCAGAAAAATTTAAGTTTTCTTTGTTGTTGTCCATTTTATTTCATAATGTTTTATTGTACTTAAGAAATGCCTCATCACCATTCAAAAGAGATAGGAATTAATCCTTAGCAAAGTCTTTAAAGAAGTGGCTACCATGTTAAATCCCAAAGGGGCTCCTTAGAATCAGAAACCCAAAGAAGTAATTTCATATCCTTACATTTAAGATTTTGGAATGCTGCAGGAAGCCCTGGCATCACAGGGGTTAGCTGACCTTAAATGAAGAGTACACAAATGGAATCCTTTTTCTCAATTTCTATTTGGTAGATAAATCTCAAAGAAGATCCCTTATCAGGGGCCTATGCAAAGAAAAAATACAAGATTATTTGTTCTGAAAGCAAGAAAAAAATGATACTAAAAGTACTAAAATGTACATTTTTTTTGTCAGTCTCTTTCTTTCCTGTCTCAGTGTTTCTTACTCGCTCTTTAATTTCTGACTTTTTCCAGTGTAGGTATACAGATGGGGAAGTGCAGATCCCACAGGGACCTGGGGCTGAGGTGCACATGTGGCCTGTCGGCTTCTGCTTCTTCAGTCCTCCAGCCATAGGGTGACACACCAGGCCCTCAGGTATGGGCAGAGGCGCACACTCAACCCCAGCACTCCTTCTCCTAAGGCTCACATCCAGATTCCTGTCATGGACAAAGGACAGGAGCAGAACACAGCCTCCAACCTATAACCTGGCTCCATGCTGGGTGGAGGGCAGCAGCTATATCAAGGCAGGGCAGCAGAGAGGAAGCTGGAGGAGAGCACACTTTCGAGACTGCCCAGGGCAGCAGCGAGTGAGCTGGGGTTCCAAAGTGCCATCACACTGTGCTGACAAAGCACAGACTCCAAGATAGCATCATTAAGAATTTCAAGACAGTGGACTGGGGATTTAGCTCAGTGGTGCTGCCGCCTGCCTCGCACGTGCAAGGTCCCGAGTTTGATCCCCAGTACCAAAAAAACAGAATTTCAAGACATTGACCATAAAGCCTTGAACTACAAGAGTAGAGCCCATCTAAACAGCGCCTGTGTGACTGCCCTCCCCACCTCCCCGTGAAGATGTCATAAGCATGGGAGAGGCAGAGACTTGGTAGCTAATGTACTTATTTATATCCACACACCTACACACACAGACATCTGTACCTATTTAACATACTCACACACCTTGTGTCCTGAGAGGAGGGTTAACCAGCGATAGTCCTCAGGCAAAATCTGGCTTGCTACCTAGAACACAGCTATGTTGTTTACATATTGCCTATTGCTGCTGTCCTGATACAACAGCAGATTTGAGGAGGTGCAGCAGAGACCATGTACCCCATTAAACTTAAAACATTTAGTATCTGACCCTTTACAGAAAAAGTTTGCCAACCCTGGTCCTAGACATGGAAATATAACTATTTTTAAAGCTTCCTGTGTCTTTCTTGAATGGAGAGCTTTGAGCTTCAATACCCATCAACCTTAAAACTTAGTGGTTTTAGAATACTTTACAGTACAACCAATATACCACATTCCTGGTCTCTTAATCATCAAGCAGTAATGCTGAGTGAGTGTATCACTGGCTGTGACATCTTCTTTATAGTGACACATGCCTTTATAATGGCTTGAATGAGAGTGTAACTCTCAATATTGTTTTGTATTTATAATTTTGTTTTTTGGTTAACACCAATTTTATTTTTCAGAGATAAGAATACTGACATAGAAAGCTTTTCTTATAGATTATATACATTATAACATTGGAGTTATAGCTACCATTGAGTAGAAAGCATTTCAGTTCAAAATTACCTTCATGGGGTAATCACAGTAATTATTTGAGAGTAAAGCATAGATACAAAAGAAATAGATCAGAAAACCTTGCCTAGAATAAATTAGGGCAAAGGATTTGAGAGTTGCTCATTTCTACAGCAGTATGATTCAGCACTTTAATACTGACATTAAGCATGTAGTGTGTCAACACAGGAATTATTTACCAAATCCAATTGACTTAGTTAGATTGTTGGAGTGAGGGCATCTGTTTGTAAGGCTTTGTGTAAAGATGAGAGGTAGTCTTGCTTGTCCTGAAAGTCAGTCCTATTGCAAGCCAGACAAATAAAAGGAATAAAGAAAAGTTGACGAACTGTACCCTTTTACTTACAAAAGACTGAAATAGCACTTCATTGTCTTCAAGGATTTGACAGATTCTTTCAAGGAGAAAGTTAAACACCTGATCTTGATCTTCAATATGGAAAGAACAAGAACAAAATCATTTAACCACAGCCACTGAGAACCACAGTAGTCTGAAATAAGAATTTTCTGACAGTAAGAAGATTGAAATAAATTGTTGCAATAGTGTATGGAACTTTCTTTCCGGGATTTTTAGTTTTCAATATTAGTAACAATGTTATTTACCTAAAGACCCAACTAATGGGCCTCTGAGTCTTCTATTTGATTCTGGAAACATCCTGGAAACAGATCATCATATCTGTTAGACGTGGGTAATGGCAGTGTTAGTCTTTTCTACTTGTAACCTAGCACCTACAGATCAGAGTAAAATGTTATTCAGATCTGTTATCTGCTTCGTGTCTGCGAAGCTGTATACTCTCTTCAGCAGGCTAAGATAATGGATGAATTCTTGAGAACTAGACTTCAGACTCAGCCAGCTATCACCTGCAGTCTCACTTCTCTCTCTACAAAGTGACTGACTGGGAGGGGCCACTTGGGCATGCCTGTGGCGCATGTAATCACTCGTCCTGGTGATGACAGAGCTACTCTCCACTGTTCTTCACACTCTCAGTGCTGTAGGTTTAGCACATTCCTGTCCTGGCTCCTCAGGCAGACAACAGCAGTTCCAGAGGGCATGGCTTACCCATACCAGAATACCAGACACTTGGGGGCAATAACTAGAAGACCAGGTCCTGCCCTTAGGGAGTTTATATTCTACTTGAGGAGTCAGAATACACATTTGAACATGCCTTAAGAATACTTGCAAAGCAGCTTATCGACAAGTGCAAATTAATGTAGTGTGAACTTCATGCTGGCTACAGCCCATGAGAGGGAGAATCTGGTTCCATGTGTGTGATGCAATAAAGCTTTTTTTATAGCATCTTTTCTAAGTATGCCCTAAAGCATTGTTCAGCATACTTAGAGAAATTTGTGTTCTTCTCACAGCCAAACTACGAATGCTGAGAAAATTCTTCAGCCTGGAGTATGTCTAATAAATCAGCCTCTTTTGTTCTTATTCTGATGACACTTAAGTGGAGAAATGGGATTTATTGGATTATTGTAGTAATTAAAAATATCCCCACTAATGAAGTCTTAAATTAATGAACCTATTATTTCTAAAACACCATGTCAACTTAGTTTCTAAATTTTAAATTATCATTATGTTGATAAAGTCATAAGATGAGCAGTAAAAAAGTAAGTTTATTATTTTTATACAAAGGAACAATTCCAAATCAATTCATTGAAATAATATCAAGTCAGAGATCCCTGGGCAAATAATTTAGCGTTCAGTAACTTGTTGAGTTGGGTAGTTGTTTTGACCAGTATATATATATCTCACCTTAGAAACATTACACAAATTCATATGCTAAAAAGGTGTTGATTTTCTAGAAAATATGATATGCTATTCACTTTATTTTAAAAAATCAGTTAAACAAAAGTATATCTGAAAACGACAATTTAAAGCTATTTGGGAAATAAGAGCACAAATAGGAAACAAAACATGCCCACTTAGAAATGATATGCCTTGTGAAATAAACATTTGGAAGTACACATTTGCATTTGGATAGGAATATAAAACTGTAAACTGAGCTTAAGGAATATTTTTGTATTTTAAAATACTCTTAAGCTTCTGCTACTGGTCTTAAAGAAATAATTCGTGCTACGCTTTCAGGGGATAATAAATATTTTGGTTCTTTAAAAAAAAATTTTGCTTGCTTATTTTGACTTTAAAAGTTGATTCCCCAGGCTAACCTTCCAGTCGCATGGACTGTCTTCTCAAGTACCAATTCTGCAATTCTAAGAACTATCAAGTAGCAGCAGTTCTTTGACTGTCCCTGTAGGCCAAAAAGCTGAGAGTCGTTAGCCACAGGATAGCTACATATATTTTTTACATTCAGAAATATTAATGCCAGTATCCACTGAATATTCCTAATTACTACATGTGTATACATTTAAAACAATATTTATTGTATAAACATGGCCATATTAACAGAAGCCAATAATTCTTCATGCAACAAAGCAAATCATTTTCATCTCCCTGTTTTACCTTTTGCTTTTTGTCCATATGCATAAGTAATATTTGTAAGTAGTAAACATTGCCTAGATTTGTTGGCTTTTGCTTTTTTCACTTAACATTATCTTAAGCATTTTCCTTTGTTGCTTCATATTCTTTATAGTGATTAATATGGTCATTTACAGTTACTTTTTGTTTGTTTGTTTTTGGTACTGGGGATCAAACTCAGGACCTTGTGCTTGTAAGGCAGGTGAGGTGCCACTGAGCTAAATCCCCGGCCCGGATTTATAGTTACTCTTTAAGGAAAATGATAGCAAGTCAGATTTCAAAGAAAACAAATATTAATACAAAGTTAGAACCCTTTTGCCCTGAACTTCACGTGTTGCATTAATTCCACATCCGTATGTTGTGTGCATTGTGCTGGCCTATTATGAATTTCTGTGAGAAAGAAGTATGTGTGACAGATAAACCAATAAATACATGGCAAAGGAAGCATAGTAACTGTCAGCAAACTGCAAAAGGGTCTCAGGATTTAGCAGAGGATGGTTAGGGTGTTGCCCAGCAGAGAGGGAAGAGGAAGACATGCGGTCAGTTGGCCCACCATGGTGGCTGGAGCCACAGAGTGGAGGGTGGGCCAAGAGAAAGCAGCACACACTCAAAGAACATAGGTATCTTTGGATCCCTTTGGATGTTTTTATAACTGACCTCAATATCCCAAGCGTCATATCTGTTATTATAGTTTGCCAATAGAAAATGGGCTTCCACAATGCTCAGCATCCTCGTATAACTGCCTGTTTATCACCAGCCTTCACACACAGAAGTTAGTTATGTTATCTTTTGGAAATGTTCGCATGTTTATCTTTAAAATTTTCTTCGTATTTCTGTGTAATGGAAGGAAATTGTGTGTGTGTGCGCGTGTGTGTTGGGGATAGAAACCAAGGTGTAGGGCATGCGAGGCACTGAAGCACACCCCCAGCTCCTGCCCACCTTCTTTATCAGGCAGGGCTGTCCAGGATGTTCTCCTGATTGACCGGTGATCCTCTCACCTCAGCCTCTTGGGCTGCTGAGACTAGAGGCACACACCACCATGTCCGAAGGAAACATTTTAACATTTCCAAATCTAAAATAATTTACAATAAATTATCCCTTTATTAGCAATGCTAGAGTCAAATAGTATTAGTTTCGTAGAAATAAATGAGTTATCTTGATTCATGGAGAACTACCACATGACTTGTGATGGAACATAAAAGAGATTACATAGGATACCACTTTTCCTGTGAAATATGAGTCCAAAGACTGGATTCTTTTTTTGGGGGGAGGGGGGCGTTGAGGATTGAACTGAGGGCTTTGTTTATGCTAAGCACACACACTATCACTAAGCTACATCTTCAGCTCAGACTTACTACTTTGGCAAATTTCTCAGAACCTCAGTTTCCTTCAGCTGAGAAACTTGAATAAGTGATAGCCAAGGTTTTCTCTGGTTCTAAATATTTCCTAGAAATATTTCTAGAAATGTAAGAAATATTTCTATTTCTCTGCCCCATTAAGAATAAAATATTAATAAAAATCAATAAAAATTACATGGATTCTCAAGTGTCATATTTACCAGTGTTTCACTCTCCTTTTATAAAAATGACACACCTGCTAAGATTGTAGGAATGAATTTTTACTGTCAGCAACTTTAGATCATATTCTTTTTATTTTTGATAATAATAAAATAATGAAATGTGTAGTCTTTTAAACAGTTGAATTTAATTATAAGACAGGCATTGTTTGGTCCGGGGATTTAGCTCAGTGGCTCCGGCGTCTGCCTTGCAAGCCCAAGGTCCCGAGTTCGATCACCAGTACCAAAAAAACAACAACAAAGAGTTAAAAAAAAAGACAGGCATTGTTTAATTTGCAATAGGAATGAAACCCCTACTTTAAGAATTCAGTTCTACTGGACAGATTTTAGGCAGCAGAAAACTCTCAAAGGTAGTGTTTTGGGGAAGTAGCCAGGTTTGCAAAACTTGTGAAATTAAATATCCATGGCCAGAAATGTTCATCTCTGTGAACTCATGACCATAAGGAATATATTGGTGGTGTCTTACTTAAGAAATACAGCGTTACCAGTTGATGCTTTCACTTTCTGTTCTCACTTGATGCCCTTATGAATGTTGCCATGGAATGAAATGCTGTGGCATTTCTCAACACAGATGACCAGAATATGATCACATCAAGTCTGGTTGTAATGCTTCCTAATCATCAAAATGAAAGCAAAACATATTTAATACTCTTGGAGATTTCACAAATCCTCAACATATTTTATTTCCCTTTCCCTCACAAGAGTCCAGTGTGAGATTCCAGTGTCTAGACTTCCCGAGACAGAGATTCTAGATGTAAGTTTAGGCTGCTCTTGATTATTAATAAATTGCAAGGTGTTTAGATTGTCATATTACTCTTATTAACAGATAGTCAACTTAGTGAAACCCTTTTTTTTTTTTTTTTTAGTTCTTTTATTGGTACATTTTAGGTATACAATTCATTTACATTTATTATTGGGTGTTTGTACCTGTACATGATATATCTTGGTTCTTATTTTTTTTTCCCTGTTACCTGTGTACCCTTCACCCCCTCCACCCTTCCCTACGTACATAGATTTCATTTCCATTTTTTTTTCTTTTCTCATAGTTTTTCCTTTCCCTCTTTTCCTTTCCCCTTCCCCTCCCTTCACTCCTTCATCTTTGGCCCTTTTTTCCTATTTCAAATTATCAATTATTCATTTTAATCATTTTAACCCTTGTTTACACTATCAGTTTCTCACATTATTGCAACTATTCGGTATTTACACATGTGTCCTATTTATTTCACTTAAGAGTATGGCCTCAATATGCATCCATTTAGCTGTAAATGACTCTAGTTTCTTGTTCTTTATGGCTGAGTAGTACTCCATTTTATAAAAAAACCACATTTTCTTTATCCAGTTTCCAGTTGATGGGCACTTGGGCTGCTTCCAAGCTTTAGCTATTGTGAAACCCTTTTTGATGTTAACAGATGTACTTAAGTAAATTAGTTGCACTAACATTTAAGGAAAGAGGCGAGACCGTCACAAGGTCTGTTTCTGGCTTGCTTGCCGTTTGTCATTTCTTGAGAATTGCGGGGTTCCCCTTGAAGAATAGAGAATTCTTTGTGTAGAATCTTTCCGCTTAAAACTGATGTTCCATCCCTCCACACACACACTGGTAATAAATCACCCAAGTAGGAGCATTAGCTTGTCTTTATGAATTGTGCCGTGACTGGAAGTTTTCATTAAAGTACAAAGGAGCCAGACAGCGTGACACATGCCTACATAGGAAGCTGAGGCAGGAGATCACAAGTTTAAGACTGACCTGGGCAGCTTACTGAGCCCTGTCTTAAAAACACCAAACAAACAAATAAAAAAACAAGGAACTGCTTCTATCTTTTTCTGTCTCTTTTACAGAGAGTAGCAGTAGGGGAAAATGGGAGGCAAAAATAAACTTTTAGGGAAATCTTAAGACTACAAAAGAGAAAGAATTGTTCTACTTGAAAGATTTTTCCCACCATTACAAATGCTGCTGCCTTTTCTGTTGAAGTCTTCTTTATCTTTTTCGGAGTTTTCTGCATAGAAATCTGAGTTCACTCACACTGAAAGGCAATTGTCACATACTTCTTGTATTAGAAGAAACTTTAGGCTGTCATTTGCAACTTTACGCCTAAGTTAATCATAAAATAATGGGCTATCAGATGTGCATAATAGTTTAAGCCACACAGGCTATACTGCATAACAAAAACTGGACATGTTTCAACCTAAAGGAGGAGTCAAGCATGCTGGCCAACTTTCCTTTACTATAGCAAATGCCTGAGATAATCAACTTATAAAGATCAAAGGTTTATTTTGGCTCATAGTTTTAGAGGTTTCCATCCATGATCAGTTGGTCTTGTTGCTTTCAGTCTTATAGGAAGTCAGGAGTGTGTGCTAGAGCAAACCCCAAAAAAGTAGAAGATGAAGGAACCATGGTCCCACTATTCCTGTCAAGGGCACACACTAATGACCTGAAGGCTTCCCACTAGACCCCATCTGTTAAAGGTTCTACCACCTCCCAATGGCACCATGCATGGGACCAAGCCTTTACCACTTAGACCAGGCCTTTATGTGGACCTTTACCTCAGTTTGGATACTTAAGATCAAGATCCAAATTGTAACATCAAGGCAGACTATACATGGACCGAATCTCTCCCTCTCTCTCTCTCTCTCTCTCACACACACACACGCACCTTTTCTATATATCTTACTAATTGCAACCAAGAAATATGACTTACTGGGCCAACAATTTAGCTCAGTGGAGTTGTGCCTGCCTGGCAAATGCAAGGTCCTGAGTTCAATCCCCAGTACCGGGGAAAAAAAAAAGAAAAGAAATATTGCTTACTAAAGATTTTTCTTGAACAGAACTTGAAATTTGAAGTGTCAAAATATAGAATTTAGCATACCTTAGACTTACTTAGCAGCTAATAGGTTTAAAAGGATCCTAGAATTGCCTAACCATAAAAACAATGAGAAGAGCTGGAGGAAAGCTAGGGAAGATAAAATTGGGAGGACTGGTTGGTGATTTAGCTAAGTGGTTCCGCCGCCTGCCTTGCAACCACAAGGTCCTGAGTTCAATGCCCAGTACCAAAAAAAAATTGGGAGGACTTTAGAAGAAAGCACTTTAAAGGTATTTACAGTAAGAGTTAGGCTCTTGCCTCTATTTAGGCTGCTTCACATTCAGTTATACAGAGGTAGCCACAGATCCATCAGTACAATCTATCTGTGTTTTCAGAAGGGAACCACAACAATAGATTAAAAAAAAACAACGATCATTGCTATGACCCATTTCTCCCCCACACCACTGCTGGTTGTTAAGAATAACTTTTGGGGGGAAAAACACTTTATATAATTTGCAGAAGATGCTTTTAAACCACATAGCAATGACGTTTATGAAGGCAGCTTTTCTCTGTAGTCTCTCTTATTTCAGTGGCTACATATAAAGGATTGGAGGGAGAGTCTCAGATAATAAAGAGCAATTGTTTGTTGGGCATCCAGAGCCAAAAAGGCTAATCACTTAATCCACTCCCTCATTTTGTAGAAGACTGTGAGTGAGCTGAGAGTAATTGCCTTATTTCTGTGTACTCAGTTAACTAATAGTTATTGATAACCTATTATGTATCACACCTAAATAGGCACAAGGGTTTCAATGAGAAATAAAATAGATTTACAACTCTTATAGTCTGGCGCGGAAGTTCAGTGCATTGAGGGCTCTGTAAAGGGGGTGACCTACTTGGTGGGAGGATATTTAAAAAGATTTTACACATTTATAGTCCATTGATTTTCAACAAAGATAATAAAAAAATAACCAATGTATAGTCTAGTCAACAAATGGTGCTTGGAGAACCAGATACCCACATGTTAAAGAATGAGGGAGCTGGAAGGTGTAGCTCAGTGTCCAAGCATGTGCTTAGCAATGGGAAAGGCCCTTGCTTCAATCCGCAGCACAAAATAAACAAAAACAAACAAACAAACAACCCACAAAAATAAAAAAGAATGAATTTGGGTTTTTATATTATGGGTAAAAATTAAGTCAATACAGGTGAAAAGACTAAGAATTGGAGCTAAACTTGTAAAATTCCCATAAGGAAACTTAGGTTAAATCATTGTGACCCCAGATTAGCAATGACAACAAAAGCCCGAGACACACGCATGCACATGCACTCACACATGAAATAAATTCGATATTATCCAAGGACTTTTGAGCTTCAAAGGGCAATAGTAAGAGAATGAAAAGATAGTCACAGAATGGGAGAAAATTTTTTAAAATTATATATCTGATCAGGGACTTCTATCTAGGATATATAAAGTATACTTGCAATTTAAGAATAAAAAAGCAACCCAGTTTAAAAATGGGAAAAGATATTCATAAACATTTCTTCAGATGGGCCAGGGATTTAGCTCAGTGGTTTCGCCGCCTGCTGCGCAGCGCAAGGACCCAACTTCAATCCCCGGTAAGCACATGAAATGATGTTCAACATTATTAGCTATCATAGAGATATAAACCAATACTAAAATGAGATGCCACTTAGGACAGATAATATCAAGTATTGACAAGGATGTGGAGAAAGTACGTTGTTAACGGGATTGTAGAGTGGTACAGCTGCTTTGGAAAACAGTCTAGCAATTTCTCAAAATATTCAACATAGAGTTATCATGTGACCTAGCAATTCTGCTCCCAGATATATACCTAAGAGAAATGAAAACATGCCCACACAAAAACGTGTATATGAATGTTTATAGCATCATTTCATAGTAGCCCAAAGCTAACAGCAACCCAAATGTCTATCAACTGATGAATGGATAAAGAAAATGTATATATGGCATTTAAAAATGAAAAATAGAGTAGTGATACATTTTACATCATGAATGAACCTTGAAGATGTTATGTTAAATGAAAGAAGCCACAAAAGGCATCATGCTGTATGATTCCATTTATGTGTGATGTCCAGAATAGGTGAATCTATAGAGACTGAAATAGCAGTGGTTGACAAGAGAAGAAGGGATTATGGGAGGATGAGAGTGACTGCTAATGGGTACAGGGTTTCTTTTGGGATAAAATGTTCTCAAATTGATTGTGGTGATGATCGCCAACTCTGAGTCTCCTAAAAATCATTAAATTGTACACTTTAAGTGGGTGAATTCTATGGTATCTGGATTATGTCAATGAAGCTGTACTTTAGAAGAAAATTCTACAGTAAAGTAATGTATTAGCCTAGTGTGAAGGGAGCAGAGAGTGGGAAAGTAAGATAATTCTAGCAAAAGAGAAACTAGGAAAGGCACTGCTACCTCTATACCTGGAGGGCAAAAGGGGTGCCCCAAATGAAGATGGAAATGTGGAGCCCTGGAAAACTGAAATTACTTCCAGAGTGGCCGTAACACACTGAAGTCAGGTGCTCGTCTTATTCTTCATTGTATCGCTAGTATTCAGCACAAAGAAGGCATAGCACAAATACTTGGCTGTTAATGAATGAGACAGTAAGTAAATAAGTGAACTGAAGAGTCACCTCTAAATAATTAGTAATAGAGCCTAAGCGAGTGGACATCTTCTGACTCCTAGTAAGTTAGATCTTTGTTGTACTATATCAGGTAAAAAGTTTTAGAATCAGGATGAAAATAACTTTTTGTACAATGATATACATATTTTAGCAATTACATTTGTTTAAAATATCTGGCCAGTCTTTTTTAATATGTACCATTCTAATAAGTATGTATGGTATCTCATTGTTTTACTTTGCATTTTTCTACTGATGGATGTTATTAAATATCTTTTCACATGTTTATTTGCCATATACAAAGGGTGATCAAAAATGCACTGAATATTATTTTTTAAATTAACTCTATTGGTACATTTTAGGTATACATTATAATCACATTCATCATTGGGTATTTGTACCTGTACATGATATATCTTAGTTCTTGTTTTTTCCCTTTCCCCTTCCTTCCCTTCCACCCCTCAACCCCTCCCTATTTACAAAAGATTGTTTCAGTTTTTTCCTGCTTTTCTCATATTTTTTCTTTCCTTTCTTTCTCCCCCCCACCCCCGCTGCCCCTTTGCCTTTGAACCTCTTTTTCCTATTTCACATTATCTATTATACATTTTGGTCCTAATTTACACTTTCAGTTTCTCACACCAGAGAGACAATTTGGTATTTACATATGTGTCCTATTTATTTCACTTAAGATTATGGCCTCAATATGCATCCATTTAGTGATAAATGTCTCTAGTTTATCATTCTTTATGGCTGAGTAGTACTCCATTTTATTTTTTAAAAAATACACATCTTCTTTATCCAGTCACCAGTTGACAGGCATTTGGGTTGTTTCCAAGATTTAGCTATTACAAACTGTGCCACTGTAAACATGGCTGTGCATTTATCACTGTGGTATGATGCTTTTAATTCTTTTGGAAAGATACACAGCAGGGGAATAGCTGGGTCAAATAGGACTTCTAATCCTAATTTTTTGAGGAGTCTCCACACTGATTTCCACAGTGGTTGCAACAGTCTACACTCCCACCAACAGTGGAGAAGGGTTCCTTTTTCCCAATATCCCTTCCAGCATTTGTTATTGGTTAATTTCTTGACAGCAGCCATTCTTTCTGGGTTGAGGTGGAATCTCAGCAATGTTTTCATTTGCATCTCTCAAATGACCAGTGATGTTGAACATTTTTTCATATGTTTATTTGTTGTTTCTACTTCTTCGTCTGAGAAATGTCTGTTCATTTCAGTGCCCATTTTTGGATTGGGTCTTTAAATTTGGGAGGTCTGATTTTTTTTTAAGTTCTTTATATATTCTAGATAGGAAAGCTTTGTCTGAGGAACAGCTGGTAAAAAATTTTTCCCGTATTGTGGGTTGTCTCTTCGCTCTGTTGGTGGTTTCTCTTGCTATGCAGAAGCTTTTTAATAAAATGGGATTCCAGTTGTTGATTCTTTGTGCTAGTTCACGGGCAACTGAGGTGTTGTTCATAAAGTCTTTCCCTATGCCAGTGTCTGCAATAGTCCTACCTAACCTATCTTCTAGCAGGTTCAGTGTTTCTGTTTTAATATTTAGATCTTTGATCCATTTTGATTTTACTTTAGTGCATGGTGAGAGATATGGACCTACTTTTAATCTTTGGCAAGTTGAAACCCAGTTCTTCCAGCGCCATTTATTAAAGAGGTTATCTTTCCTGCAGTGAGAGTGTTTAGCTCCTTTGTCAAAGATGAGGTGGCTGAGTGTGTCTGGAGTTGTTTCTGCATCTTCTAAACTGTTCCTTTGATCCTCTGGTCTGTTTCTTTGCCAATACCATGCTGTTTTTGTCACAGTAGCTTTGTAGTATAGTTTCAAGTTGGGGGTATTATACCCCCGCCTTGTCTTTGAGTATTAATTTTTTAAACTGCTCTAGAAGTGCTTCAGAAAATGGCAAGAATGATGGGATTAGTGTGGTCAAAGTGGGGGGAGGATATTTTGAGGGGGATTAATGGCAGTGTATCTTTTACTGTAATAAATACTTTATCTATTTTAATTTAAACATTCACTATCTATTTTGATTACACCTCTATATATTCTTCATATATACGCACTGCTCCTATCTAGTACATTTCACCCCTGTTATTGCAACAGTCTCTTGACTGGCCTCCCTGTTCCCTGCTTCTCCCCATTTGGGTCTTGCACAGTGTAAGAGCCAAAAGGATTCTATTAAAACCTACATCAGATCTCGATACTCTGATTAAAACCAACCTGTGGTTGCCTCAGTCATTCTCAAAGGTAAAATCCTTTAAATGATCCACAAGGTCTTAAGCAATGTGGCTTCCTGCTGCCTCTCTACCTGTATCTCCTGCTTTCCTCCCCCCTCGCTCTGGTCTGGCTGTAGACTTTCTTGCCATTCCTCAAATACATCAGCTACCCTCCCACTTCCGGGTTTTTGTACTTGCTGTTCACTTTGCCTGGAACACTTTTTGGAATCTTTATGGGTTACTAGATTAATGCCTTCAAGTCATGGTGTAAATATCATGTCTGTGAACCCTTGCCTGACTACCTGTTTGGATTGTATACTATTTCCCCAGTACTCTCTCTGGTCTTTCTGCTTCATTTTGCTGTATAACTTATTTGTTTTATTTATTATGTGTCTTATCCAATCACAATATCAGCTTCATTGAAGGTATTGTGTGTGCCCTTCAGTCCACTGGTGACACATTAGCAAATGCAAACTGTGAATTGCATCTCATTCTTTTTCCATTTAACAAGTCCAAGTGGTTCCCTATTTGCATTTACAGACATGTTTTTTTCTGTAGTTTATAAGACAACATAATCTGACCGCTGCCTGTCTTTCCACCCTTTGTCACCCACCCTTCCTTCATCTGCAGTCACTGGAGCCTCAGTGGTTTTCCTTTAGCCAGAGCCTTTGGAGAAACATCTACCTTATACTGTATATTCTTCCTCACTCTTTCTTTGTTTACCCAGCTCTGTCTCTTTCTTTTAAGCTCCACTTAAAATCTGTACTTCTCTAGCTACATTAGTCCGTTAATGGTACCTTGTTTCTTTCCTTCATTGAACTCATTATAATTTATTATTTTATTATTATTTACTTTAAAAAAAAAACATGTTTCTCTTCCATTGAAATGTAAGTTGAAAGCAGAGACTCTTCTCTGTGCCGTTCAATTTTGTACCTGTGCTTTGGTGCAATTAGGCTCCCAGTAATTGGATGGATGAGTGAGTAGGTAGGTGACCATGACTTTCAGGTCCCAAAAGTGGACTGCCTGTAGTGAAATTCTCACTTGCTACCTACTACCTGGTGAACTTGGACAAGTAAATTAATATATCCAAGCCTGGCTTTCCTTTTTTGTTAAATTAAGGCAAATACAATTCTCATTTTATAGAGTTTTATATAATTTGAGATAATCTATGTTAACCTCATAGCACAATGCATGATATATAATAACTACTCGATTAATATTAATAGTACCTCATAGCACGATGTGTGATGTATAATAATTACTTGATAAATATGAATAGATACTAGTTTAACTAATGTTAGCATTCTTATTCACATTCTCTATTATTATTTTTTTCTCTCAGCTGATTGGGTTCCACTTTATCTAGTTCCTTTCTAGAGTTATGATGATAATGATAACTAAATATAATTTTGGTGTGGCCTGCCAGTACAGAGAAGTAGGGCTACCACCCAAGCTTATGTTAATCCTACTTCAAAGCAAGTTGTTTCTTGAGTTGATTATTAGATGTGTCTCTTTTTGAACTCTTATTGTGGTTAAAGTTAATGAAAATTCCTAATGGCAAGTATCTGCTGCCCCAAAATTGCACAGTAAATTCAGGCATTTACATTTACTTCTCTGGAACTTGGCCATTTTAGTTTTAGCCTATTGTGTCAGCTTGCTGAAATCCTGGTAAATCTTGTTTTTGGTGTGCAACCATAATAAATTATTCCTCTCAAGTACGTCATAGGCAAATCTGACCAGCACACCAGTGGTATCCTCATTAAAGCCAGCACATCACAGAGAGCCCCAGAGTCCTGTGACTTGTGTCTTAAGACCTCCTTAGAGTTTAATATGTCCTATTTTGTCTTCCTATGATTTAATTGATGTTTGAGAACCAAATCGAGTTTTCCTGTTTAAAACCCAGAGCATTCTTCAAAATAATCCTAGTCAAATTTTTAAAAACACATTTATTTCTGTGCCTTGTATGTATAAGTGGTGTGGCATCAAGCACAAGATATTGATGGCATAATGCAGAACTTAGGTATAGGTGGCTAAGACATTGAAGTGCCTTTGTAAATATAAAGCTTTTTGGAGTTGATGGGACTTGAAGATACATGGGTAAATTCCCAATAGAAGGAGAAAATAAGAATGGGCCTGATTTAAATTTCAATTTTGGAACCACTGAGCTAAAGCCCCAGCCCTCATAAAATAAGTTTTTGAGATCGAGTCTATTGACCTAACAATTACCCTACATTTATCTGTTCTATGCTTATTTCATTTCTCTTTAGGAAAATGAGTAAAACAAAGAGTTACCTTGCTTTTCTAATTGTCACAGCATATAAACTCAATAATGTATATGAAAATATTTTCTAAAGTATGAAAAGCCATAAACATATATAGAGATCTTTTTTTTTTTTTTTGGTAGCAGGGATCGAACTCGGGTCCTTGCGCTTGCGCAGCAGGCGGCGAAACCGCTGAGCTAAATCCCCGGCCCAGCCATAAACATATATATAGCACTGTTGTGATTGAATGTATGGTCAATAAACTTACTCATTAGCATGTGAAAGCTGGTAGTTTTAAAGAACTACACTCAAAATATTTATTGACTAAATCATCTCTTTTCTACTTAGGAGGGGGTTTCTAAAATTAGCTACAAAATATAGGTGGTTATTTTTGAGTTAAAACCAAATACAATCAATCCTTAAGTTCCTTAAATAGACTTTTACAAAAATATTTATATAACCCACAGTTATAGTGAATTTTCTAAAAACTCCACATAAGGTGAGATCAAGTACATCATGTCTCAGTACAGAAGGATTTTTTTCAGTTATGTCTTTATAAATAAACCTAGTTTTGTTGTTAAAATTTGCTGTTTCCTCCTCATAAGAGCATCTCATTAATTTTGGTGAAAACCTTCCAACAAAATAAGGTTAAATTGGTGGATTTTCCGGTGGAAGAAGATCTATCTTATGTCACCAGCGAGCAGAGTAGCAGCTGAGAGGTAAGATGACCCCAGTCATGTTAAGTGGTCAGAATATTTATAATGCAAGCAAAAGGGTTCAAGTAAGAGCCTGGTTCAGCTTCAGGTGTGCTTTCTGGGAGTACTTAGGCTTTTAGAGGCAAGCACTGATACAGATGCTCTCTGTAACCAAGTACGTGAAGGAGTAACAGAAACTGGGTCAATGGAAAGAGAGGTGACCTCAGAAAGGTCCAGTTTAGGGAAGAAGAGGCACTGCATTCCATTGTCTGTACTGTTCAATGACCCAGATCACATAAACTGCATTTCCTTTTCTCAGCTGATTGACGTTGATTTAGTGAAAACTTAAAATTAAAATAAAATCATTCCACTCAAAGTGAAAAGCTGGGAGATCATGAATGGGTGAAGAAATAATATATATCGCCTTACGAAGCCAGTTTTTCCAAAAAGAATCTGAGTCTCAATTTTAGTCTTAGATTGTAAGAGATTGACAAGCTTTAACCAAGAGAATACACAGACCAAAAAGAAAAAGTTCTTGTTGACTAACACTTGTCAGATGAGAAACAGATGATGTTTTTTCTTTTATTGCATTTAAAAAATTAATTATTGCCAATAGACGCTTGTTTATACTTGTACTGAGTTAGCATTGCAGTTTGGCATGATTCCACATTTGAAAGGAATGAATATCAGAAAAGAGTTGGGAGCCTGGGTTCTAGTCCAGCTGAGTGGACTCCAGTGAGTGGTTTAATTTCACTGGACCCTGGAATTCCCTTCTATAAACTGGGGGGAGAGATCAAGATGATGACTCATCATTTATTCCTAAACCTATGAATTCTTTTCTTTTCCTTTCTTTTCTTTTCTTTTTCCTCTTTTTTCTTTTTCTTCTACAAAGCTTTTCTATAGTTAAATCAGAAGTATCTTTAGGAACAGCAATATTTCAATTCATTTAAATCTGTTTCATCTTTATAGATAGTGAAAACATCCTTACCTTTCTTGAAAAATGCCTTTCATCTTCTTGTTTATTAAATTTATTTTAGTCTTATTTTTTGTATTTAGCTATATTTCTATACATGGGGAATGCTGCTGTAGCAGCACTAATTAGTAATGGGCAATGTTAACAAAGTTATTTTAATTTATATTTCAGTGTATTTTCAATGAGTTTTCTATTAGAATGTGTTAATAAAAATGAATAAAATCCAAAAATATAATAAATTATAATGTGAAAATGATGATTCGACTTCATTTAACACAAATCCTACAGACTTAATAAAACATTTACTGATGTAATATTTTAAAGAACTAAACAAGAATATAGGACTGATTTGTTACTTACTGTAGCCCAAATGATTATAAATTTGAGGGGGAAATATGATAAATTACATGTATCACTGGATTTGCTTTTTTAACAAAATGATAGGAAATCATTTTATATTTTAATAATTTAAAAGGACAGTGAGAAAAGTGGAATACATTAGATATTATACATGTGTAGTGTATATGTATATATGTATGTGTATGTGTGTGTGTATATATATATATATGCAAAAATTGCCTGGCCATCTGGATACACACACACACACAAACACACACCCATATATAATGTCTGACACATAGTGGGCACATAGTATATGTTCAAAAACATGTACTGTGTTTAACTGAGAGCTTGGAAAGGAATTTTTTTCTTAAGGGAAGAAATTGTTTAAAGGAATAAATTAATAGCTGGCTCTCCTACATTGGAATTCATTTCTTTTCTTTTTGTGTTGGATGACTTTCTTAATTGGTGATAAAACTATTTTCAAATGTTGATAAAAGTCAACAACTAAAATGAACATTCTCTCTATGGCTCTGATATATTTTCCTGAATTTGGGGTTGCTATTTATAGATTGTTTTTCTTTAGTAATTCTTTTACCTACCAGTTTTTGTACTTAGTATGTTATTCTTCAATGAGAGAAAAGAATATAAAACAATGTCTTGGACTTTGAAAAGACCACTCTTTTTTTATATTGTGATGTCTCACCAGAAAAAAGCTTCCTGTTTTTATTACAGTTCATTTTGAGAGAAACAACTTCAGTTTATTTTTCTTTTCAGTGTACTTATTGTAGAAACCAAAATACTTTTGAAATACCTTCAAAAGGACTCGGTCAGAGTTTGGTGTAATTTTTTTTACATGAAATAAATTTAGAGTGGCTATAAAAAGAAAAAGAATTGTATTAATTTGTTAGCAAACACAAGTCAAGGATTCCTTTATATTGGTGACTCTCACCTGGGACACAGTGTTTTCAAACAGCCACCCTTACCTGCCTCTACCCAAGAATGTTGGCCTCATTTTCAGGGAAGAGTACAAGGAATCATGGTTTCTTCTTGGCTCTTTTTTAAAGCTAATTTCCCAGAGGCTACTTAATTAAATAGTATAAATTAATTTGAATGTATTACATAGTTAATATATGTATGCACATGTAATATATAATACATATATTTAAATGTATGTGTATAATGTGTAAATATATGTATATAAAGTTAATTTTATGTATTAGCATTTTAAGTGTAAAATGGTTTCTCCTTGGACTGTTGAGTACATTCATGATATAGATTTCCTTCTAGAAAGAAGCCACACTATTTTTCAGCCTTCCTTTATTTTAAAAGTTGTAGTATGGAGATTCTCTTTATTTGCATACCAGGCAAAGGAATATAAACCTACATCAATCTTTTAGGCTATATTCTCTCCACACTGACACAGTAAATATCTCAGCATGTAAATGTCTTGGTACAGTATTTTATGGTGTGAGCAGTAGAATAGATTGGATTACCAGTTGGTAAAACAAGGAGCTACCAAAGATCCAAAATGTTTTGAGTTTACCAACTTTATTAACAAAGCTCTTGTGATATAGCTGTGAAGAGAGCATAGAACCTTCTCTTGGAAATTAGTTCAGCAACATTCAGCACAGTCGTCGTCTGGTAGTAAGTCATCACTGGTACAACTGACTGGCAGCTGGGACCGGGGTGCTAGGAAGGTGTCATCTTTGCAAATACAGCAGACCCTTCACATTTGTGAAGACAGATCCCAAGGTCTTCACAAATGATAACTAAAGTGATTGATACTTTCCATTGAATGTAGTCAAGTATAATTGACCCCTTCACTCTAGAATGTTTGTAAATATAGAACAAAAGTTATTCATAAAGCTTTGAAATAAATTCTACTGCTAAAATAAATAGCATATTTCATTACAGTGGAGTGGCATTTCAGGAAGGTTTCATATTGTAAGTTCAACTTCAAAGGTGAATAGTCCTTATGTTCAAAATGACTCATGAAAAAATCTGGTAAATTGATCAGCATTTAATAGCCCTGATGGATTTGTATGTATTGATTTTGTGTGTGTGTGTGTTTAGTCTCTATATCCCTCCCACATGAGAGATATTCATGCATTTTCTCAAAAATTTTAACTTACATCATTTTGCTTCTATTGTTGAGATAGATTGCTGTATTTCCACACAGGAGTCAGATAAACAAGTTAGCTTATGTTTGGGGATGCTTTCATATAAAAATATACATGTTTCTTAAAGGAAATTACACTTAGTGGGGTGAGATGTGCATACGAGGTGGGGGAATACACAGGTTCTGTGATTGACCCAGGGCTCAGTACATTCATGCTTCACAGTTCTAACTCATTTGCTGAGTTGAATGGTGGACAAAGTCACCCTCACTTCCTCCATTTCCCTCTTGTTCTTACTCATTGTCATTCCAGTATTCCTCTTACAGTAATGTTAATTATGAACCATATGATTCTGTGATCATAATGAATGAAGATAGGGATAAAATGTACCACATAGCAAGGGTGATATGAAATTTCATTCTCTGAGGCCATGGGCCTAACTCTAGAGCAGAAATGGGGCCTTCAAAGTAGAAAACAAAGGCTACAACCTGGGCAGGAGGCAGGTGTGTTTCTGAAGTGGAAAGTGTTTTCTTCATATCATGATGACTGGTGGCTATCTTTTCATAGTTTAGTTCTTGATGCATTTTCTGGTATTGCAAAATTTATTCTCAAATAATTTTAAAAGTTCAACATCAGGGCCGGGGATTTAGCTCAGTGGTTTCGCCGCCTGCTGCGCAAGCGCAAGGACCCGAGTTCGATCCCTGGTACCAAAAAAAAAAGTTCAACATCATTGATAGCTGACAAATGGTGTGGTCAACAAACAATTAGGAGGTTTATGTACTTGACTCCATTATTTTAAGAATTTCCCATTCACGGCTGGGGATTTAACTCAGTGGTTTTGCCATCTGCCTTGCAATAGCACGGTCCTGAGTTTGAGCCCCAGTACAAAAAAAAAAAATTCCATTCAGTTCAGCACTGTCTACTTTAATGTCACCTCTTCTTAATCTTCAGTTTTGGGTCATTCTTATCGATTTCAAACTATGATCTTAACTTCTCCTAATCGTTCTTAGCTGTGTTCACCAATAACTTAACAATTTTTGCAATTCATCATTTGAAAAATTTATCACTTCTTTTTTAAGCTTCCCAACAATCACATCATATTTAAGCTAAAATTTCTCTTATTGCAGTGCCAATGATCCTATATACTACTAACATCAGCAGACATAGGTCAAGATCTCTCTTATCTATGTTCTTTACAACGTGAATGTCTAAGCATTCAATGCCTAGAATGTTAATATTTTACCTTTTTAGAATACTGAAAGAGCATGACAGAATTAGGGACAAAAAAGGCACCTTGATGTTTTAAAGAAAGAAACTGTGTACTTTCTGAATGGCCTGATATTTTGTCTATGATAAACAGAAACCTAGATTCACAAAAATGCAAAGCAAGCCCTTTTTCTTCCTGTAGCATACACAAAGCATTTACTGAACTGGTGCAGAAGAGAGCTGTCATCTGAACTTTTATGTAAATTGACCACAGAGCAGCAATTCTTCTTAGTTTTGCCCTTGAACTTTGGCACAAGAGAATGTTAGTGTAAACTTACTTAACCAAAAAGCCTGCTGTATTATAACAATGTAATAATAGTAACCGCTTCATATCAGAAATCTTAACTTCTCTGCTTTATATACACACTTTTAGGAAGGCTTGTCTTTCCTACCATAGTTGCATCTCATCTGTTTTGAACACGTTTGGCTGAGAACTACTCTAGTTCCAAGGAAGTGCTTTTAAGTGTTCAGTTGATGCAACTCTTCTTAACATTATGCAAAGAAAAAACTTTCTTAAAATTCTCCCAAGAATAATTGCTTGGAGGACAGATTGATTCAACAGTTCCATTAGAAGCAACTGGAAAACTTAAAAGTTTCTCAAACATGTTACCTATTTCATTGGGAAGGCTAAAAGTCCCCTGTTAACTCATGCTGGTATGGGGAAATGCTGTTGTAAAAGATGTAGACCATAAAACCTGAGGATAAGTAAGTCCAAGCTCCAAGACTTCTTCGTGTCATTAATCCTAACATCTCATGGAAATGCTTCTTCCAGGTGAACCATGGCCAGGGCCTTGCAAATTGTATTTGGTAGCATGATATTTGATCCAGGTCGCCTGAGTTTTATCTTCTCCCAATGGTTCTGTAGTACTTGTGTCTTCTTCATATGCCAAATTGTAGGTCACAAGTTTTAGAACACAGATTATGTGTCATTTCCTCTTTATTTTCTGTTACATTTAGGTTTGTGTAAGGAGACAATATAGTACCATGGAAAGTATGGGACTTGAAATCAGTTTTGTCTAACCCAGTTTTGAGTCGCAGCTCTGCCACTGTATAACCTTATATAAGTTACTTAACATCTGTGAGCTTTAATTTTCTCATCTGCAAAACAGAAATAGGATACTTATTTTACAAGTATGTCAAGAGCACAAAATGAGATTTAAAAATACAAAATGCTAAAACAGTGCCTAGAACATAATAAACACTTAAAATGATCTATGGTTTAAAAAATGATATCTGGTATCAGTGTTGCCATTAGACCAGAAATAAAAACATGTTAAATCAGCGTTATATGCCATCAAAAATGAAGGTCATGAACAGGATTTCTAGAATGATGTCAGCAGCCTTCTACATCTGCTACATTAAAGAGGACAATCATTTTGGCCATTTCTAAGATGATTTAATTATTCCTTACCCTATCCTTTTATTCATATAGGATAGTTCCCTAAGAATCTAGCTTGAAGAGTGAGTCTCAGATAAATTAGATAATATTTTCTTGTATTCTAGACCAGTGTGCTATCCAATAGAATTTTCTGAGAAGATGAAAATATTTTCTACCTAAATTGTCCAGTGTGGTAGCCATCACCACCGTGTGGCTATTGAGAACTTACACTGTAATTAATGCAGCTAGGGATATTCTTGAGTTTATTCTTTAGTTTAGTATTCTGTAGTTTAAATAGCCATGGGTAGCTAATGCAGCCCAAGACAAAAATGTATTAATGACTTGATAAAATTTATCTGAACGTCTACAAGTTAATAAAATTATCAGCGGGTGAATACTAGATTTCTAATTTCCATTCTTTTTATCTACACAGAATTTGATAGAAACTGTTATTTATTTTCCAAATGATAAATTTTTAAGTTTCAAAATTCAGTATCACATACTATATTACTTTTCATAAGCTAGTCTATGAATTCACCCATTGGTTTCTGAGTGATAAATTCACACTGTCAAATTTTGTCAGTTTCAAAACCACAAGTTCTTCATTCTAAGTGTGCAAAGACTTTTGGATTCCAGTCTGTTATTCAGCAATTTTTTTTCTTTTCTCCCCATTCTCATCTCTTACCAAATGAATCACTATGTTAAAGGTGGTGAAATGATTTTTTTAAGTCACATAATGTTTAGTAGCAGGGATAAATCACTGTCGTTGGATTCTTTTTTTTTTCCCCATTAACTTTATTGGTACATTTTAGGTATACAATACTGTTACATTCATCATTGGGATCTTGTACCATTACATGAGTCTCTTGGTTCTTATTTTTTTCCCCTTCCCTTGCCCTCCCTTCACCCCCTCCACCCTTCCCTATTTGTAAGGACCTTGTTTCTATTTTTTTCCTCTCATATTTTTTCCTTTCCCTTTTTTCCCTTCCCCTACCCCTCCCAATTGTTGGATTCTAATAGTTCCTGTGTGCTGCTGCTTCTTTCCAGGCAAAGTTATCTTTTAGGATTAAGGTAATTTTTTATATTAATTTATTTGAATATTTTTTTTCTTTGGAGGTTAGAAGAAATATGTAACTGAAATTCTCTTAATGAAAAATCTTTTTTGGTTCTATTTAATTTATATAAAGTACAGAATTATTTTCAAGTTTCAGAATTGTGAAATTAGTTTTATATATTGAAACCAAAAAGGCTTTTTCAAAAGAGGACTAGAATATGAAGAAATAGAAAATAGGAGACTGCATCTCACATAATAAAGATTAATAAAATGCTTGTTACCGTGATATGTGTGTGAGAGTGTGTGTATGTCTCTGAATTGTGATGTAAAATGGATTTCTTACTGTGGATCTTGATTTTTAAAAAGTTTGAAAGCCACTGCATAATTTGTATTACAGTGTGACAAAGACAGTAAAGTCAGAAGATTCGGTTCAAGGGTTAGACTTCTTTGGACAGCCATTAAATGTCTTTGACCCTCAATTTCTTGTGTGCATAAATGGGAACAACTGCCTTATATATTTTTTATGCAGGTATTTCAAAGATCAAATAAAATTCCAAACTGATGTGAATTCTAACATGTCTTATTCCTTTAAAGTCAATAATTTTTTATTGATAAACCTCAGTATTTTACACTGGCAATCAGGTATACTCACATTTACGAGTCTCTAGGACAACTGCAATCTGGCTGATCTAGACTGCATTTGACTGGGTGTCTGCTTCAGATTGTAGGTCACGGGTTGTCAGGGCTGTGGTTTGGGTTTGGTTCCTTTCCACTTGAATTCTTTCTGTGGTCCAGGCTGAGGAGCAGCAGCTGCACAGCGCATGCTCTTCTCACAGAGAATCATCAGAACATGAAAGCAAAGCCAAACCCCATAAACATATTTATGGCCTCTGCTTACATTATAGCCATGAAAATTCCATTAGCCAAATGAAATCATATGGCTAAGCTCAAAATCATTTGGGAAAGACTGTGTATTCTATTCTCATTGGAAGGCAGATAGGAGTGAATATTTTCTGAACAATAATCTAAACTATTGTGTTACCCAAAACTCACTACAACCACACTTTTGTTCACTGCCTTGTTTTTACACATGAATGTACAGCCAAGACTCATCATGTATTTGAGGTAAGGCTAGAACATAATACACTGTCTAAAATAAACAAACGGCTGTGGGTGGGTGGGACCTTGCTATGTTTTGAATGTGCCTCCCATTCAGAAACTTACTTCTTAGTGCAGCCATGCGTGGAGGTGGGGCTTAGCTGGAGGTATTTGGATCATGTGAGAAGTGCACTTCTTGCCTTCCTGGGCTTGGACTAGTTACTACTGGAACAGGTTGTTATAAAGCGAGGTTGCCCCTCATGTTCTCTCTCCTGCACACCCCTGCTTGCCTATTCACCGTCCACTGTGAGTTGACACAGCATGAGGACCTGTCCAGAAGCAGCTGCCCAGTCTTGGATTTCCCAGTCTACAGAATCATGAGCCAAAAATGAACCATTTTCTTTAAAAATTATCCACTCCAGGAGACCCTACATAGAGGACCCAGCCTACTGCACCCATGCCACATCTGACCCTCAGAAACTTTGCTACTCAGATCAAGCAAGTGCTTGGTATGAACAGCATCCCAAAGCAGCAGCAGATCCATTCCTGGGCAATACCTTCAAAGCACCAAATTTGTGAGTTACTGAGAAGTAACAAAACATAAAAGGAAACATCCACTTTAAAAAGAAGAGGGAGTTATCATACCAGGAGGGTAAGCAGCAGATACATATTAAAGGTTCAGGGAACTCCAGTACAATATAGAATAGAAGCAACAAAAATGGATAACTTTGCCTTATTCTAAATTATAATATGAAAGCATTCATTTTGAGCAAGCAACATGAAAGCTGGATTGGGAAGCAGTGATGTTTTGTAAGCAGAAGACATGATTATCAACTGGAAGAAGAGGAAGATTTCTGCATTAAAACTGTTTCAATGTTTTTGCTCAATAATAAATGACACATAAATATGCAAAAAAAAATTATCCAGTCTTGTGTATAGTATTCCATTTTAGAGACAGAAAATGGACAAAGACATACCTGGAGGAAACTAAAGCAGCATTTAATGAGCAGAAGGGAACATTTAAAATACTGTATATCCAGGCCAGGGATTTAGCTCAGTGGTTTCACCACCTGCTGCACAAGCACAAGGACCCGAGTTCGATCCCCGGTACCAAAAAAAAAAATTAAAATACTGTATATCCTAACAAGAAGATATAGAAGGCTCAGTAAAAATAAGAAATAGTTCATGAGAATGAAAAATATGATAATTTTTTTCTTAAATTCAATAGAAGGTTTGGAAAATAGAGTCTTCTAGAAGTTAGATAGAATCTTAAGACAAAGAGATGGAAAATATTAAGTAAATTAGATAATCAGTCCAACAAAGGTAACAACCAATGTATAGGAGTTCTAGGAGAACTATTAAAATGTCTGGCATCAAAATAGCTTAAAATAATACAAGGCGGTGTCTTCAGACTACAGAAAATAAGCCTTCAGATTTAAAAAGGACTACTGAAAAATGTTAGGAATTATAATGACATAAGGCTTTTTAATTGTAATATTAGAATCTTGAAAAAAGTGATCTGTTAAAAATCCTAAGTGAAAATCAATTTCAAAATAGAATTATATACCCTGAAAAACTATTGAGTGTATGCACAAGACAGGAGCATTTTCAGGCATATAAATAGATACAAAACATGTATTTTTATATATTCTTTCTTATGAAAGCTACTTAGAGAATATACTTCAACCCCCCAAAAAAGTAAACTGAGAAATAGGATGACTTGTGGTCCACAAAACAGGAAACTCCAAAGGAGCATGGAGAAGGCTTAACATAGACTTTTTTTCCTGAGATAGGGTCTTACTATGTTGCTCAGGTTGGCCTTGAACTTCTATGCTTGAAGAGATCTTCCTGCCTTAGTCTCCTGAGTATGTTGGCCTACAGGCATGTGACACTGCACTTGGCTTGTTACCTTTTTTAACATAGGAAACCAATAGATAATTTTTGGTATTGCAAAGTCAAGAAGTAGCAATATAAGTATGTCATTTAATAATATGTAGTTAAATGTCGGAAGAGTTGATAATGTACCCTTGGGGATTAGGCTTAGAGATGCATGAGGGGTAGAACATGGGCACTGTTCTTCTTTGCTAAGAAGAATTGGATGCTATTTGACTTAAATTGGGTGAATTACTTTGATAAGCAAATATAATCAATAATAAAAATAAAGGGACATATATCCATGATTAAGAAAAAACGTCCTACAGTATAAAGGGATATAAATAAGCAGTAATGTGACTCCCTCTCTTCCTGTCCCATTGCTGGCCCTACTCCTGTTTCATCAGTTTCAACTTTCAATTGTTTTGGTGGTTATAGTCATCCCCCCACCCCCAGATGGTACTGATAGAACTCAGGGCCTAATGCTTATTAGGCAAGTACTTTACCAGTGGACAACATCCTGGCCCCTGTCTGCATGATTTGAAGTGGATCTTTTGGTTAAGGATCTTGTGGTAAAGCCATCTGGACCTGCCTCTGCCCATTTGGCCAGAAGATGACCATATCAACTGCATGGTAGACACACAGGTTAATAGTGTACTGTGAGAGGAATCACAGTTGGCCTCTGACTGTTGTTGGCCTTTCATGCCTGCGTCACTGTGAACAGCCAAGGAAGCGGCCCTGACCTAGTTGGGTGAGGCAAAGGATTATCCTGCCAGTGGGAGCGTGGCATTTCTGGCAAGAGCTTTCTCTTCTAACTGTTGGAGTTGGTGCCATGGCAGATTTTCCTGACTCAGGGAGTAAGTGTTGAGCCCTAGTGCAGCTGGTTAGATTATTTGTTGGTTTTGATTATCTGAACCAAGAAGCTCTTTTGCTGGATGGCAGGCAGTAATTTTCCATCTTCCTAACAAAAATGCTTTTTGCATTTGAAGATTATAATAGGTAAAGTTTTATTCCGCTTTTACCAAAATGCTGCTATGTAAAGAAGGAGGAAATTTTGCTGAATCTAATCAAGGACTCTTCAAGGATAGCCGTGTACCCTTAGGCAAGTCGTTTTTTCTACTTTCCACTTTGCTGGTTTTGAAAGGTATTTTCTAACTCGTATGTGCTAAGAGCTCAGCTAAATACTCATTGTCCCAGTCAGTCTTCGCAAGTCTTTGGAGCTTGCTACAGTCCCACTTTCATTTTAGGCTGAAGAAATTACATGATAGGCGAATGACTTGTCCAAGGTCACTGTGTCAGGAGCCCTGACTTGTGTTGGCTCTTGGAACTACATGTTCCATCTCTGTTTGACTGACTTTCAACGCAGCCTCTGACTCTGTAATCACGTGAGAATAAGAAAGCATTTGACTTATGCTTAAAAACCTAACTATCAGCATGAGGCATATACTATATGTTACTATTGCGTGATGCTTACAAAAATTTTTGTATCTATTTTTTTTCTTCAGTGCTGGGGATTGAACCCAGGGTCTTGCACATGCAAGGCTATCTCCAGCCCTGTTTCTATTCTTTTAAAGAAAGTTTGGATTCGTGTATGTTTTCTCTATTTGTCGTTCTTTAGTTTTTTCTCAATTCAAAATTCTGGGGCCATCTTTGGTCTCTAGTACCTATCCTTTTATTCCCATCAAATCACCATACTTTCTTTATGTTTCTGTTTAAAGTCTTGCTACTCATCCTATCTGGTCTTGTCTCCCTTCTGCTATTTCTTTCCACCTTAATTTGATCTTACACACTGGTCCAGTTTTTAAATTTTTTTCTTAGCTTCTGTCATATGGCATATGTGTTTAAATCATTAATGTCTCCCATTATTTTAAGAAAAAATACAGCTTTCTTAATCAATGACTGAAGACCTTTCCTAATGGGATCTACACTAAGACTCCATGAGTTTTTTGCTTTACCTTCTTTCTTTTCTTGCCTGTGCTAAGATAGCCCTCATCTGGCCATGGAGGCATGGATTATCATGGTTAACAACTAATTTTCTGTCTTTTATATACTTTGTATTTTGATAGTTTTTTTGTTTGTATATTACTCACTTACCCAGATGAATTGTTAACTTCTGAATGTAGACAAAAGAACTCTGAGTCCAATATAATATTTAGCACATTTCTCTGCATATAGCATTGTAGAAAAAATTAATGAATAAATTTTTGAAGTTCTAAAGTCAACATACAATTCCAATTCTGTCCTTTCTTTTGCTGATTTCATAAATGTTAAACAAGTAAAATTTTAATTTTGTTGTTTTTATCTCTAATTACATATGAGATTAAAAATATGTAATAAATAAAAATATTTTGAAGAAATAAATCATTTATATTTAGTATTCTACTCTGAAAGGTATAACAAATCTACTTTGAAAGCAATATATTCAGTATTACATTGTTTCAAAAACAATATTTGAGAACTTTCAATAAATTATATTATTGGTAATATATAGATTTGGTGGGGATAACCTGAATATAGTGATATGATTATGAAAATATATATAAATGAATTGTTAAATTTATTTTACATGATGTATTAACTATAGTTGAAGATCATTCAGGATTTTGAGTAATTGCATAATGAAATTTAAAAATATATTTAGATGCTAACCTTAAAATACTCAGCTTAGACATGATTTTTTTTCTCAAAAGGACATTGTATTTTGTGTATCAAAATTGCTTCTCACTTCTTGTTAAACCTGAAAATATTTCTGCCTTTTTAAAATTTTTCTTGTTTTAGTCTGAATATTTTAAAATGTTCAAGTCTATTTTCTTTTGCTTAATTTCATAAATGTTCTATAATAAATATTTCTACTTTACTATAAAAATGATTTAAAACTATATTCTATATCAATATTTTTGCTTTGAAATATTTTAGTAAGATAAAATAATTTCTTTCTGAAACCAAACATTCATAAATTTTTGTATACTCAAATTTATTGATCTTAGAGTACTTTTGTTGCTTTTTGAAATGCAAATTTTAATGTACTGTTATTGCTGCTCTAAATTTCCATACACTTTTGAAGTTAAAGGTTCTTGTGCTCTATCTTTTCTAACCCATTCTTTCACATAATATTGAACATTGTAATAATGCTTTCTTGTACACCTCACATTTTTCTAAAAGATACCTTAAAATATTTTAACCTTTAATCTGGTTTTCATTACATCCAAATGAAATTGTAAATCATAGCTTTCAAATAAAAAGTCACCTATTTGGTGTAAATCCTTGCATATATCTAATCAAATCTCTTAAAGATATTACATTTTGAAGGTAGTGACATTTTAAGTTATAATGACTTTTTAAAGGCAACAAGCTTCAGAATGGAAGTGCTGATTATACATTTTGACTATTCTCATTTCATCATTTCACTTTTAAAACCAAATTTCATCTTACATCCAAAACAACCTCACTAATGTGCATATCTGGATGTGCTAATTCCCTTTGTCATAAAACAGAAGCTAGCCTAAAATTTCTAATAATTTCTCATCACATTAAAATCCATAGGAAAAATTAACATGAGCTAATTTAGAATTTAAGTGCACATATTTCATATGGATGCTTTTTTTCCCCTTGGTCTCTACCTAAGGAAATAGAGAAATTGAAAGTAGAACTGAGTGAAACCAAGCAGCATGTGGAACAGGAGCAGCAGCAGGCAGCCCGGGCCAGAGAGGAGTGCCTGAAACTAACAGAACTGCTGGCCGAATGCGAGCACCAACTGCACCTCACCAGGTACTCCCTAATCCCATTATGCACCCTCGCCCCGATTCCATTCCACTGATTTTTGCCACAGGCTTCCAAACAGTTGTTCGAGTTAGTCTTAGTCATTCGATTCACACACAGCTTTCAGGCATATTAAGAAAAGTGGAGATGTGGTAAGCAAAACACCCAGACATATGAATGATAAGTGTGGCAGAGAATTACTGATATATTACAAAACCTTTCATCTACAATGCTCAAATATTTAAGTGATTCTTTATCAATATAAGCAGAATGACATAATTCTTCCACTATCACCACAACCTCTCCTGTTAATTCTTCATCTGATAAAAACACTGACATGTTGGATCTGATGAATACATTTAGGGAAATAAGAAGATATGTCAGTGATGAAAGAGACAAAATTAAAAAATCCTAAAATGCAAATTGAAATGGAGCTGATACAAAATAAGAATCCATGACCTAAAAAGGTGTAAAATGTAGAGATCAAATTGATTAGCAGTGCTCATAGTCAAGTCATTATTATAACCATGCTAAGACCATTGAGGTTGTAGATTGCATTCTTTTCATCATGAGATACTGTGATGTGATCACTATTGTTGTAAACTTTAGAAAACATATAGCTCAGTTCTAAATTAAAATAAGACCATTTAGGCTGCAAACACTATATTTGCTGTATTAGAAAAACATACATGCAAACCTAAATACACACAAAGGGAAAAATCAAATAGGGACAGTAGATATTTCACTTTACCATGTAAGTGATTCCTTCTCACTTTGAGTTTTAGTACAGTTTTTCAGTTTTCAGATTAAGCCTTTGGATTTATTCAGTTCTTAGAGTTTTTCAGTTTTTAGAGAGGATTTTGTCTAAATACACATGTAAGTGTATGATATTTGATTTAGTTTATAAAATAGAAAAACACTGGTCTTCCAATTATAGTACTATGTTGAATTTAAACTACGAAAGGGGACTGATCCCTTTTACATTAAATATGACAATGTAATTCTGAGCACGGTATGATAACAGATGGAGAAAAGCACCACTTGAACAGCCTGCATTTGGAGAAAAAATATTCTAGAGGTTGGTGAACCTCCCAAAGTTTTGGGTTAGTGTTAAGATGCCTCTAGTTCTGTTAAAATCAAACTTTGTTATGGAAAAAAAAAACATTTTGTTGTGATAATATTCCAAATGGTTTGACACCTTCTTTTTTAAACAGTAAAAGAAAAAGAGAGGGAAAAAGAAAGAGAAAGAAAGAAAATAAATCATTTATACATTATGATATTTGGGGAAAAAAACCTTAGATGAAACACTTTTATGAGAAAATGCTGCTTAATTTTACAGAATAATAGCTGTTCTTTTAATGTCTGTTTAATGTATTGCCATTGTGGAACTGAGAACATAATATTGACCTAGTTCTGGTGGTTTATTTAGTCTACAAAGTTTCAGAATTTAGCTTCATCATGATAATGGTACAGTTTTTCTTTTCTGTCAGACTCGTATTGAGAACCAACCATTTGTGTGCTGAGTACTAGTAAACCACAGAAATAGACAGCTTTTAATGTCTCTGTGGCTGAGCTTCAGTAAATAAATATTAATGCTGGCTTTGCCCCTTTTACTATTCTGTCTTATTCAGAGAGTTAATTACTGAAGTCAAAGTCTGGAGAGAGTTTTCCCGAGCAGTATCAATTTGTACTGTTTGACAAGATCAATTTCTTGCAAGTAGAGTGTATTAAGATGCACCAACTGCTGAAAATGGACGAGTGGTAACTAATTCCTTTGTTCTTAAGCAAAACTGTTTTGCTTGGCTCTGTAGAAAGCTTTTTCCACTGAGCATTGATTAATCAATTCTATAAAAATTTAAACCTAGTTTTACAGGAAATAAAATTTAATCACCTGTTTTCTAAAGGCGCAGTACTCTTGAAAGCATTTTGTTTAGTTTATGCTGATATTTTATAAAATCCACATTCATAAATTGAAAGATGACAATTGGTAAGGAACCGTGTATATCTCTCCTTTGCACTGAAAATGAGATTTGGCTGTAGTACTAAATACTCTGGTATACTTTTTTTAAAAAGAGTTTGCTAGCACTCATCATTCTCTATTAATTCAGTGTACTCAGGTGTGGCTGAGAAACATTGCGTTTTTCCTTTTTCCCTATAGACCAGTGGACATACATAATGCTCATCCAAATGGCACCTCACCATTCAGTTTCAAACATCTTGAATGGCATATTCTTATCACAGTTTAAAATCAAATATGAAATCTATATTATGCAGTAATGGTGAAATCAGGATACATATCTCTAGGGTCAAAGAAAATTTTAAAATTAAAGTAGGAATCTGTAGATCAATCTGAAAGAAAAAGCTGTCTGTGGTATTTCTCCTTATTTTGATTTAAATTGGATTTTAAACATGAAAAATAAAAGTTCAGCATTTATTACAAGACTCCGGTGGTCACTTAGTCAACATTTATTGAGTACCTACTATCTTTGAAGTACAATTGAATCACATTTCCCCATAAGGGCAATATTGAACCTAACCATTGAATTTGATTGGGTTCTCCTCCAACTCGGTTTGCACCAGAATCATGGAAAGAATCAAGTTGCTAAACCGAAGTACCAATGTATTCTGCTTGCCCCTAAAATAGTAGTAAGACTCACTTCATATCCTTAGACTGCTTAGACTCAGTTAAAGGAGCCAGATCTATAAGTGCAGTTATAGTAAAGTGTGACAATACTGCTATGGTAGAAGCAAATATTACTACGGGAGCACACGGGAAGGAGAATGGCTCATTCTGCACGGGGGCGGCTGAAGGTGTCACAGAAAGCTGAGAGTGAAAATGATTGGGGGGGGCAGATAGTTGGCAGTGATCTTAATTAATTAGTTCAGGTGTAGGAGTTTTCAAAGTGCACAAAGGTGGGCTGGGTATACCAGTGCAGGGGCTAATAGACACAAAGACATAAAAGTGGCAGAGAACATAAACTGTACCATCAGATTAGGTATTGGGTGGAAGTAAGACTGAAAAGGGGGAGCAGGGTCCTGATGGAAGTCTTGGCCATTCTGAGAGTAATGGATTGATCTCAATGCATTTTAAGCTATCAACATGATAGCTTAAACTCACAGAGCAGTGCAGAAGTGAACTTGGAGAGGTGAAACAGGAGACATGGCCACCAATGACACCCCATGGGTAAAATCTGCCCTATTGTCTGTTTCTGTATGATTTATAAGCTAGGAATAGAGTTGTTTTCTGTTTATTTGGGGGGAAAATTGTATTTTATGCCAAGTACAGTGGCATGCACCTGTGGTCCCAACTTCATGAGAGGCTGAGACAGGAGGATCACATGAGCCCAGGAATTTGAGGCCAGCTTGGGAAATAGACTGAATGATAATAATAATGGTATTATGAAATAACAATACTATTATCATTATTACTTTGTAATACCTAAAGACTGTACATAAAGTTTTGCGGAACGTAGGTACAGTTATGCATTATGTGTGATGTGTGACACTACCACAGCAAAGTTGAGTATTGTCCTCAAAATCCAAAATATTTGTTGGCTGGCTGTTTACCAACCAAATCAACCAGCCCCTCAGGTAGGAGGCCGTTTAGTTCAAGTAAGAAGTCAAGAGAGCTTGATGGGTTCCAATCGTGTTATTTGTAATTGAAAAGCATTGTGAAAATAGACGGAATGAGAAAGCAGTGATTAGCAAGGGCCCCAGAGGGACAGGAATAAAGCTCTGGGCCATGGCTAGACCAGTGAAAAGGAAAGAAAGTCATATGTTCCAGAGGTATTTAGAGTAGCAAATGGGAGACAGAATTAAAGGAGACTCTATTGTTTGCAGACTAAATTGACTGCATAATCCTTTAATCCAACCTGGGAATTTAAAAGAGGTAGCAGAGGAAAATAATACATTTTGTTTAGGAACTTGGGTGGAGATGTCTAGTGTAGTTTTGATGTGAGGCAAAAGGTTGCAACTAGAGGCTCAGATCTGGATGCTTTTATATAGAGGTATTGGTTGTAACTTAAAAAGAGGGTGAAGGCACATGTAGAAAATCTTTATAAAGTTTTAACAGTGCTGGGGATTAAACTCAGCACCTCATGCATGTTAGGTAGGTGCTTTACCACTGAGCTACATTCTCAATCCAAAGCCCCTGCTTTTGAAGTTCATTAGAAGAGCTACCAGCCAAGGAGACTGAAATGGGGCCTTCAGGTACTTGTATATAAGAAGAGAATTAAAAATTATTTAAAAGATGCTTTAGTGAAGTAACCAAATATTATTAAAACTGTACACGATTCTTAAGGGAGATCCCCAGGCAGCCTTGGACTGAGGAAACCTGCTTTACAGTATCTTTCCTAGGCATTCATTATCTTTGTATCTTTTGGCAAATCACTTAGCTCTCTGGGCCTGCTTACTTGCCTGGAGAATGAGTTAAGACTACATGTTTCTAAATTTCTCTTGATAATCAATGACTATTGTAACAACTATTTAAAATAGTCTGTTATGTAGTTCCTACTTCAGGTTAGTAGGTATTTAAGTTGGTTTGTGTGTCCTTTGTGTAAGATGTTCCTTGATTGGACTTCAGAGTGGACACAGAAATGTCACACATACCCACCACCCACATTCATCAGAAGGTAGGCTCTGCTGATCTCACAGGAGACAGTCTCTGAGCACCCTTCCAATCTCTTTTGCTAACCACTGCCCATTGAATCTTCATAGGCCACTGCCTTGACTCCATTGCTCTAGTCTCAAAACCTTTTGTGATGCCACACTCACTATCAGAAAGTACAAAATCACTCAGCATGGCATTTCAGGTCATCCCCATAGACTCCAACCTTCCGGCCTTATTTCATCCCTACCAATCCTCTCATGCTGTTGTCTAACCAAATATAACCACATGCAGTTCCCTTTGTAGTTTTGGACTTTTCTGTCCTTTTGTTCTGGGCACCTTGGTTATCCTTTGGGCCTTCTGTGGCCTTCTTATAACTTTACCTTTTTTTCATGGTCTCCCTGAAATTTGAATTTTTCTGCTGTAGCCCTGTCTGATAACTCTGCCAGAGGGAACACTCTTCCTTTGAATCCTTCATCACACCCTGAGGGAAGCCCCTGAGACTAAGAATATGTTCACCTTGGTATCTGCCTGGTGCCGTACTGCGTGGAGGAGCTCTTTTAGAGTCAGGCAGGGACTAACATACTGAGCCCCAGTGCTGTGTTCCAGAACCTAAGCTGAGTGCCTTTCACTTAGCCCTTCTAGTAGTTCCCTTGGATGCAGACTCTTCTGTTTTACAGCTGAGGCCACTATGGCACAGAGAGGTGAAATGAGTCATCTACGGTCACACAGCTGATATGTTATGGAAACAGGTTTTAAACCCTAGTAATTTGCCTACCAAGGTCATCCCTGATCCATTACACTGTCATTCCATGTAAATTGCTAGGGAAATGGATTAATGCAATTGTTCCCAAAAAGACAACTGAGAAAAATCAGCAACATACATTTGTAATAGAAAAAAGTGTGAGCTCTTTCTTTATGCACTGATATAAATACATGTCAGTGAATTTTAATCTTGGCTTGGGCTTTTCCTAAGAAACAGTTTCCTTTGGCCCATTATTCGCCTTAGTCATATAATGTATTATAATAAAACTGTCATTCTTCTCTACTCTTTTATTTCATTTCTACCAAAAGGAAAGAAGAGCCTTTTACAAAAAAAAAAAAAAGTGGAAATTCCCTCACATACTTATTTTTCACATGTCCTGACATTTTTGAAGCTACAGAATTTAAATCTCTCTCACATGACTACCATTTCGCATACATGTGGGGAGGTTAATTTATGATACAGATTGCTAAAACAATCATTTCTGAATGTTTACGTGACTATTATTAACTACTTACAAAGAAAGACTCTCACGTATCTGCTGTGCCTGTATTGAAACACATTCTTTCATATCCTGCATCTTTCTCTCTTACCTGATCTGGAGGGGAAGTACCACAGGAAGCCTTGTTTTGTTTAATTATCAGAGAATTTAGAATTTGAATTGCCATGGGTACAAATGGAGACTGAACCCTTCAGGGTCTTGCCGCTTTTGGCATGGATGCATTTAAGATCTGTATTTCTTTTTTTCCATAAATGATGTTTCAATGATGACATAATTCAAAGACTTTTTCCAAACAGGAATCTAAGTGAGAGACCACAAAATGAGTATTGTGCTGTGACATGCTTTTGTGATCCAAATGGGCAGCTCTGACCTATAGCAACTCGAACTACAGTATTTCTGTGGTTTTGAAAGTGAGAAAGTTGTACAGCAAAGGAGTCACAAGGTTATCCCATCATGATGGGCGGATTAATTGGGGAGAAGCGGTTAACGGTTCCTTCCCGGAGCATTCCAGCACATTTACATTTCACATAGTGACTCTCCTAAGTGCTCTCTAGAGTTTAATTGCTTGACCTCTCAAACTACCAGTATGGGTCAGGACTTTTTGGTAGGGGTGTCGCAAACCCCACAAGGAACACGTGATGAGCTGTTAGGACAAGACCTTGTACAGTCCTGGTGTGGCCAGTCTTGGGGCTTCAGGGACCAGAGGCTCAAGACAGCACCACCACGCTGCCAAATTCTACCTTCCCAGGACCGAGCTCCATTTCAGAATGTTGACTTCCTCTTTCAGATTTCTCCACACCATAGGGTCACATCCTTCAGTCTGAAACTGACAATGAAGGAGATGCCTTTGTAAGAATGTGACTTCCTAGCTCCTGCATGTCCCATTTCAAAACCTTCCATTCCAAGGTCACCCCGTGGAAGCAGATGCAATCGTCACCTTCACACAGGTCCCTGTGGGCCGTAGAACGGCCGGAAGCAAGGGCTAAGAGTGATGTTCTCACCCAGGGAAGGGCTCAGGGATCCCGGGCAAGTGAAAAACAGGTGTCTGCTCTGTTGCCTCCATATTTTAAAAAATATAATCTCTGATTTTTCCCTCAGCTAAGAAGTGGTCTAAAGTGGAAAGAAAGAAGAGTACTTCTCTGTTCATGTTGAGTTGAACCTGATATTGCCCTTTGCCAACACGCTCTTAAGTCTAAGGAAGCATAGCTGATTGTTCAAAGGGTAGCTTCTGCTGTTTTCTGTAGAGAACTCTCCAAACATTAAAGAGAAGACTGTAGAGGACACATAGATGAATACTGAGCACAGTCCACCTACCATGCCTGGTACTGTACCACAGTGCTGTGTGAAGTGCGGTCCATAATGGACTGGTTGCTACCAGTCTATGACAAGAGAAGTATATAAATTGAGACTAAATATTTGGAAACTTTTATATCCATTTTATTTTTTATTTCCTTTTTGATTCTGGAAATCAGAATCAGCTTATACATGCTAAGCATGTGCTCTACCACTGAGCTACACCCCAGCTCCTATATCAGTTTTAAATTACTTCAGAGAATGCCTGTAATCCTAACACTTGAGAGGCTGAGGCAGGAGGATCGCCACAAGTTCAAGGCCAGCTTGGACTACATAGTGAATTCAAGGCCAGCCTGAACTACCTCATCTCAAAAAAACAAAACAAAACAAAAAATCAATTTTAAATTTCTACAATTCCCAAGTGAATGATAAATGAACTTTTTTGGGGGGGGCATTTTTTTTATAAAACTAACGCTCTATAGAAAATTAGACATTAAAACAAACTGATGCTTTAGCACAGTTTTCTTAGTCCACAGAGTGAGCTGGAGGACGAGCAATGCTTTCAAGATGAGGACTCGGACTCTTAGGAAAAGCTTGAAACCGTGCAGCCAGGTGGGAGGGGACTAGGCTGGGCCTGAACTGGCTCCTTCAGATGCCACAGCCACAAAGTGTAAACATATGTCAAAACTAGATAGAAAGACTTTGGGGGAGGTAAAATCTCAGCTTATGGGCCAGGAACCAGGCCTCTTCTATCTTTGCATCCCAGCACCAAGTTTGGCATCATTTAACAGATTCTCTGTAAAAGTTGAAGCAAATTTTGCTTCTGCTCTTTATTGTTAGGGGAAATTAAGAAGGAACTTTGCTCATCTATTAGCTTAGGTCAAAACAAAACAAACTTTTGCTCTTTGTTCATTTGAAGAGGATAATATAACATTGGCATGTATTCTTGTTATTCCACAGTGAACTTTATCTTTTTTTTCCTCCTGAGTTTTATTCAAGAATTTTTAGCCTAAAGTTTCCATTTAAAAGTTAAGCTCATTTTTTTCTTGTACTCCTTTCATGAATAAATTAAGAAGAGAACGTGTCAAAAATAATTTTAAATGGATATATGTGCAACCAACATCTTCAGTGCTCAAAATAGATGGCCTTGGTGCTGTTATAAATTGCATCCATCTTTTCCGTCCCCATCCAGTATCAGAGAAAACAGGCTGTCAGAGAGCCAGGAGAGAAAAGGCATTTCATTTTGCTCCAGTGAGCACCTTGCTGCCTGAGCCTCTCTGCTCCACCTGTCTGGTGGGTGAGGCGCCCCTGGTCTCAGTGTGGCTCGGAACGGTGAGGTTAGATTCAGAGGCTGCCAAAAAACATGCGTCTGCGGGTTCTGCTTCATGTTCCCTGGCTCACTCCCCTCAGTTCTGCAAAGCCCAAATGTGTGTGCAGTGAAAATCTACGCTGGGGATATACTCTTCTCCCCACCACACAGGCCCACAGCCTGGAGTGTGGTTGTAGCAGCAGCCAACTCATTTTCTGAAGAAGCCCAGAGGAAACCGGCAAAGTATTGCCCACACCACTTCCCTGACTCACAACAATGAGCATCAAGTTCGGTGAAACTGCAAGGAATTTTTTAAATTCCTAAGACTGTTATCTTAGTAACCCTAAACCAGAATATTTTTCCAAAAGAAAGTTCTGGTCTCCAATATTATTCTAAGGTAAAAGGAGTATGAAAAAAAAAACCCCAAAACATTACCCTAATGTAATTTTTTCTTAACCAGCTCTTCCTAATTGGATGTGTTCAATAGGTCAGTTACTAGTCATTACTCATTTGTTATTTAATATTTCCCTAATACTCACAAGTATATTATACAGTGAATCATTGATAAATCCTATAACCAAAGCTCATTAAGGATCCCGAGAAAGTAAGAGGTTTGAGGAATATTCAGTCTCCCCAGTGACCCATGCCTCACGGGGAGGGGGTGCCAGGGCCCAGTTTGAGTAAACACATTGTCACATTACTACTCTGTTAGCGCAAGTTAGCAGGGATATGGACCATCTCCGGAACTGAGTGGGTACCCGGTAGGTTAGGGAACAGGTTTGGGACCAGCCTGGAAAGCCAACATCCAGCTGGGGAAGCCTCTGTTCCACTTTGGCTCTGTGTGGCCCAGCAGCCTCCGGGTAGCTGGGAGAAGGCTGAGCACTTCCCTTCTTGAGCAAGCCCTGAGAGTGGAGCCTGGAGACAGAAGCTGCTTGGGTCTCAAGCTCAGAGGGAGTCATTCCCCAGAGAGGGCGCTGGTGAGTAAGCTGCACGTGCCTCTAACCTGCTTTGCACCCTCCTTCAAGAAGCCTGTTTCTAACCAGGAGATTAGAGGAGTCATTATTCTAAACATAATTATATCAACCATAGAGGTATACAAAATAACAAGTCACTATTGGTGTATACTCAGTGGGTGGGATGGAGGGTGTTTGAAATGAGGCATTAAAAGTGAGTTTGCGGCACCTGTTTTCCAGTAGTTGATCTGCAGTATGTTAGACTGAACTTGATACTTGCCCTAGTTCTGTTTCTGATTATCTTCTGTCACACTGGGAGAAATCTCCTACCCTACTCTATTTCCTACAGATACAGCTTAACTGTGACTTTATGAGGATATATACAAATATGCAAAATCATTTTAACACATTCAAGGCTCTATAAATCCGAAGCATTGCTTATATATTCAGGGACTCTAATGCTTTTAATATGAATTCTTGTAAAATAAATTAATTAGCAGTCACAATGCATTGATCAGTCTGGAGAATTTAGGGGCAACTGAGGGTTACTCCAACTCTTTGGGACAAGGTTGTGGCATTGACAGATTAGGGGCACAGAGGATATATTGTTAAATATATTATTTCCTATTTTCTAAACCTTAAGTGGTCTTCTTTGTGTTGAGAAGGAAAACCACTTGTCATTCTTGATATTAACTCCTGATCAGAACAGCATCTAATGGAAGCAGCTCTGCAACTCAGGGGTTCTTTAAGTTCTGCTTTTTTGCACGGATGGCAATTCTCTGTTCTTAACCTATTTCTGAAACCAGGCATTTATTCAGAATCATTCACTATTGAATTAGCCAACAATGTCTGGAATGAGGAGAGATGATCATTGTATTAAGGAATAACAAAATTCGTCTACAGTGAAAAGAGAGCCTGTGTCAGAACTGTAGAGGAACCCAAATTCAGACCTGCACCCAGCATGATTTGTACAAAGAATTATCTGTTGAAAGTAGAAGGAAGAACGACAGCATGAGACAACTTGTGTAACTAATAAACTTTTTAGTTGCTGCTTCATATGTTTGCTTTTCATTAAATTCAGGAATGGTTGCAACTATGTTGTTGTGATTCAGTCAACATTTATTCCTATCTGTTTTTCATATACAAAGGCTTAGGGATGCCAGAAAATAAACTGTTAACGGAGAATTAACTTCTTTGGCATGCTTTCATACTTATCTTCCAAATTAAAGAAAATGAAATGGGCAGAAACAGAGTGTAGATTGCCTCCTTTTTGTCAAAAATGGTGGGAATTTGAAAATTAATAATAAAAAAGGGAACAGATGCAGTAACATGCCAGAGGGAGATTAATGTGGAGAGTAAAATCTGTGAGCAACAAAACTGAAGCAAACTGAATCAGTGGGAGGTGGTTGTACAATCAAAATCAGGATAAAAGAGAAATTACAAACAACCCTGCACTTGTCAAAGTAGTAGTAATGAAATCCTGACTCTGCCAGCAGTGAGAACCTGTGTTAGCACTTTGGGGTAAGGATGGTAGCCGGGTGCCAGGTAGGAGGGCAGTGTTAGGTTGCTGGGCAGCAGCCATCTTGTATAGAACAGATGGCACCGAAAGCTGGCAGGGGAGGGGCTCCTTAGCAGAACTAATCAGACAGTAACAGATAGGGCAGCTGGGAAGACTGACCACAGAGAGGGAGTCTGCGGGGTAGCCGAGTGCCATGATGTTTGCAGTGGTGTGCCCATTGGTCTGAGATAAGACCTTGCAATGTCTTTCCCATCTATGGGAGAACTGAAACTTTTCTTTAAAAAGTTGCATTATTTCAAACTTGGGGGGCTGGGGGTGTTAGCAGAGTGATTGGGAAGGGAAGAATTGTCCATCTCTGAATTTGTTGCATGAGTTTTCAAGCCCAGCTTCCATGGAACTTTGATTTTTTTTTTTTTCCTGTTTGTATGGCTCTGCCGTTCTAGTGTACGGTGTGGCACACAGAATAATCACTTATATATTTTATGCATAGAAGAGCTTGCAGTATCAAGGCTATAATTAAAATTAGGCAAGACTTTTTGATATGATTTCTCCCATAGACGTCTTTCACAAGTGAAAACTAGAAAGCAGCCATATAATACGTGCATTTCTACTAAGTAATTCCTCATAACCTAATTTAAACTATGTTGGATTCAGAATCATTTGCCCTTCTTTTTTCCCCATGTAACTGTAGATTGAACATTAAAATAGAAGCATAATTTTGAGCCCCAAAACCTTAAAACAAAGTCATTCTGCAAGAAATGCAAAACTGACCTTATAAATTTAATTATTTATTAAGGAATCATGGTTCTTTAAATGCAGAGTTAGGATATTCATGCTAAAACTATGACTTTAATAGAGAAATCCAGATCTCTTACATCTGTTTTTGAACTTGTGTATTTCTATTTTTTTTACAGAAGGTTTATAGCTTGGCTCAATTTATTCATCTTGGAGGGGAGGGGGAAACATTACCAGGATTTGAAATAGGTGGTATAACATAGCCATATGCTATTTATGCAGCAGTTTCTGCAATAAATCTAATTTGGTGCTGTCAAAAAATTAGACTTATTTGATATAGCAGCACATTAGTAAATGATTGTGGCAGATTTAAAGTTGTCATTTAGTCTCTTCTTATTCTTAACAGAATCTCACAAATCCATTTCCCCCTTGCTCAACTCTGTGAAAATGTCTCAGTTCTTTGTCCTTAAGTCCTACGAATAGTCCCACATCTGAATGAAGGTCTTGCCTTAAGGTAACTGAGAAAGGGTGTGGAAAATGAATATCCTCTCTTGTTAAAAGACTCTCATGAATGTATCCACAGACAGAAGTCAATAAACCAGAGAAAAATAATAGTATTTTCATCATTTGCAATTCTTAGAAAAGCAGAACTGCTAGTCTCATTCAAAATGTAGATAAATTAAGGTCAGTTCTTTATTAAGGAGTTTAAATGTTTTACCTTCCATCGTACATCCATATGCTGTTTTAGGAAAACTTGTATTAAAGAATGTGAACAACATCAGCTCCTGTCTTCACCTAGCAGTGCCCTTAGAAACGGCTTTCCTTTTCTGTAGTGTAACTTGGCAACATTGCTTCAATTCCTCTTCTTTTTACCCCCTGTCAAATTTGTTTCAGGTGTTGGTATCAAGCTATCTAAACTTTTTTCTTCTAGTTTTCCTGTTTAAAAAGTAAAATAAGTATATTATGCATTAGGTAGATAAATATTCCTATCTCTGAATTCCTAAATTACCGCATCTGTAAAAGTAATCACAATAGTTTCCCTTTTCTTTTTCTTACATATTTATGGAAGGGAAAGTGTGTGTGTGTGTGTGTGTGTGTGTGTGTGTGTGTTTGTGCGCGCGTTCATGCAGCCGGGTGTGGCTGTGATGTTAAAACTGAGTGTTTTTTATTTGTTTATGTTCTTATCATTCCAATTTTCCAAAACAAAGCGACCAGTGTTTTTATAAGGTACAGTTTACTAAGAATGAAGAATTCCTTCGTGGTGTTCTAAGCACTTTCTATTAAACTCGCATTTTGCTAAGGCTCCTTTCTTTCATATAGCAAATCAGATCACGGAAGTGATCAAATTACCGGCACTCTTTCAGTGCCATTCAGAAGCAGGAGTCCAGGTGACCAACTACTGTCATGCACTGATTACACTAAAGGAAAGAAAAGTATTAACAAACTTGCTAGGTAAATAAATGGAAATTTATATTAGGAAATTTTTGGAATTTTCTCCACATGGAGGGAAATTATGTTTTAGGAAAATGAAAAATAATGTGCCTCTTTGAACTCATATATTGAGTTCAAGAGTCACATATTAATTTACATTATTTATTGCATAAGAAGGATTTATATGACACAAGGAATTTAGAAGGTTAGTAATAAAGTGAAAATTACAGTTTAAAAGAGTATGTCTCTACTTGAATTTTAAGCTGTTATTGTTTTTCTATGTTTAGCATTATGATGATTTTCTTTAGCATGTAAAAACCTGCCCCAATAAAATATTTTAATAAATTATAATATTTAACAAATCAGAACTTTAAGATGCAAATTTTAAATTCTATTTTCTAGGCTGCTTTTATTAATAAACCTGCCTTTCAATTCTGTGTCAACAAAAATGCTTTTTTTTCCCTAAAAATAACTTAGAAGATTTTATAGACTTTATTGGTTTTATTTAATATGGGAATGTACAATATGGTTAAACCTTAGGAAAAGCCTGTAAAACATAAAAGCAGCCTTATGAATGCAATGCCATTTGTGTTCATTTTTCTGCTCACAATTCTAACAGTGTTTTGCTTAAATTATTTTCCATAATCTTCTCCTAAAAAGAAAAGAAAAAAAACTTCCCTTGTCTCATAAGAATTAGAATTGAGATATTGGCTTTTCCTTTTCCTAAAGAATATGATTATCTAACATATTGGCAAATAGTTCAACAAAAACTGATTTTTATGTCTGATTTATGAGAGAAAAGTGAGTACTTGATAGCTGTATATAACACAGAATAAATTCAATTGAAAGTATCATTTTTACCCAATTTCTGTGAGTTGTTTTTTTTTCCAGAGAACTGGTCTATTGATAACATATTTCTTTAGATAGATTTTGAGTTTGTTAGGCAACATATAATATTTAAACAACTATGTTTTTTAAATGCTGGTATTTAAAGTATATATGAATTGATTTGTATGTTATGGGTTAAGTTTTTCAAAGCAGTAATGGAGCTGTGTGTTAATCTATACTTATAATTGAAATGGTACATACTTGTACATTTTAAGCCTTTCAGTGTAAAATCTCTTAATTGGAATACTCTCTCCCTTGGCTAATTCATTAGTGAAAATATTTATTCCTCGAGTTAATGCTGTATAGTATGAAGCAATTTTTATATAGTGTAAACTTGTTTGTGATATTTTGATTTCACTTTAAAACTTTTATTTTGCTTCTTGTACATATAGTTCATACTCAATATAATGAGAAGTGCAGACACACATGAAGAAAATACATATCAGCTGTCTGGTTTTACAAATGATCCTTAAAACACCATGTCTTACTACTTTGACTCCAAATTATTGTCTTCCCAAACCCAAAAGTAATTTTCGCAAGTACATTACACAACAGAACTTCATCTTCGGCTGGTTAGCAGTAGAGGATTTAAATCCATGCCGACAGTTCATTTGACAATGACCTTGAGGGGCTTTGCTTCTTGAAGAAGAAAGCAGAAGCTTGCGGTAAACAAAGTTCACTTCTGACAGATGGATTGAATGACAGAAAGGTTGCGAGTGCCAGAATAGCCCTGGCAGAGGAGGAAATGTTCAGTGGAATCCAACAGGAGAGGAGGTGTGAACAGGTGCAGGGTTGCTGACGGAAGGGGAACCAGATGGAAGGAGCCAGAGCCAGTTTATTTAAAGGAAAAGGCAGAAAACATTGAAAGGCTGTGCGATCAGTGGCTAAAAGTGTTCATAGAGGAAGGTAAAAATTCACAAAGCAAAACTGCACAGTGGGGTAGCTAACACTTAGCATAATGGTAGTAATTTGTGAGTTTAGTTTGGAAGTTGCAATTGAAATACATTCATCTTGGCTCTTGACACCGTCAAGTATAGATATTTGAAAGTTGTTTATATTTTTAAGTTTCTAAGCTTGTTTCATCCATCCATTAATTTAATTTTCTTCCAGCCAGAAACTCCGTTGTGATAATACTAAAATTGTGTCATCAGCTAGGAAAAGAAAAAAAAATTTAAGTGAAGGTTAACATTCCATTCAAATTTATCTTGCAGTGCCTCAGTTTTGTTCACATATGGGAAGCAAATGCATGCACCGTTAGATGACATCTGTAATATCTAAGACATTTGCAGTGTTACCATAGATGCTGTTGGTTGCTTTTGTTGTTTTGAATCTCTGTTCATTTGGTGAAGTCCAGTGTGACAGTTTCAGTAAGAAGAATGCTCTTGAAAATATACATTTGCCTGCCATGATCTGCAGGTTTATTTCTGCTGCTGAGGTTGCCCTGATTTTCACTGACTTTTAGTGACCTGCCTCCATGCAGGCACCTGCAAGCTCAAGTACAGTTTGTAATAGGAAAAGGATATGAAAAGACTTTCATAGGGGCAAGAAAAGACTTTCTCATTTTATCAGACCTATTAAAATTAAACTTTCTCCTCTGCAAACCAGACATCCTTGCTAATATTCTGTTTGATCACATCATGTATCCCACTTATGTGAGCCCTGTCTACCCACATTATCCTTGAAGTTTCCTGCCTTTTGTTACCAACAAGGAGATGCTAATAAAGGAGGAGCCATTAAGAAGCAATCATCAAGAAAAAAATGATGAAAATGCACAATTATTTTGAATTTCTGAAAATCTAGTAATTTATCCACTGAACTTTGTGCATATTTTCATAAATATTAAATACACAGATTAAATTAAATGAGTAAATTTCCTATGTCAAAGTAGCCTGCGTGTGATTAGGCTGCATGATTTGGTACATTTTGAATTGAATTGAGAAGTGATGGCTAGGACCTATGTCATCACTTTCTTCAGTAAATATTATGAATTAAAATTTGGTTAGCTGTTGTGGAAGATGTTTAGTTACTCCTATTCATTTATGTATGGAGATCAGCACTTTTGATTTTGTCTTAAGTTTAGGCAAGGTCATGTATAACAATATATTGGAGAAAAAAGAATAAGTGATTTTTTTCTAGTAAAAAGAAATTAATAACCTGTATTTTAAAATATCTCTAACATGTCACGTTTGTTTTTTTCTAGTAACTATTCTTATTAATCTAAAATTTTACTTAAAATTGATTGGAGCATACTTACTTCAAATTCAGTGAGCTGATTTTACCATCTCTTTTATGATAGTTATTGAATATCTTTATATAATACAATAATGCCACTACCATGATCCTGCTGTGTAAAATAATAATATAAAACTAATCTGAACTATGGTATTCAAATTGAAAGATTGTGAAAAAAAAACCCCAAACAATAAACAAGCCACAACCCCTCACAACAATTCTATCATCATTTGACATTCACACCACAAATTAAATTGCAAACTTTCAAGTGGTAGTACTGTACTAATATCTTCCCAGAAATACATAAACTTACTCATACCCAGCATAGTGTCTTACAGGGGTCTTGAGGTTGTTTTAAAGGAATAGCACATTGATTGCTATTAAACAGGTATACATTCATTATTTTTTGAGCACATATTCTCTTCCTGCTGCATTAGGAACTCACTATTTAAACTTTTAAAATAAAGAGGCCATGATTCTTCTTTGTAAGTGCCTTACAGCCACACACATACACACACACACACGTTTGTGTGTGTGTAAAACATAGAAGTCTGTGCGTAGATTTTTAAACTTACCCTAATTTAAGATGAAATGAATGAATTGATGAAAGTATCCATCTAGTCCAGCTCCCATTGTAATATGTGAGAACAGAGATGCAGAGTAACTTAGTGACTTGCCCAAGGCCAACAATTACTTAGTGACAGCAAGAAGCAGCACCCACTTCTGCTTGCTCTATGTCCAATTCTTTTTCTATTTTCTGCATAATACTTCTTTGGACTCATTGTTAATAAGACTTATCCAAATAAACCCATTGAAATCTTCTGTTCAAGTATTGTACAACCCATTGCAGCAAAGGAAAATATTTTCTGTTTGGATTTTAGCACATGGTTACTAATTCTTGAGACAAAAAACAGGACCTTTAGCTTACAAACAGCAATTACCGAATGTACTCCTTGGAACACTCCTTCCGGAAGTGATTGTAAAGACAGCTCCCCCATAACTCACTATTTACTCAGTGACAGAAACATTATGCATATTAACTCACTTAACCCTGAACACCCCTACCAGGTAGATTCTGCCATAGCCCCATTTTACAGATAAGGAAACTAAGGTATACAGAGGTTAATACCTTGGTCACTGTCCCAATGCTGCTAAGTGGTAGAGTGAAGATTCAAGCCTGGGCTATCAGGCTGCAGGCTCCAGTTTTATTCACTATCCTTTATTGGCTCTGACAGTAGATGTTGCAAAAAACAGGTTCTGTGGCCAATTCCTTTTGGAAAGTTGCATTATATAGGTTCTTCACCATAGGGCTTCTCAGAGCCTTTAACATGTTGGTGCACATTGTGAATATCTCAGAAAAGAATTTAGTTCACAGTGTTCTCAAAATTTACATTACTGATGGAAACTTTTCCATTAAATCTCCACACATCTTCCAGGAATCAGATTTTTTAGGAGTACACTCTAGGAACAAGCGATGTAAGTTAATTTGTGGTAGGGCAACTGAAAATTATGTGGTAACTGTTTTCCTGTCTCATCATTGCATCATACTTCATGCTTCCCTCACCCCACTTCACTGTCATTATAAAAAGAAAAATAGCCCATAGGGCCAGGCATAGAAGTGTGCACCTGTAATCTCAGCCACATGGGAGGCTGAAGCAGAAAGACTGCAACTTCTCGGCCTCCTTGGCAACTTAGTAAAACCCGGTTTCCAAATAAAATTTTAAAGATCTGGGATACGGTTCAGCGCTAGAGCACTTTCCTAGATTGTGCAAAGCCATGGGTTAATCCTCAATACTGGAAGAAAAAGAGAGAGAGAGCAAGTAGGTAGGTATCTTTCAGTTCAGATTCAGTCAGTTGTCTAATATGGGGCTACAGGATGGGGAGGCATCTTTGGCCATTTCCTGAAGAGTTGCTAACAGTTCCCTGCCTTAGAGTCACCTAACAATAAGCTCTTCATATCTACTGTCCTAATATTGCTTTTATGTGTTAATAGTTCTTGAAGATAAATTTGACATTTAAATAATTAGAGGCCAGTCCTTTAATTGAATTTAGAGAGCTTCTGAAGAAGGGTTCTTTGAATAAGCTTTCATGGAGAAAGATGTTAGTATGGATACTTATGTATACAAACCCTTTGAGATAATCTCCTGCCAGGAATCATGAGTACAGACAGAGTATGGGGCCCTAAGTCAGACTCTGCAATAGATTTTATTTTCCTTCAACCCTCAGCGTGCCAGTTTTCCTCCCTACTGTGTGATCCCTTCTTGTATTCTGAAGAAATGGAGCAACTCATGGATAGTAAGCCCTAGAAGTCCAGAAATTTAGCACTCATGATGTGTTAATTTTTCTGTAAATACACTTGGAGGTACCTATAATTATTTCCAGCAGCCTTGACCAGTGAGCTTTTCTATAAATGACCATTGTAATGATAATGATGACGGGAACTGGAATTCTCAAGAGGACTTACTATGTATGCACCTAGCTTTTATACTGACCCTTCTTTCTGGGTTCTCAAATTATACTTCTTCCAACAAATTAGCTCCAGCAATTTTTATAGAAGTTTGAAACCATTCACAAGTTTATCTCTTATTCCTCAAGATGCAGATAATGTTTTGCAAGAAACGAAAACTAGAAAGGGAACAGATTAACTCACCAGGCAGTGGAATAGTTTACTAAACTGGCTGGCAGATTGATTAACTAATATAACTACATGGTCTCCTGATGAACTTTGAAAGTGTTCATTTCTTGTTCAAACAAGTAATGATAAATCTATTGGGGGAAAATCTCTCAGAGAATCTATTATTTCCCATTTAAAAATTATAGTAAGAAGGCCGGGGATTTAGCTCAATGGCACCACACCTGCCCCACAAGCGCAAGGTCCTGAGTTTGATCTCCAGTACCGAAAAGAAAAAAAATTATAGTAAGACTATCAAATAATAGAGATTTTCCAACTGTATGTATTTTCACCTATTACAAGTCTGCAAGCTATGTACATAACTAGAAATTTTTCTATAATTTGCCAGCTTGCCTGTATGCTTTATAATTTAATTTTAAATCTGAATGTGTGTTTGGAGAGTTGTTTTAAACCAGATCTGATTTGCCAGAGAGAGAAAAAACATTAAAAAGTGTTATTTAGTGATTGATTGTAGTACTAAGGATTGAACCCCTGTACACTCAAGGCAACCATTCTGCACCTCAGCCTTGTCATTCACTTTTGTATAATATGTTAATGACTTCACTTTTAGTTGTTCTCAGCATTCTATCAGAATTCTTTTCTTTTGTTTCTTCTTTCAAATAATGATGACCAGATTACTTAAATGAGAAGCATTAACATTTTTTAAAAACTGTCATTTAATATACCTCTTGTTTTTTATAAAAATGAGCTTTGCCATAGGCATTTAAATTTGGTAGTTTTTGGCAATATATTATTTTTATTTGTGAACCATTGGGATTACAAACGATCCTTTGCTCTAGGGAAGTGTACAAAAGAATTATGCTCAGGACAGTGCTGTCTAATAGAAGTATAATGAGAGCTACAAAATGCAAACCACATGTGCAATTTAAAATTTTCCGATAGCCACATTTTAAAATTAAAAGGAAACAGGTGAAATTTATTGTAATAACAAGGTTTATTTTAACCCAATATATAGGATATGGTATTGATTCAATATGTGAGCAATATGCCAAATTTTAGAAACACTTTTGACTCTTTTTTTTCCTTAAATCCTCACACTTTGGAGTATATTTTATACTCACGGCACCTCTTGACCCAATCTAACCACATTTCAAGTGTTCAGTTCCCAGTGGTGGCCAGTGGCTGCCATACTAGCCATCATAACTGTAGATGTTCATTACTTCACTTTCCTACAATCCCCAAGGTCGATGCAGTTGGAGTCTCATGAGCTAAAATCCTAAATTCTATTTCTGCAGCCTTGGGAATAATTTAATAAAACAAGAAAATCATGTCAACATTTTCTTTATTTTGATAGCCATAGCCAGGAGTCACTTTGATTAGTCTTTTTCTGGTGAACCACACTTGGAGGAGGAGGAGGAAAGAGGAAGCTGCCACTCATTGGCCAAACTTGAAGAGCAGATGAACAATTAATTATACTGGCATCATATTTTAAGAAATTCTATGACTTACTGGCCCATCTTTGACTTGTTAAGAGTTGTTGAAAATAAATTTGACAAATAGGTAACCAGATGTTTGTCCATAAATTGAATTTAGACATTTCACAAATGATGAGCTGGTCGGGACATTGGTGGTTGCTTTGTATGGAGAATCTCACATAATCCTGAGCATATAATCTTATAAATGAGAAAATGAGGCTGAGACCGATATGCGGTCACCTTGACAGCACACAGCTGGTATACTGTAGGGTCTGAGGCCAAGCCTGGGCGCGTGTGGACAAGCCCAAGCTCACATCCACCTTGCAACACCACCTCCCACGGTGAGTCATTTGTCAGTAAACCAGGACAGAAACCCTAGAAACCCTTTACAGAAGCAAATAACTATCACAAAACCCTTGTACTTTTTTGTGCCAGATTAATGGAACTATCCTAAGGTATCACTTAAGAAACAAAGCAAAACAAAACAAAAACACAGCAGCAAATCATAGCAAAACAACTAATAGAAAATTAAAGGCAGATCAGAATTCTGGTTGTTTTTGTTTGTTGGTTGGTTGGTTGGTTTTTTGGTTCTTTAGAACAGCTTCCAGGACCTTTCTTGGCAATAAATATTATTGGGTGCTTTCTGTTTCCAGTCATTGTGTTTGGCACTTAAAGATAGAACAGTGAGCACTGATCCACAGGAACTCCCTAACAGAGACTATAGCAAAAGGATGAGGGATTACCTTATTTTAAATTATGACCTTTAATTATCAACATGAGTTTGTTGTATTTGGTGTAGTTTGCTTAACAAAGCAAAGACATAGTTAATATATTTTAGATGCATTTCTACTATAAAGGGTAAGACTTCTATGAGTCTAATACCTAGAATATTCTCTCATGTGAAACACCTCATTTCCAGCCTTTAATGGAAATGAAGCATTACTCTATCCTACTTGAGAAGTGAGATATCAAAATATATGTAATAATGGTAATTCTTACTGCTATGGTACATTTCTCAATAAATTTGATAACCACCAAGAAACAACATATTCCCCACTGAGTAATGGATCCTATATGTTAATTTCTAAACCATTTTAATAATAGAAATTTTCCAATTAGCTGTACAATTTGATAATGATGTATATCCATTGATAGATTATAGAAATGCCATTATAATATATATTGATCCTACTGGTATCTGCTTTGCAGTTGCTCATCAGAGAGACTGATGACAAGGAAAATGTAGATAAACTGATATTTTTTAGAGAAGAAACCCAAGACTGGACTAAACTTAGTTTATTCAGACAGACCAGAGATGGAAAATATGACTTTATGGCAATATAAAGATGCAAAAAGAAAGATGCAATGGCAAAATCATGGCCTACTTTATTTTACATAATAGGATGTCTGTCTTTATTCTTTAGCCTGGAGAATTTGGCATGTGGTGCTGTAAAATAGGATACAGAGTGCTTTACTAGCTCTCAGGAACTTGGTCCCCAACAATCACTTGATATGTAAGTACCCCTGAACTACTGAAAAAAAGCAAGGCTAATGGCTGTTTACTCTCGGCATCTACCTATGGTATCTACCATCTCTAAAGAAACCATTATAGAAATTGCTCTTACTATTGCTGTAGTAATAAGTGCTTTCCCTGCTTCTAATGTTGTCCCTTTCCCATCTGTTCCCCACGCTGCCGCCACAGTGATCTTTCTCAAGCGTGAGTGTGATCACAACACTCCCCTGCTTAAAACCCTACATTGGCTCCCTATTTCCCTGAAGATGAGGGCCTTAAAAATAGCTTCACGTTCTGGCTCCTGCCTCCATCTCCAGTCTCATTTTTCTTCAATAATTTCCCCTCCACCAACTGCTCACTGCTATCCCACAACATACACACTCCAGCCTCCAGTCATGGCAGAATGGTTGCCGTTTTCCAAAGACACCTGGCTTTCTCTCCTCCCTGGGTCTTTGCACATGCTGTCCACTTCAGTTGTCACTATTCTGACCTCATTCTAGGTATGGCACATTCCTACTCACATTTTAAGCCTCCCAAACACTCCCTCGCTGTCCCTACTAGTCCTCATTCCTGCCCTGTCCACTTTATGATAGCAGGAATTTAATTCTATTTTAATATTTACCATACTCTCATAATTGCCATTAAAACAAACAAACTTGTTTTTTGTATTTGAAATCATAAACCTTTGGGCATAGTCTGTGTCTTGTGTCCTGATACATCCCCATACTCTTGTGGTTGGTACAGAGTAGCTGCTTAAGTATTTGTTGAATGGATGAGCAGTACACTGCTGGATTCAACAATCCCCTTGTGAGGCAGTGCCATGGAATGGAAAGAACACCAAACTTGGAGTGAGAAGACAGGTTCTGTTCCAGCCCCACTACTTACTAGCCACGTGGCTTTGAGTAAATCTCTTTACTCCCTGAGCTGGAGGTGCTTTCTCTGTCAAACAGGGCTATCTGCTCCACCTTTTTGCTTTCTTAGTTAGAAAGAAAAGAGAGGTCAGTGTTTTTGAATGTGCCTTGTAAAACAGAAAGCACAGATATGCAAAGGATACCTGTGGAGTCTGTGGTTTTATTGTAACCAAAGAATGGGGATGTAGCTCAGTGGTAAAGTGCTTGTCTAGCCTGTGTGTGGCCCTGGGTTCAATTTGTAGCACTTTAAAAAAAAAAGAAAAAGTTGTAAGTAAATGGGAGTTGTGCAGATGTAATAGAAGCAGGAAGTATCTAGTCAAGCGTACCCTCATTTGCCTGGAAGGTAAATTTTCAAATTATTTTGGAGACAGTATAATCACATTTTGGGGAGGGGAAATTATTTTTAGAGATGTTTTTGTTAAATATTTTCTTTCCTTTGTGTATATTCCCTTGAAAGACGTTGACCTCCTTTTGGCTTCTGCTTTTTTCCCTAAAAGTGACGCATGCTCTGATCTGGTAACTCATATGTCAACATTGCACTTAAAGTTCTGACATACTTTGCAGTGAAGAAAATAGAAAGAATTTACTCTAGGAAATATGAATGATGCCATTAAGTTTCTTTGCATACTTGGGGCCATAGAGATTTCAGACCTGAGTTTTCTGCTGTTTCCTTTCCCCGTTTGATCTCTCCTAGTGTTTCTGTATTTGTTCAAACATGAGAACGTAGTCCCTGTTGGCAGTAAACAAGCACAGGATTTTTGGTTCTTCTCAAACATGGAAGGCATCGTGTTGTCTGCTAATGCTATGATTGTTTCTGTTTTGTTATGACTGTCAATAATAATAAAAACACTAAATTAAATTTTTGGCCAGAAGAGGGATTTTCTCATCACTTTTTCTTCCCTTAGTCAGTAGACAGGAGGATACTTACACCTGTGGGGAAATTTAGTACTTCTTAACAGTTCTTCACTTATTCATGTGTTTATTCATTCATCAAATATTTATTGACCGCACATCTATATCCCGTGTACTATTGTAGATTCCTGGAATTAATTAGTGGCCAAAACAAAAGTCTCAATTCTCTATTCATTTACATGCCAGATAGATATGTATCTCCTAGGAGCCTGTAATCATCTTGAAACAGAAGATGCATTTGTGGTACCTTTAAGTGTTTTTGCAAAGGTCAATGTATTTCTTTGAGGAGGATATAACTAATTAATGGTGTCGTTGTAGGAAGAATTGATCCAATAGCATATGGGACTAGCCTGGGATTTGGCTGTTAAGATGGATAATATGGGTATTGAATGACTCACACACATATGGATAATTGAAACAAGACTCATAATATCTTTTTAACCTCTCATTATTCTGCATCTATGATAAGTAAGAGATTAAAGTATAGTGATTCACTATGGACTTTAGAATCTGACACCCCTGGGTTTCCTGGCTGTTATAACTGGAAGACTTAGACAAATTGTTTAACTTCTCTAGGCCTTAGTTTTCCCAGTTGTAAAGTGCGAGTAATAAGAGAACCTACCTTACTGGGTTGGTAGGAGGATTAAATAAAAGAACACATGGAAAGAGATTAGCTTTTGGTAAACATTAATATATAGTAGTTATTAAATAATCTTTTAGGATAGGATTTTTTATTAGTACATGTTTGAAGTACATAACGTTTACATTTCTTACTGCAGTTGGTAATGTATGTAACACATTTTAACTCCTTTTTTCATCCCTTGTTCCCCCCTTCCCTCTCCTCTCCTTTCCATTTGAGAAAGATTATCTCCTTATTTCTTATTACTTTTATTTTGTTCTTCATTTATAATTTAGGTTTCTCATAGAAGAGAAACCATGCAATATTTAAGCTTGTGTGTCTGATTTATTTCATAATTTAGCAATATGGTCTTAAGGTGCATCTGTTTTCCTACAAATGACTAAAGTTTATCTTTCTTTATAGGAGACTAGTACTCCAATGTGCATAAATACATTTTCTTTATCCATTCCTCTGTTGATGAACATTTAGGCTGCTTTCAAGATTTAGTTATTAATTGTACTGCTATAAACACACGGGTATGTATGTATCACTGTAATACAATACTGTATCTTTAACTCTTTCAGGAAGATACCTAAATGGGGAATAGCTAGGTCAAATGCAATTTTTAGTGTTTTGAGGAATCTCCATACATTCTCACCAACAATGTGGAAGAGTTCCTTTTTCCCTGCAGCCTTGTCAGCATTATTATTATTACTTGATGTCTTGGTGATGGCCATTCCTCCTGGGGTAAGATGGAATCTCAGTGTTGTTTTAATTTGCATTTCTCTAATGGATGGCCAGGGCATGTGAAATGAATAGATACCTCACAGAAGAAGAAATACAAATGATCAATAAATACATAAAGAAATATTTGACATAGCTGATCATTTGTTTGTTTGAAGAACTCCAGGATTAAGGGGATAAAGTTATTTGTTCATGGTCACATAGGCAATAAGGAGATTGATGCTGTACCCTGACCCCCTGACCCTGTAGCTCTGTGAGCTTTTTAGTGTTTTCCATTGTCATAACTCCAGCGAACAAACTGAATCAACTGCAAATGGCATGTGTGCATTTGTTAAAAGAATAAAGGAAAACAAAACCATAAGCAGATATTGAATTCTAGTTACTAGTAGATTTGCCTTCTGCAGATTAGCAATTTTGAAACTACTTTCTGGGTATTCCAAAGATTGAACAAATGAGTAAAAATATATTGAAGATAATAAGAGCCAAGTTTCTCACAATTGGGAAAGAAAATTTACAAATATGGAAAGATAAATTCTATCTAGGTTGTTAGATTGCAATTGGAAACATCAGTATTAATGTATATTCATATACATATATTTATATACTATTTTATACTATGTTTATATTCATACCCTGACTAGGTCATCTACTAAGGTGACCTAGAAGAAATGACTTTATAGTAGCAATGAGCACCACCGAGTGATAGATCTTGGTTTCTAAATACCATTTCCTCTAAAATGCTCTTTGGAGAAATGCTGATTTCAACACTGGTACAGTATATAATAGCCTGCAATATCTTGGTGGCAGTAGAAAGCCATGAAATCACAAAAATAATGGAGACATGTCACATGGGAGCTAGCTTGAAGGGGATCCTATGACCCAAATCTAGGATGAGTTGAACCTAAACATAAATAATGACCATAATGGATTTCAACCCATTAAATAAAATAACAATCCATAACTCCATGATGATATCAGCATGTTAATAATTGAAAAAGAAAGGGAGTTTGATGAGGAATAAGGTATTTGCCTAATCGTAGTATCTTCCAAAAAATTACAGAGGGGAAAGCAGCAACTTTACAGTGGAGAATCCTGGGGGAGCTCACCTAAGCCGTGGTATAGTGTGACTGACTCACAAAATCAGCTCACAAAAGCTGATTCTATGTGTTCCTTCCCAACTTGATGTTCGGTGATGTCATTTTAAAATGGGCCGTGGTTGAAATACCTACACTGAAAATTGCTGAACACTACAAATGAATTATTTCTTTCCCTACCCCTAAGGCTAGTAATGAAATACTTTCTATCACATTGATGATGTAGGCCCACTGGTCAAAGTTAATGACACTGGCATTGGGACACATGGACAGTTTGTGTCTGAAATCACAACACAAATTCCTCAACAACACAGCACAAATTCCTCCCTGTTGCATGTCTCTGTTTGGCTTCAAGAATGGTTTCAGGAAGTAAGCCTGTTATAAATCTTCTCACAAGTTTTTTTTGTTTGTTTTTTCCTTGAGGTGCTGGGCATTGAATCCAGAGCTTTCCACATACTAAGTAAATGATTCACCACTGAGCTACACTCACACCCTCTCCTCACAAGTTTTCTCACACAGATATGCTGCTGTCACAGGAGACAACCCAAAGGGTTATATGTCTAATCCTACCCCTTCGAACATGAGGAAAAAGGCGACAGAGACATGGCAGGTGGGAGGGGTACCTTGGTCAGTGCCACTACCAGATCCTGGTTCTCAGACTCCAGGGATTCATTTCTGTCCCAGGCTTATTGTTGAACTTGAAGATCGTCAGAAATTCTTAGTCCCTCAAACAGACTATAAAATTAAGTATATACTTTTTAAAACCCTATTTTACAAATAATTTTTGCTCTGTGACATGGACATTTTTTAAAAGGCAAGATTTAAAATGATGTGGAATGTGGAATGATAAATATTATTGCACCCACTTTTTAGAAAATATAGCCAGCTAAAACTATAACTGGAAAAAAAGACTATGTAATCATAAACTTAATATATGCTTGAGACCTAGCCAGTACTTATCCATTCCTTTTCGGTCTTTTTTGTCAAGAAAACAGTAGTGTGGCCAGTGGTTGTGTGGATTACAGGTGATGTGGATAACTTAAAGAATGAAAATCAATGTTCCTACGCCAGAACATTTTCTCCTTTTTAAAGTCAGCTTAAATGAGGTAAATTTAAATACAGTAAAAATCACAAACTTTAAGTGTGCCATTACATATATTTTGACAAATGTGTACAGTTGTGGAACCGTCATAACCATGACACAAACATTTTTATCAGGCAAAAACTCCTCCAAGCCCCTCCCCTACCTCTAGGACCTGGCAACACTGATCTTTTCTGTCACTCTAGTGTTTACTTTTCAAGAATGTTATGCAAATGAAGTCATAAAATATGTCTTTGGTGTCTGGCTCCTTTAAGCAGATTGCTTTTGAGGTTCATCTAGGTGTTGTATGTAACAGCAGCTGGTTCCTTTTATTGCTAGTACTCCTAGCACTCTTTTGTAAGGCTGCACCACAATCTGTTTATCCATTTAGCAGGTGATGGGCATTTAGGGTTTTTTCCACTTTTTGTCATTGTGAATAAATCCTTCTGCTCTATTTTAATAAGTATAAAAAAGTCTTTACCACCATTGCTCTTTATTTCAATTTATAAAATAAGCCTATCTACAAGCTTGGTTAAATAAGATCATCAGTGTTGTGAGTGAGACTGAAAGAAAGCCAGGTGGGAGAACTGGATTAGCTTTCCTTTACAAGGTACCCATACCCAGCTAGAATCATTTTTTTATGCTTTGGTAGTTTTTTCCGCCTGTACTTTTTTATGAAGACCATATCTACCTTTTCCTTCCCAGTTTGAACTCCCTGCAAAGACAACAACTGTGTCTTGTGTGTTTGACCCAATGCCTAACAGTTTGTTTCATATAATGGAATCATGATAAATATTTAACAGATTGATATGAATTCTTTAGTCTTTTCTCTTGGATACCTAAGTGGTTTTTATTACTTCTTCCTCTAGAGCAATGATGGCGAACCTTTTAGAGATGAGTGCCCAAATTGCAATCCAAAACCCACTAATTTATCATAGAGTGCCAACACTGCCATTCAACCTGTATATTGAGGTTGTACTTTAGAAAAAACAACTCACATGTTAACATCTTTTGTCTTAAAAGAAAAACAACATGCACGCCATAGGTTTACTACCACTGCTCCATAGTGTTATAAAATAGGTTTCCCTGAGTAAAAATATTTTTGATTCTACCTTCACATTTAAATTATTCACTCTGTAACCTATGAGTGGACTTAAAATGCTTTATAGACTTCCAGGATTTTATTGTGGGCTGTTACTTGTTTTTCAGCTATAAAGTGAGAGCTCAATTTGATGAAGCAGGTTTGAGATTCCCTTTCATTTCTAACATTGTGAGGCTTTATAAAAACCTTACCAAGTCAGAAAGACTCTGTAAGGAAATGGGGCAACAGAGGAGGGAAGAGAAAGGAGAGAGGAAGAAGGAAAAGAACAATATGCCATTTTTTTATGTGATGAAAAATAACAAATATAGTCTCTTAAATAGAGTTAAAATTGGGCAAGGGGTCAAGAAACACAGAAGTTCACAAGTTGAGCTTGGGATGGTGGCTCATGCCTGTAATCCCAGAACTCTGGGAGGCTGAGGGTTGAGCCCAGTCTGAACAACTTGGTGACTTAGTGAGATCCTGTCTCAAAATGAAAAATAAGAAAGGACTGATAAGGCAGCTCAGGGCAGAGGCCCTGGGTACATTTCCCAATAGTACTGAAAAAAAAAAAAAGAAAAAAGAAAGACTTTGATGTGTAACTCAGAATTCAATTGAGAATAACAGTTCTCATTCTAAACATTGATAGTAAGATTGGCAACTTCTTTATGTTGGAGTCCTGGTTTGCAATGGGTCCTGAAAGTCCTGGTTTGCAATGGGTGTTCTCAGCTACGACTGTTTTCTTGGTATATTTATTAATAATGCCCCCTTTTCACTCAAATGCATATTGGTTTTGAACAGTGCATTTTATGGTTGCCCAGTTACTAGGGAACTCAGAGCCCCGGGACTCCCCTGTATCCCCTGCTCTACCAGAGTCTGACCTGGGCATAGTGACTGAGAGACTCCATGGAGCTCTTAGCAAGCTGCCTCCTTCAGCAGGATGGTCTCCAGCTGACAAAGCCATTAACAAGTACTCTTTTCTAACATGTCTGAAGAATGTTTGCCTCCTTCGTATAAGAAGAGCAGATTCTCTTGTTTCACTTAAAGGCTGCCCCCTTTAATGGTAAGGGTATAAGAACTTTCAGCCATTCAACATTCGGTGCCCACTTTCTGCGTGCCAAGTGCTGACCTGAGCTCAGGGTAGAAAGAGACAAAGGTGACAAAAGGAAGCAGGCATGTGAACCAAGAACTAAGCAGGATCAAGGGTGTCTTATGGGGTATATATAACATATATTGAGGTCATGGAGGGAAGAATAGTTAATTCAGAAGATGAGGGCCAGAGAAGGGAAGAGAGTGGAACTAGTTCCCTGAAGAAATAGTATCCATCATGCAGGGGATTGGATGATGGGCAGGGGGCATTCCAGGAGAGGAGGAAACATGTGCAATGATCTATAGCCAGAAATGAGTGGGGTGGTGGGGGAGGCAAAAACTAGCCTCGTCTGACTCTCCATTTGTTGCAATATACTAGTTTGGAACTAAGTGTGAGACGAGACCTTGGCCCACATCCAGGGGGTGTTGTTGTTAGAACAACCAGAAGGGACCTTATTTCACATTTAGTGTGGACCCCTGATGATTCCATTTGAGTGAGGTGTGGGTGTATTTTCATTCTAGAGTTTTACACTACAACGTTACCACATGCATTGACCAAATTCAATACAAGCTTTCCTTATGTTGCTTTATAATTAGAAACCAGTGAATTGAAGTTCCACAGCGGTACATAGACTGGTAGTGATAGCTTTATGGAATTGTTTATTTTTAGTTTGGCAAAGGCTAGGCAGTAAATATCTCAATTAGTAAACTAAAGCAGCATGGTTGAGAAATGCCCACAAGGAGATCAGGAGTTAGAAAAAACTTAAGTCATATAATTGAAGGAAACCCTCATAGCACTTACTTCAGATCCTGTGTGTGTGTGTGTGTGTGTGTGTGTCTGTGTGTGTCTGTGTGTGCATGGGTGGCACAGATGCAATGTCAGTACCCATGGTACTGCCAGCAAGGAAGTCTTTTGTACGGCTCAGGTTCTGATTGCTTGGGAAGTGCTCTCTTTAGGAGTCACTGGGATTGGATAATGGCCTAATGAATGGGTCAACATCCTATTGCAGTAGGATGGGATGTCATCTTTGACTATAGAAGCTTTTCAGCATGACCCAAGAAATATTTTCTTATGAAGTGCTAAGGGAAGTTATACATTTTCATTCTTCTGTTCACATTATGTGTGAAAGTATTTAATGAAAATATGCATGTGACCCTGCAGAATTTACTGGCCTCTAGAGAGTCTCCTACACTACATGTGAGATTCCATTTTAAATTTCAGAGGAAATCCATAAGTGACCTACAAAGCCTAAACTTTAAGAATGTAAGTTTTACTTAAACTAGGAATTAAGTCATGTTCTTTGTAGAATTCCAAGATCTTATTGACCATTTAGAAGATGAAAGATTAATTGGTAGCACAAAACAGAAAGAAATGTTACAGAAAAAAGGGTATGTGTGCTTTAAAGTTACAAAATATCACTGTTCACCAGTCCTGAATTTTTAATTTTTACTTCATTTGGACTCATGGCATGTATTTAAAAATGTAAGAAAAGTCCTTGGGATTTTTCCTCTCCTGGGGTTGGAGGCTGGATCCATGCAAAGATTGTTCTCTTCTTATGCTTAACAATTTAGTACCCATCAGCTCTCTGTGATCCGTAGGGAAAATGATGGAGGTTTGTGCATCTGCAGATTACATTTCTGTATATCTCCTCTCTGTTTCGCAGACTGGAAAAAGATAGCATTCAGCAGAGCTTTAGCAATGAAGCAAAGGCCCAAGCCCTTCAGGCCCAGCAAAGAGAGCAGGAGCTGACACAGAAGATAGAGCAAATGGAGGCCCAGCATGACAAAACTGGTAGGTGGTAGGGAAAGATTAGAGCCTGGGCACTCGCTCACAAGCCGGGCCCACGCCTTACTGTGAAATGACATCAGGAACACCTGTAACCTTTGGCTGGCCGAAGGGAGCAGATGCTAACTACACCGGAGATTCCGAATTACATATTAGTTAGCGTTTAAAAGAGAAAATGGAAAGTATTGCCCACTGTCTGTTGATTTCAGAGTGCTGCTCTCACATCTGTTGCACCATCTGGATTATGAGTTTATTTACCTGTGTTCAAGAAACGTAAAGCTGAGAGAGACCACAACAAAGTAGAAAAACAAAGGGCTTGTTTTTGGCTGGGTTTTCAGGCACACATGTTATATAAAGAAAATAGCATCAGAAGCTCTGCGGGAAATGCTCTGAGCTTACAGTTAGAGTCTCCTGAATAGCATTGAACAGTTCCCACAGTACACACATTATAGCTACTCTAAAAGCCTAATGAGTTTGCTTCAGCATCCAAACTGGAGAAAAGCTTTAGCCATTAATCGGTTCTTAATTCACTGTCGCAGCTGGATGTAATTCAGTGGCTCCAAATTGATATGTTCCTTTATTTAATCTTTGCAGCTTCGAACATTTTTAGCATTTGTATGATTTCCCCACCTCCCCCAATCCAATCTAGAGTGATGTTTAATCCTTTGCATTCTTCAAGTTCTCACAACTGCTGTTAAAATTCACTAATACAAGGCATTGACCACAGCTGGCAGCTTGGCTAAAAATTGCCATCTTTCATCACATTGGCAACTATTCTGCAGACAGAGCTGGCCAGTAACTCTTTACCTTTAATTTGAAAGTAAAATGCACTTTGAAAATAGGCAGTTTGATTTGTTCAGTCAGAGCATTATGTAGTTCCTTTCACTTTTGAGTTGTGTGTTCACAGACAGTGTTAGTCAAAACAAGACAGTGTCAGTCATTATAATTCCACACCACATACTTCACACTGATTGTACTATTAAAACAAGTTTAATTGATCCTGTCTCCTCCAGAAAAATGTTGCTTAATTTTAGTGCCTCGATTTATTTTGCTTTGTATGCTATATGCTTTTTGACAATCAGGTAAAATTGAAAAGGAATAAAGGGCCTATTAAGCCTTATATTTAGAGAGGTAATAGTCACAGTATTTAATGTATATTGTATTTGATGACACAGTAAAAAATTATTTCTTATTTCATAGGTGAAAAATCACTAACATGAAATATATTAAATAATCTATTTACTTATAAAGAAGCAAATTCCATGACTCACAGTTCCCTCTTGCACTTTCAGTAGAGATTTTCTTCTCACGGTATTTGGCCAGAAGAAATGAAAATTTACCAGATTCAGTAGATGATTTTACACTAAAAACGAAGAGAAATACAGGATAAATTATTGTTTGCCCCCATGCTAGCAAGAGCCTCGTGATCAAGAATCTTGGGCAGAATCTGAGCATTACATAAGAGCTTTTAACTGTAAAATCCACCTTATAAACACTTTCGTTTATTTTGCATCTGTGCGTGCGTGTGCGCATGCACACAAACACACACACACACACCCCACCATCTTCAATTTCTTTGACCAGATCTCCACTGAAGCACACACTATTGACAATAAGTTCAAAATTCTAAGAAAAATCATATATTCCACCTTCATAATTAGAGAAGCAGGGGAGGTGCTGGTAAACACTGCTCAAATGTGAAACATAAAGCATGAATTACAGTGTAAAAGAGAATTCCTCGATGATTTCAGTTTTGAATTATCTGGTTGTAAGATTTTTTGACACTGTTTATGGTAAAATTGTCAAAATAAAAATATAATATCTTACATATTACAAAGATATAAGCATCTATGACTCCACTTGAGGTATTTGACAGTTTATGAACATGCTAAACTAAAATGTTGCACCAAGCTGATATGATCAAAAATGTTGCTGCTGTATAATTTTATTATAAAAATAAATGTCTCACAAGATTCTGTGTCTTACCAGAGCCTTTAAATTGGGATACTGAAAGTAATCTAGTGGCTTCTAGGAAATATGTAGTGATCTAAAGCACTTTACTACTTTTTTACGTGTGGAACCATTGCAGAGCTACAGCAATAAACATCTGATGTTGGTGGGGCTATTGTTATTCCTAGAAAATGAACAGTATTCATTGATGACCTCCCAGAATACATTTTTGATAAAGTTAAAGGAAGAGTGCTGTTCATTAGCCAAGAAACTGGAGCAGATCTCTCAAAAAAGCAGGTAGGTAAAGTTATGCAATACTTTCAGAGCACTTTTTGGTTTTCCTTAAAAAACAGCATTCCCAGTGTTATAAACTAATGTTAAAATTAGTTATCTATTGATATGTTTCCTGTGAAAATATTTTCTCTGTATGGATATTTTCTTTATTGTCTGTACAAACACTTTGATATTTTTCATAGTTATGTACTCATACTATTATTTGACTGCTTTAATGTTTAGGATCAAAAATTATGACATTTCAGAAAACAAAGGTTAAGGTGGCAGTTAGTCTATAAAGAACACAGTAAGTCAAACAGTTTTAAAATCTTTGTTTGGTATAGTTAACACTATAGATTTTAATCCATTATCACAGTCCTCTCTGAACACACAAAAGTTATCTTCAGACCAAATAATTAGGGAAATTAAAGAGATATCGGTGCTTGATACACATTAGCTAATTCTCACAACAGCTTGAGACAGGAATTCTTATCTTCTTTTACTGATAAGGAAACCAAAATAGCTGGTCTAAATAACTGGTGAATCAGAGAACTAAGGTTCTCACCTAAGCATTTCTGGTTCTAATGTCAACAGTCTTTACAATAACTACAATATTTTATATCTACTGTTACGAAAAATTCAGGCTGGCCAGACATGGTGGCATACACCTGTGATCTCAGCTACTCAGGCGGCTGACATAGGAGGACTACTTAGGTCTAGGAGTTTGAGCCCAGCCTGAGCAACACAGGGAGATTTTTTCTCTTAAAAAGAAAAGAAGAGAGACAGGATGGGGGAGAAAAAAGAAAAAGAAAGACAAGGAGAAGGGAAAAGGAGGAGAAAGAAAAGGAAGAGGAAGAGGGAGAAGGAGGAGGAGGAGGATAAAGGGTGGGAAGGAAGGAACGAGGGAAAGAAAGAATAGAGAATTCAGGCCACAGTGGCAATGATGAGAACTGTAAGGAAGGAAAAAATTAACCTTTAAATTTGTTTGAAGCTGGCTTACTTGGCATATAATAACTAACCTGAGAACCAAGGTTAACCTGTACTATGTGCCGCTGGGCCCTCTTTTCCTCCTATAGATCTAACCTCCTCTAGATCCTCCTCTAGAACTTATTCTATACAGGTCTAGTGAAAATGCCCCACAACATCAGCATCTCTCCAGCTTTTCTTGCTTATGATTCCTCTAGCTCCTGACCACTACTTTACAAGTTGAATGTTGTGTTCCTTTATATCTGACACATGACATCAATACATATTTATTGAGTGATGAATGAATGAATGAATGAATGAAACAAACTGACTTCTGTCGTCTGTCAGCCTGTTCCCTAATTGTGACAGGCAATGTGTAGGAACAAACATTTTGCAATTCAAAAAGAATTAGGTTTGAATCTTGGTTTGCCACTTCACTATGTAACCTGGGGTACATTGCCTGATCTCCCCAAACCTCAGTTTCTCCATCTGTAAAAATGTTTTTAAAACCATGTTGCAGGATTGTTATGGGAATGAGAACTGTATATGTAGAAAAACAGACATACCTCCATGCCTGCATCTACCAGTGTCCCTGGGTATCTGTGGGCTGTTGGCCTCAGAACCCTCATGGATTCCAAAGTATGCAGATGCTCAACTCTTATTTCAAATGGATGCAGAATACACAAATACAAAAGTCCATTGTGTGAAGCACCTGGAACAGCGCTCGACCTGTAGTAACACACGAGCTGCCATTGCTGTCACTGGGGATGTGTCTTTAAGGGTTTTGACTGATCATTTGGCAAACACTTCACCAGACTCCTACTGCCTTTTCCAGGGAAGGTCTGAGTGCCATTTTCCTGATAGACATAAAGTCTATATTACAGTGAAAGCCTTTTGAAGGGCAAAGCAGCATCAGGAAAAGGTGGATCTGGTTACATTGCAGGTCATGCTCTGGCACTTTGCTTGAGAAATCTGATGAATTAAAATGAGCACCTGTTGTAACTACAGGTTGATTCAAAACTAAGGCCTGGGGAGTAGTAAACACTTGATTGAATACTATTTTAAAGTCTTTTAAGATCCCCTAAAGTTTACAAAAGTACACTTGTGTGCCTCACAAGAGAGAAGTAGGTAGGATAAACTGTGATTTTAGGGTTGTTTGCTTTTAATCTATCAATTTGTTTCTCCCTGGCTTCCTAATATAACATTTTTCAGCAACTCATTTATGCCAAATTTATCATTCCACTTTGATGTTACTATTTGCTTTGAAACCACCTATAAAACTTGAAGGGCTTAGAGTGTTTCTTTTTCAATAAAAATTATAACAGCAGTAAGCCCTGCAGAAGCCCTCCCAGAGTGTGCTTCTACATTCCCTGTACCAAACTTTTAGGATAAATAACTTTCCTTTTGCTTTGAACTGTGGAAAATGTTCTAAAGTTTGGTCATTGTGGCAACTCAGTCTCCAAAATAATTACCTAATCTGTATGGTAACCATGGTCCAGATTTTCCTCAGAGTACCACAGTACAATTTTCCCTGAAAGCAGGTGTATTTGTTTTACATTGATCAATAATTTAAAACATGTATTTTTTTTCTTTCCTTTCCTTAGTAGTAACATTTCTCTAAGACTTTTGTGTTATTCAAAATGCCACACTAACCAAATGGACTCCTACTATTTAAAATCAGCTTTTTTATGCACAGATCTAGTCACTTGACTAGAGCCCATGCAGAATCACTAGGGAAGCTGACAGCCTGGGCTCGGCTCACCATGCCCAGATCCTCATCCTCTCTGCCCACCCTCCTGCTAGGCTGCTCTCTGAAAACGTTTTGAAGTGGTACCTCTGTGTGTGTGTCTGTTGTACGTGTTTTCTCCCCAAGTAGACCGTAGTCGCATTGTGACAGTGAGTATCGCTTCTGTTCTCTGGAAGCCTCCATAGCGATTAGCACCGTTCTCACTGCCACTGTGCATTCCATGCTGTGCATGGAGTGGTGTCTGCAACCCCAGGCCTTGTGAATGGCATGTCCCATTTTAAAACTCAAAGTGAAATGCCGATTCTGTGCATTTTTATAGCTTGTTTTTGACCATCAGGCAAGAGAATTAATTCCATTTTGCTTTTAATTGGCACCAGGCAGACATTCTGGCTGATTTAAGTTGAAGCACAGATAAACTTCAGCTCACCCTTCCGTCTGTGTTCCCCAGTACTCTGAGAGCTTATTGTGGTTAGGAGGCTGGTTTTGAGGGAGGTAAATAGAGATATTTAAATATCTTCGGTACAACTATGATTTTTCTCTATGAAAGTAAAGGAAATGTCCCCTCTCCCCAGGCACTTAGATGAATCAGCAGTAAAATAGCAGTGCGATTTGCAGTGTGATCTAAAACCTGGCCTGGGGAGAGCTCAAAAGGTTGGGCGCTGGCTGAGAGTGAGTCCCTGCCAGCATCGGAGTGGAGATCCTATGTGCTGGAGATCAAGTATGTGCGAAGTCTTAGCCTTTCTCCACCTGCGCACTGAAAGAGCAGGATAGAGCACAGAACCGGGTCTGCGTGGTTTTGCTTCTCTTCTTTCTTTTCCGTCATTGTCACTTTCTGGGTTGCTAGGCTTGTGGATTGATGTCTAACACTGCCCATTGTGTATTTGTGATTTGCGTTTTGTAATTAAGAGGAACAATGGGAGTCCATGGGGTCTCGTTATATATAATGGTTGGTTTAATTTGTTTCACTTCTATCTTGTTAATTGTAAATTGATCATTAAGATTTGAATTCTAATCTGACACCAGAGTTGTGAGTATTCAAGCTAGAGCAATGATCCTGGTTTTAATCACTGATGATGAGAAACAAATTTTATAATTTTGGTACATATTGCAGTTCATATATTTTAACACTGTATTTTATGGTGTTATAAATATTGTTAAATGACTTTTAGTGTAGTTTTACTGTGTGGACTATAATGTATAAATTATATTACTGTTTTGGCAACAGTAGGTATCCAACTGTGTGAGTTTAATTGAAGTAAAGAATACACACCCGGTTGAACTGTATTTTTTCCCCTGCATGTTTAGATGATATTAGTTTGGGATACTACAAAAATTATGTTCTGTAAAAGGAGGATTATATTGGCCTTCTGCTAATTGTTACCAAAAGTCAAAACAGAATCTAAAAGAATTAAAAATTAAGGTGTCATATTTTTCCTTTAAAAGCAATTATTGTAATCTGAATTATAGTAGTAAAGCATCTTCTATTTCATGCAAATGCAATTGCACAATGTAACGGGTATATAAAAATGCAAGGAAAAATCCATCCTTCTGTAAAGCCAGATAATACCTAAATTTTCTATGAAAATGGATTAGAGTCAATTATCCTTTTATATGAGACTAGGACAGTCACGCCACAAATATATCTCAAAATTAACATAGAAACTTGTAAGTTTATTTTTTTTTGAACTTTGCAAATCAGTTGTTCCGTAACTATATCTTGAGCTCTACACAGGTAAAGGACAAAATGGAAGTTAGTAGGAAAATTACCACTAAAAATAAAGAAAACTATGCAAAGCAGAAAAAGATTGTTACAGTAACACTTGATAGCAATGTGCACTTTACAAACAGCATTTATATTTTTTTGATTATCTAAGACATCTTCAAGGTTGAGAATTTGGAAAATACAAAAAAGAATTAAGGAAAAAATTCCTGTGGCATTACCATCCAGAGATGACTATTGGTACCTTTTAACATATTTCCTTTGAGTCATCTTCCATATGTATGTAAATGTATTATGTGCACAGACATTTATGTGATGATTGAGGCTATGATAGAGTTTTGCATCTGCTTTTTACTTAATATCTCATTAATGAACATTTTTCTACATCAGTAAACACTCTGGAAATAAAATTTAATTGAATCATCTGTATGCATAATAATTCATTAGACATTTAAGATGTTTCCAATTTTTAAGTTTTATGAACACTATAACTATCGCTGTACAGAAATCTGAATTTTTGTTAATTCCCTTAGTCATCTAAAAAAGAATTGCTGGTCCAAAGATTATGAATCCTTATAAGGGTATTACTGTGTTTTAGTTACTTAAGTATTATACTAAGTTCTATTCACTATATATGTGACATTAAAAAGTGAGAGATTTAAAAACACGTGAGAGGCAGTATTATGTAGTGGGTGAACCTACACCTTTAGAGTTGGAAAGACTAGCTAACACCATTTGGGTAACCTTAGGCAAATCATTAAACTTCATATTTACCTCACAGAGAAAAGGAAATAAACAATTATCTTCTCAGTTAACTGAGCTCATTAAAGTAAAGGATGGATTCCACTATTTGGTATAGAGTCAACATGCAAAAAATATCTGACAGTATTATCTGGTTTTATGATGCATTTCTTTGAATAATATTGAAACTGAATATTTTACAAATATTTATTGAACACTTCTGTTTCTTCTTCTGCAAATATTTTTCATGTCTTTTGTACTTCTCTGAATTGTAATTATGTTGAAGTGGTATTAGCAGTTTAATGATGCTTGGCATTTTTGTCTTTTTTTTTGTAAATATTTTCCTAATTATCTATACTTTTTTTGTGTGTTAAATTCTTTTATTGGTACATTGTAGGTATACAACACAATTACATTTCTCATTGGGAATTGTACCTTTATATAATG
>NW_004624771.1:15770848-15966997 GCF_000247695.1 Heterocephalus glaber | reverse complement strand
ATAATGTAATAAAAGATACTAATTTTGGAAGGAGTACTAACTTAAAATTTTATTATAACTGCTTCTAAACTTTTTTACATTATATGTGACTTTGAAAGGAAACACAGAAATTATTAATTCACTTAGAATATTTCAAATATGAATACATTCTTATTAAGAGAAGCAAATGTGGATGAGTACTTGATCTGAACTTGAAAATGAAACAGGCCATGTTCTCACTTATAATCTAGTAAGAAAGACGAAACTTAGAGCTCGAGAGAATAAATTATAAACTAATGTATGCATAAAGGCTAGAGGTAGTTTCAAAAAATGTGCTGAGATATTGAAAACTGCAAGATATTAATCTGTACAAACTTCCTTTGGGATGGCACTTGAAACAAGATGAAAACAAAGTGAGGAATGAGGGGAATTAAAATCGAGAGAGTGCTCCATTCATGTGAGCACCTTGGTCTTTGGGTAAGATTTCCCTTAGCAAACCAAATCCTTTATTCACAAAAAATGGAAGGATATTACTTGAGAGAGAAATCCTTCCTTTGGAGGATATCAGTTTTTTATCAAGAGTCTATAAACTTTAGGAAATAAGCTAATCATTAACCTGGAAACTTGATAATATAGAAGAATTTTAAACCTTCTTTTCTGATTGTCGAAGCAGTCAGGCATGAGGAGATGGTGGCAGTGCGCAACAATTTAGAGCTTAATTTTAAAAATGACAAGGATACAATGTTTCTTAGATAGATATCTTTCTAATCTCCCAATTTTGAGACTTGGGTTGTCATCCACCCCAAGGAACATCAGCCACCACCAGAAAAGGTATCTGTGACCCCAAATAAAATACGTGTGAAGACAGAAAAGATTGGGGGAATAGTACCTGGCTCAGCAGAGTAGAGAAAGGTGAATCCACTGTCTGCACAGGGTGTACATATATGCAGAACAAACTGATCTGCTCTCAGTTCCAGAAATACTTGAGAGACAGAAGTAGAACACAGGGCAGAAACCAAAATTACAGACTCCATCTCCACCCCTTGGAGCCAGATGGCTACTCCTCCTCCCCACGGAATACTAGGGCCTTCCTCTCTGAAGAGGTTAAGCCAGAGACCTCTGGCTACAGTAGGGGCGCAGAAGGTAGAATAGAGGGATTAAGAGAAAGTCTGCATTCTGAAAGGTGAGATTCTCACTCTATTTCCACCCACCTCTGAGACCATAGACAGTCCACGTTTTACCCAAGAGCAGGTTGCACACTAGAGGATCCTCCTCATGGAAAGCAGAGTGGTCACAGTGAGAAGAAAGATGGTGATACTTGGGCAGTCTCCCATCGGAAAAGATGGCTTGCTACTCAACCACCCACTAATCTGGAGAAAATTAATGTACACAGTGCAAATATACTACTAGGATAGCAAGGACCAACATTTAAGTAGTTTTGATAATGTAAATACTGATATTAATTGAACCTCATCTGAAATACTGGTAATTACACTGAAAGCTAGAGAAAGAAGAAGAGGAAGGAGGCATGTAAAAGAAATTAATTTTCATCTACCATAATAAGTCAGTAGAAGTATCTTAATTAGTGGAACAAGAGCAAGTGGTCTGAACACATCTAGAAATATGGAAGTAAATATCAGAAAAAATAACTTTCAAAAATTTACATTATTTGTCACTGCTTAGCTTCATTGAGGGGTTACAGGACAAAAGGTTGCTGTTTTTCATTTTCAGGCCTTTCAGAGCTTATATTGACCAGGGTTACCCAGGGTTAACCAGAGAAACAGAAACAACAGTGATCTATCTATTGATTGATTGACTTAGGCCTTGACTGACCTAGATCTAGATCATTCAATAGAGAGAAAGAGGAGAAAAAGAGAAGAAAAAGAAAAAAGAAGGGAAGGAAGGAAGGAGGGAGGGAGGGAAGAAAGAAAGAAAGAGAAAGGAAAAGAAATTTATTTTAAGAAGTTGGCTTCTGTAATTGTGGACGGTTGGGGAGTCTGAGGAGCCCAGGAGGAGTGTGGTTCAAGTGTAAAAGCAGTCTTCTGGCAGGACCCTTCTTGCTTAGGGGAGGTCAGCCTTTGTTCTATTAAGGCCTTCAACTGACTGAAGGAGGCCTGTCCACATTGTGGAATATAATCTGCTTTACCCAAATCCACCAATTTAAATGTTAATCTCATCCACAAAACACCTTCACAGAAACATCCAGAATAGTGTTTGGCCAAATATCTGGGCACTGTGGCCCAGCCAAATTGACACATAAAATTAACTATCACAGAACTATTTGATATTCAACCATATGCCATTAAATTGGCTATGTTAGCTAAAAGAAACTGTCAAAGAAATTAGGCCTGGGACTGCTTCTTTAACAGCTTGGTGGCTGGCCTATAGTAAGCACTCGGTAAATATTTGTTCAGTGAGTGATGGTCTTTTTAAAAATAATTGATCATTATAATTTTTGAATTGTTCCTTAGAGAACGCATTTCTATCAGAGTATGTTTTTTGGGGGGTATTTTTTTTTTGTTTTATTTTTTGTGGAGTTTTTTGTCTAACACTTGAATCCCTACTGGACACTTTGAAGTTTCTGAATATTTTCTTTTACATAAAATAATTTTATTATGCCGACATTTAAGATAGAGTTATACAATAAAAAATATGCTCTAGTTATAAGAACTTTTAATATCCATTATTTCTGTGTTTTAACCTTTCTAGATCTGAAATAGCTCTGCTGAGTCAAGAAAAAATGTATACAGATAATAAACTGGAGAAGTTACAGAGGAGAAATAATGAATTGGAGGAACAGTGTGTCCAGCATGGGAAAGTACATGAGACAATGAAGGAGAGGTAATAAAGCTTTGCTGATCAACTGATAGGCCATATATTGAGTGTGGTTGATTCACAGAGGAGAATTGCTGCAGAATAAATAGAAATTAGGATCATTATGGTACTCCAAGAATATGCTCAAAATCTAATGCTTTTGTGTATGTATGCATCCTCATTATAGGTGGTTCTGATTACCTGCAGAGAGGAGAGCACATTCTATTTTTACTAAAGACATAGAATTAGATTTGACATGGAATAGGGGAGGAAAACTTTTAATCTACTTTTAAGGTGTAGGTTGGCAATATTGTAGTATAGAATTTCAATTTTTTTTTCTTCTGTGAACTAGGCTTTACATGCTTTTTGTACAGCAGGCCTAAAGGATTAAATATTTCATCAGAGCTTACTAAAGCCAAGATTTGACTCCCAACCCTTTGCCTCTCTCGTGGTTACTTGGAGCAAGTCACCCAGCCTCTGTGAGCATGTTCCTTCACTCATATACCAGTGCTGATAATGCTCATTTTGATAGAAAGGTCAAGTAAAAGCCCCTGCCAAATATCATCTCCTAAATAATAGCCACCTACTAAATGTCATTAGCAACTATAACTTGTTTCTCTAGATTTAAAAAACTCAATGAAAGAGACTAAGAGCGTGCTCAAAGTTGCAGAGGGATTGAATGGTAAAATTCAAGCCTGAATCCTGATCTTTTGACTTCAAATTCTTCTTGTGCAGTGTTGGGGGATTTCTTTTTGGTAGTAAACAGAGCTCCTGATCATGTTTTGTGACTGTGCCATTTCTAATGTTTCCATGATAATGGATTCTCAAAGAATAAAGAGCTGAGTATTCTGTGGCCAACAGTGAATTGCTTTTTGTAGACTAAGACTTCAGCACAGCATGGAGTGCACAACAACAGCAACCAGCCTTCCAGTGGAGGTGGTTTCCGTGGCTTCCGGCATCCCATCTCCATTCCATCTCCAGCCTTCTGTCTCAGAAACAGTTATTGATATAACTGAGGGAAAATTAAAATGTATATAGACTCCTTTTATTCTTTTAATTTAAAATAAACAGCATTAGAGGGCTGGAGAGTGCTATATATTTATAACTTTAATTACTTTCTCTATTGCATAGATAAAAAGCAGAAAGTAGTACTGTTTTTTAGCTACTAAAATATTATATCATTCATTCACTTGTTGAAATACTTACTTAAACTCAGCCACTGTTCTAGATCAGGGTTTGGCAAATTTTTTTCTGTAAAACTCAAGAAAGTAAATATTTTAGGCTTTGCAGGCTGGACATGGTCTCTGAGATAGTCTTCTTTGTTTGGTTTTGTGTTTTTGGCCCTTTGAAAAAAGAAAGACCATTCTCAGCTAGAGAGCCAACAAAACAAGAGAGAAGATTTTGCCCAAGGGCCTAGTTTGGTCCTGTTCTACAGAACCAAGGTATCTCCCACCCCATACTCAGCTCAAACCCAGGGCATTCTACCACTGAGCTACCTCCATGGCCCTTTTTAAATTTTTTTTTAAATCTTGAGACAGGGTCACTCCAAGTTGCCCAGGGAAAACTCAGAATTGCTGCCCTCTTGTCTCAGACTCCCTGAGTGCTAGGATTATAGTCATATGCCATTGTGCCTGGCTTCTGTTTTATTTTCATGTTGGTGTATTCCATTAGAGTTGGCAAAAACCACACCTGCCTTATCAAATCTGGAGAGTAACTGTTATTACAGTATTAGGTCCATTTCCAAAAGAAGAACTAAGGCTTGGAAAAATAAACTTGCCAATTGAAGGTGAAAGTGCAAATTATTAACTCATTCCTTAACAGATATTTATTGATTGCTACGATGTGTCATGTTCTCTACCTGAGGAAATAAAATAGCAGAGTAGCTACTATCATTCCCACTCTGATGGAGCTTACATCTTTATAGGGAAGAGGGATATTGACAAAAGAATTTCATCAATGTCTAATTAATTACAATTATGACCACTTCTGTAAAAAAGAAATATATTTTGTGGTACAAGCACATTTAATAAGGGGACTTGTCCTGATTAGGGAAAGTTTCAGTGAGAAAATAACACTTAAATCTGCACATGATGGTGTGGGGATTATTAGCCTTTTACAGCAGGAATTGATAAACTGCTTTGGCTGACAGCCCATTCTTTTATGGCCTAGGGACATAGTTTTCTCATTCATGGCTCCTTTTATGCCTCGGTGTCAGGTTTGAGTAGTTAAGCCAGTGGCTGTGGATTCTTTGTCTCCAAAGCCTATGTGTTTACTATCTGTCCTGCTCCTAGAAAAGTTTGCCAGCTCCTCTAGCAGAGGAAGGAAAACCTTAAAATGGAAGGTTCTGAGGTAGGAAACCATAGTAGTTTTGAGGAAGATGAAGAATTGTGTGTTTAACATAAAGAATAAGGGAGAGAGAGGCGTGTGAGGAAGGGAGGGAGGCAAGAGCCAGACCTACAGGCATTTATTACAGACCTTTAATTTTATCCTGTTACCAATGATAAGAAATAAACATATTTTTAAAAAACAGAGGAGAATGATGTAATGAGATTTACATTTTAAAAATATCCCAAGAGTAGATAATGAATGGGAGCAGAGCCATAGTGTTTACCCAAGACCAGTTAGGTGGTGGGGATGGCTTGGGCTGGAGTGATAATAATTACGTAGGACATAGCATCGACAGGACTTAATTGATTGGCTGTTGGTGTTGGGTAGCGCACGTCAAGGATGGCAGCATGTTTCTGGCACGAGCAGTGAGTGCCTCACAGTGTTAGTTATTGAGAACTAGAAAACATTCCAAAGGAGCAGTTTTGTGGTTGAGATCACCTGGGATGGGATGAGACAAGTGTTACACTTCAGCCATGTTGAATTTAGTATTCAAATGCATTGTTCAAGTGAATAAGTTGAATAAGCAGGCGGACATAAGGGGCTGAATTCAGGAGAGATCCCTGGGCTAGAGATAGAATGAGGTCACAAGAAAGAAGCTTATTGATCCTAACACTTGTAAAGGTAAAACCGGAAGGAGAGCTTGAGAAAAAGCAACCTGAGACTTAAGTAGATAAGAGACCCTATTGTCACATAAGCCAAAGGATGAAGCTGCTCTGGGAAAGAGGAAGTGATCAAGCAAATGCCGCTGAGTGATTAAACAAGGCTGAAAAGTATCTATTGGGCTTGGTGACAGGTGCATCACTGGTTACATTAACAAAAGCAGTTTTAGTTGAAGAGTGGGTGCCGACACCAGATTAGAGTGGATTAAAAAGTGAGTGTGAGTTGAAAATCGGAAGTAGCAAGTTGAAATCACTTTTTCATGGGATTTGGTTTATAAGGGAAAACAGAAAGTGAGAGAGGGACTAGTGGTGGGGCCATGTATTGAGAAAGCCATGTCTGATTGGAGAACTTTTTATGTTAGAGTAGATAGATTGTAAAGATCATGAAAATTGTATAAGTCAAGAAAGTTAAATGTTTCAGCTGGTAGCTTGGAACCTCTGGTGTCTACATAGGCAGTCTAGGGAATTCATGTTCAAAATCGCATAGCTTTTTTTTTTCTATCTCTATTTTAAAATAAGTATTGATTCACATACTTCCCCCTGGAAAGTAGAACTATGTGTGCAAGACCCAGGGTCAGTGACCCTGTGTTGAACACTGTCATTCTCTCATCTGGTCATGTACTGTGCACCAACCCCAGCAGTCCTGGGTGTTCTGTCAGTTACATAGTTCTTTTCCTTTTGTACAGTAATGCATTCTTTAAATTATATACATAAAACCACTGTCTAACAGCACGAAGCTTCTGATAGAAATATAACAAGCTAGTAATGAATTTAAATTTGATAATTCTTCTAAATTAGCCTCAGAATGATCTTTACCAAACGCTCATATTTTGTTTTTCTAATGGAAATTTTATTCTTCAAAAGCTGATGTTAAAAATATGGTTTATAGTATTGATTTTTATGCAATTTGACATTTTAATTTTGAGGAATTAAGGCTATTCATTATTTTTCAAAGAAGTAGTTAAAAATAGAAGCCTGAAATCTTAGCCTGTTTTCCATCACTTAAAAACAAAGAGTACCAGTTGACTTATACATTCAAAACTCAAAAATTCCAAAAATTGGTAGGGGAAAGGAAAGAAGGGAAAAGAAAAAATATGAGGAAAATTCCAAAAAAAGTCATAAAGCTATTTTTGTTTTGATTCTATAATATGGATTTAATTTCAAATCTACATTTTAGAATATCTTTTGATGCTAAAACATATTTATGTTATTGGCCAATTGTGCTTTTTCTTGCATAATTAATATATTAAGGATTTAATTTATGTAAATGAAATAGTGGCACTACTTGTTAAATAAGGAAATTACTTTCAAAATAAATTTTAAATAATTTTTTCACTTACACTTAAATAAGATGTTTCTACTTAAAACATTTCTCTTTATCACATCATGCAACAATAATGAAATGATTTCATAAATACCAACGGGAGTTCATAAAACTCGGTTTCTATGGAGAGAGTTTTGGAGTCAACAGAAATTTGGAGATGCTGAGGTACAGAAAGACAATGCTACAGGTTCCTGAGCACAGAGGTGGATCGGGTCAGCCAGGATTGAGCATGGTGAAAGAGAACATGTGTTGATAAATGCAAGTTTGTGCATATGGTGATGGTGAGTTGAGCTGAGGCCAAAATTAGTTTATGCTGTGTTTACTGGGCATCTATTTTGTACCAGCTCGGCCAGGAGATTCAAAGTAAGGATTCAAATATGCCTCACTCTTATTGTTATAGATGCTGTGTCTACTTCAGCTGGTATGGTAAGCAGCTTTCTATCGGTACTGAAAATACTTGAGATCCTCAGCTTACAAAGAGAAAAGATCTGTTCTGGCTCCGATTTAAAGGCCGTAGTGCATGAGCAGTCAGCCTGTGGCAGCACATCAAAGTGAAAATACATGGCAGAACAAAACCACTCACCTGTGGTAGTGGCTGGGAAATGATAAAAAGAGAAGAGGCTAGGGATCCACTGGCTCCGTCACGGTGTCCCCACATGACCTGAAGACCTCACTCTAGGCCCAATCTCTTAAGGGATCCACTCCCCCCTCCAGTAGTGCCAAGCTGGAGACCAAGCCTTTAACACATGGATCTTTGGGAGACACTTACTCACACCAGCTGGCCAAGGGATTGTGAACCCATAGTTCAGAGCCACCATGACACCACCTACTGTCTGCTGGGAGGTCCCTCTGGGACTCCAGAAACCCCAGAGCTAAGGAGGAAGTACTGGGGGGCCAGCCTCTTTTGACAGCCTGGACAGGACTCAGTTGGTTCAAATGTTTTTGTTGTTGTTATTTTCTTGGGATTGATTTTTTTATTTTTGATCTTCTGTTCTCTCTAATTTATATAAATCAAAAAGCTTGCTGATAGTAGATATGAGATTTAAGCTTAAGAAATCCCCCCTGTCCTTGAGGAAATTTCTTAAGTTGGACATTTCTTATTTAGAAGAATGATAAATATGTAGACCAAAGCTCCCTGGATAGAGATGGCCAAAGGACAGATCCAAAATTGTCTTTTCAATTCTTATGGACAGTTTTCAAGCCTATTCAGTGCATGTTCTAGAAGTACTGAATTTGATTTGCGTAAATGAAAGCACCTTCCTGAGAATGCTGACACAGTACTTTGCTGGCTCCTCCTTGCCAGGCAGCACAAGCTCACATAGCTGGACTTCCAATGCTCTGTGGGGATGGCACTAAATTATTACGTTATGTGTTGCATGGAGGTCATTTTGGCTTTCAAATACTGCTACTCTTGCTTTTGATGATAAATTGCTGCTAATTTGGCTTCATCATAATAATTTAGTTTGTTTGGGGCTGTTGGTTAACCCCCTACAGTGCAGCACTGCACACTTCCATCAGCAGTGCAATGGTTTTCCGACAACCACGTTTCAAGTCCTGCATGGATTGTAATTCAGAAGTGAATCATCTGTGTCTCTTTTGCTAAAGCAGATGGATGTATATTCCTCGCCTCCTATCCCCCCACTACCACCAATTTTCTGGAGACAGGGACTCCTTTGGTGATGTGCTGCCTGTGAATCCGTTTTTATAATTGACAACAGGCTATTACAAGTAAATTAACAAAATTGCTTGGTTATTCTCAATTTATATATCATTATGTTATGATATGAAATTATAATCTTTTTATGAGGAGAATGGTGATTCAGATATTGCTAGAAAAAAGAGCTTATTACAACTTCTTTTGAAGTTTTTCTTTATTATCTTCAGAGTTTATTTCACTGACCATGGAAATGGGTGAATTAGGTAGGCTGCTTCACCAGTGGGGTCCAACAGCAATCTGAGAATATTATGTAGAGGAAAGGAGAAAGGTATGATAATCAGAAAGAGCTTAGAAAAGTTTAACTCTCTTTCCCCAGTTATACCAAGATTATAAACCAACTGAAGTTAAGAATCATTCTCATGCCGGGCAACTAGCACATCCCTATAAGCCCAGCACTTGAGAGGCTGAGGCAAAAGGATTGCTCCAAGTTTGAGGTCAGCCTTGGCTAAATAGTGAGTTCAAGGCCAGTAGATATATGTGAGACCTGTATCAAAAAACCTTAAAAAAATCAGTTGCTTTAAAGGCTGTTGTTCTGTGTATCATTGACAAATCTCTAAGAGGACTGGGAGCCACATTTGATCACTTCATTCAGAAGCCCTGAAATCAGATTGCTGAGAGTTTAATTTTTCCCCCTTGGTAGAAGTATTTACAACATAGAAATTGGTAGACACACGGAATCAAGACTTCTTTCTCCCCAGAGAACTGGCTTTTTAAAAAAAATTCTTCTATTGGTACATTTTAGGTATACAATACGTTTACATTTATCATTGGGTGCTTGTACCTGTACATCATGAATCTTGGTTCTTATTTTTTTCCCCTTCATCCCCTCCACCTTTCCCTATTTACATAGATTTTGTTTCCATTTTTTTCTCTTTTCTCATTATTTTTCCTTTCCCTTCTTTCCTTTCCCCTTCCCCTCCCACCACCCCTACACCTTTGGACCTTTTCCTATTTCAAATTATCAATTATTCATTTTCATCATTTTAATCCTTATTTACACTTTCAGTTTCTCACACTAGAGAAACTATTTGGTATTTACACATGTGTGCCCTATTTATTTCACTTAAGAGTACAGCCTCAATATGCATCCATTTAGCTATAAATGTCTCTGGTTTCTCATTCTTTATGGCTGAGTAGTAGTCCATTTTATAAAAAAAAAAAAAACCCACATCTTCTTTATCCAGTTTCCAGTTGATGGGCACTTGGTCTGTTTCCAAGCTTTAACTATTACAAACTGTGCCACTCTGAACATGGGTGCACATATATCATATGATTCTTTCAATTCTTTGGGGAAGATACCCAGAAGGGAATAGCTGGGTCAAATGGGACCACTAGCCGTAGTTCTTTGAGGTATCTCTGTACTGATTTCCACAGTGGTTGCACCAGTCTGCACTCCCACCAACAATGGAGAAGGGTTCCTTTCTCCCCACACCCTGCCAGCATTTGTTATTTGTTGATTTCTTGACAGCAGCGATTCTTTCTGGAGTGAGATGGAATCTCAGTGTTGTTTTCATCTGTATCTCTCAAATGACCAGTGATGTTGAACATTTTTTCATGTATTTGCTGCTTTTACTTCTTTGTCAGAGAAATATCTGTTCATTTCAGATGCCCATTTTTGAATTGAGTCTTTGAATTTGGGGGATCTGATTTTTTTTCAATTCTTTATATATTCTAGATAATAGACCTTTGTCTGAGGTCCAGCTGCTAGAATTTTTTTCCCACATGGTAGGTTGTCTCTTAGCTCTGTTGGTAGTTTCTCAGAAGCGTTTTAATACGATGAGATCCCAGTTGTTGATTCTTTCTGCTAGTTCCTGTGCTACTGAGGTTTTGTTCATAAAGTCTTTTCCTATGCCAATGTCTTCAAGAGTTCTACCTAACTTACCTTCCAGCAACTTTTTTGTTTCTGTCTTAATATTTAGATCTTTAATCCACTTTGATCTTAGTTTAGTGTATGGTGATAGGGTATGGGTCTAGTTTTAATCTTTGGCAGGTTGAAATCCAGTTTTTCCAACACCATTCATTAAATAGGTTATCTTTCCTCCAATGATGGTGGTTAGCTCCTTTGTCAAACATGAGGTTGCTGAGTGTGTCTGGAGTCGTTTCTGCATCTTCTAATCTATTCCACTGATCCTCAGGTCTGTTTCTTTGCCAGTACCATGCTGTTTTTATCACAGTAGCTTTGTAGTATAGTTTCAAGTTGGGGATTGTGATCCCCCCAGCCATGTCTCTGTTGCCTAGAATTGCTTTTGCTATTCTAGGTCTCTTTTTGTTCCAAATGAATTTTTGGATTGTTTTCTCTAGTTCTGTGAAGTATATTGTTGGAATTTCAATCAGCATTTCATTAAATCTATATAGCAGTTTTGGAAGTATGGCCATTTTCACTATATTGAGAACTGGCTTTAAATAGTTACCATCATACCTTCCTTAGTGAATAGAACCAAGAGCAAGGACTTCCCACCCATTTTCCAGAGGAAGACATTATTTTGCTTCTCACCTTATTCTGAGATTTTTGTTGTTGTTGTTTTTTCTTCAGAAGTTTTTGCTTTATTTGAGAAAATAGTCTACTAAGTAGATAAGATTTTGTGCATGTGCCTGACCTGGGAGAGAATGGCTGCTCTCAGTCTCTTGCCTTGCATCCTATCTTTCTTTTGACTATCCAGAGAAAGAAGCCCACAGAAAAATGCTTAAGAATGAGTCCAGTGGGGCATGGTAGTGCATATCTGTAATCCCTGCTACTTAGGCTAAGGCAAGGGGACCATATGTTCCAGGACAGCTTGGGCAACTTAGTGAGACCCCGTCTCAAAAACAAAAAGGCCACTGAGGCTGTAGCTCAGTGGTAGAGCATTTGCTTTGCATGTGCAAAGCCCTGAGTTTCAATCAGTACTGAAAAAGAAGAAAGAGAGAGTGGGGGAGAAGGAGAGGGAGGAAGAGGAAAGAAAGAAGAGGAGGAGAAGGAGGAGAAAGAAGAAGACTGTGTGCTGGATTCTCTGGTCCTCCATCTGGGGTTCCTGGAGCTTCTAGCCTAATCACACTAGTCTATAAGAATCCATTACAATTGTGCTGCTTTCCTCTCACCTACTTTTATAGTGACTGTTTCTCCTTTCCATCCTCTTGAAAGATAAAACAGTTTTATTATTTTCTCTGTCTTCAGGGAGAATTTTTTTCACCTGTTATCTTGCATTGTGAGTCCTCTGATTGGTCTCAAGAAAAATAAGGATTTTGGAGACTGTTGGGCTTTTTCTCATTGTTAGGGTATAAGTGATTTGTGGATGGAAGGGTATGGGTGCTTCCTACATCCTAAGAGGAGGTGGAACCCTCAGAAGTTGGATCTGGAAGAGTCATTCTCTTGAATCATGCAAAATGTTTAGGGTTTATTCTGAGCTCTGTGGAAAAGGAGCCTCTGAAGCGTTTAGGTAGGAAAGAGATAGTGATGCTAAGTGTGGTGGTGTTAGCCTTTTAACCAGCATAACATTGGTCTCATACTTGAAGAGCCAGAATGCCCCATTGTAGCTTTCTTGCTTATCATGTCCCATCTTTAACTTTGTCATTTGTGTCTTTGTAATCCCTGAGATAATTGGACTTTTCACCAGTCATTTTGCTTGCATTTTCAAACTACTTGCATTTGTATGATTTATTTCTCTGGTTTGTATCTTTCTATAACTGTCTTAAGATATATTAAATCACCAGATGCAGTGGCACAAACCTGTAATGACAGCACTTTAGGAGGCTGAGGCAGGAGGATTGCAAGTTCAAATTCTGTCTGGGCAACTTAGTGAGACCCTATCTCAAATATAAAAAACAAAAGGGGCTGGGGATGTAGCTCAGTGGTAGAGTGTGTTTGATCCCCAGCACCACACACACTTAAACACACACAATGTATATATATATATACACCAAGTGGGGACTTTAGTTACTATTGAGCCAACTTCTTCATTCCGATTGTCTTAGAGCCTGGGTGAGGATTAAGTGTTAATGTAATCCCTAGACACCAGAGTAAGGGAGAAGAAAGTGAGAAAGAAAAACAAGGTCAGACAATGTATCACCATACTGTGACTACTGGATAAGCTGCAAAACCAAAGCCGCACAGATGTTTTCAGGCTGCACCAGAAACTGTGCTTCTAAATAGCTCACTGTAGGGAGAAAAGGAGAGCAGATTTGTCTGCCCAGCTTTCTCTCATCTTGTGGGTCCAGATTTTCCCCATGGGTGATAATTCCCCCACACTTCAGATTACATCAAACAGGCCTGGTAGCATCAGCTTTAGAAGCCAAATTTGAAATTCTATGATTTGGCATGCTGTTGAACTCCAAGTGTCAGAAGGAGCCCAGGACTTGAAATGCGCACAGTAAACCCCACATGGCAGACCCAAGAGGTCACCATGGAACCAGTGAGCTCAAAAGCAGCAGCAAGGATTGAGGGCCCAGGAGAGATGGCACAGAAAATGAATCTGATGCATCTGTCACGGCGAATCACATCCAATAGGGTTGGCCCCCCGAAAAGCCCTTAAGAGAGCCTTCATTGTGCACACCTCTTGTCCCCTCTGTGGCTTTGCTTCTCTACCATGTAGATTATCCTTCATTGGTTATGAGCACTCCTGCAAAGGTGTCTTTGATGAATGTCTACTTTATTTTCTTTATCCTTCCCCTAGAGTCTACCTTGATTTCTCAGCTGTAAGCCTGGGTGCTGTAGTCCTTGTTAAAGGCTTCACCGTGGTACAAGCCGTCCAGCCAACCCCATCCAGAGGCATCTATTCCATTTTCTCCAAGCTCTCAGAAATAATATTTATTTCTATTTTTTCATGTTATTTTACTTCATTTATATTATGAACTTATTGTAAGGAGGTATCACATCTTTCTTGGAAATATAGCAAGATATAATAAGAAAGAATCTTAGATAGGGAACAAAAGCTCTGAGTCTGTGGGCCAACCACATTACCTGCTAACTGTATGATCTTGGATAGGCCAGATAAATGTTCAGCCTCAAATAAAACAAGGATTAAATCCTATAACAAGTAGTTATGAGAGTCAAATCAAATCATGTGTGTGGAAGTTTTTAGAAAAACGTAAGTGCCAAATAAACCCAGTACAATAATGTTATATTCAGGTATCTAAGAGTCATAGAATCACATCATGGAATCACAGTGTCTCTTGGGTAGATGGGTCTTTGCAATCTCTAACGTAAACTAGCAGTTTTATTAGTGAAGAATCTGTAGCAGAAAAACCATTTTAAATATGGAGCACAAGGTCCCAGTGGTTAAGAATATGCAGTTTCCAGAGATTTTCTGCCTGGGTCCTGCTCCAGCTCTGCCATTGCACCTGCTGTTCACCTTGGGCGAGTTACTCCACCTCACCCCAAGTCAGCCTCCTGGTCTGGAAAGGGGAAAGAGACCAGTATCCGCCTGCGCCGTTGTCATGGGCTTAAGTGAGCCTCAGAGTCTGCCCGACACACAGAAAATGTGTGCTTTTGTTAAATAAAATAATAAGTTCTTGAGTTTTATTTGCAATTCCAACTAAATAGTATGTCCTATTCAATAAAAAATATACAAAAGGAAAAGAAAAACACAAAATAGCAAGTCTTCCTTTAAAACCAAAATGCACAAGCCTAATTTTTCTCAGGAAGTAATCTTAGACCACTTTTGTGGAGTTTTGTTCCAAGGCACCTAACTTGCACCTAACTTGGGCAGGGCTGCAGTATGTGCCTGTCAGAGAGCCACTGGGCCAGTCCCAGGAAGAGCTGCCCGCATTCCTGGAAAAGCTGGAAGCCTCCCCCTCCATGGACTTGAAGCTGTCCATGCAGCCCTGTAGGCAGCAGTGCTGCCCTGTGCTCTTAGCCCTCTGAGGTTCCCAAAAAAGTAAAATCTAGACTCTCAAACATCATGAATCCATTGTTTTGAGAGTTCCTATGTTTTTGACATTTCGAAAACATTGGTTGTGAACAAAGTAATTTCTGGGAGGATTACACAAGGAGAGAAACTCCTTTAGTGCTTTTTCAAAGTGTTTTCCTTTGTTTAATTGAATGCATATATTTAGGACAGAAAAAAAGCAATTTCATGCATTGTTTTGACCATGTATGACATGCAGCCTGCTGGTGATGGAAGCCTAACAGATTAGAGAGAATGTTTGGTTTTGTGACCACACCTTGATGATATATAATAATATTTTCTGGGCCTTTGTTTTCTAGAAATTGGTTTTAAATGGGTTTTTCTAGAAAATAATTTTTTTTTGTATATGAACATGTGTACAGCCATTTTCTCCTTATCAAAGAGGAGGTACTTTAAAGGCATTCTGTATAAATATCGAAAAGCAGTATTAAGGTAGCTTTTCAGTCACTCTTTTCCATTAAATATAAATCTTAATGTTTACATGCCAGGCAAATGTGTCATTAGAAGAAAGTAGGCCTCCATCTAGTGATGCGTTGAGGACTCTGGCTGCTAAGTGAGACTTGGCCTGGCCTCTGGGAGTGGGGCATGGGGGGTGGATGGGTGTGCGGATCCCAACCTGCTGTGCAGCTGAGTTGTTTTCTTGTTAGCCAGCATAACTTACCTGATTTCTTCATCTTCCCCCTCTTTGTCTGATACTGCCTCACTTTATCTTCCTCCTCTCTTTTCATGGTTCTGTTGCTTTGGTTCTTCATTTCTACAGTACCCACTTCATTTGTAGAATAAAACCCATAGTCAGATTCATACTTTTATATAATGAAATAGTGCATTGGATGTGGCATGCTATTAAGATTCACAGTTAGGCTTTTATCCAAAACTGATTTTTACTAATTATGAAATATGGAATTATAATCAACCAGCTAGTTGCCAAAAAAACTCTTGAGTTCTTTTAAAAATAGAGATATATCATGTAGACTTTGGACTCTCTTAATATTGAAGTTGTTTTATGCAAGCCAGATCAGCACTTAGGAAGAGATCAATCACAACTGTCATTGCTAATAATTTATGGCTCTCACTAGGCTTTCTGAACTTTGGTGTAGAAAGAAATACCTTATATTCAGCTTCAGTCTTTATCATTGTAGAAATTCATTCAAGAAATTTTGATGAATCACAAAGAAACATTTATTTGCTGGCCCAAATCTAAAGTTATACTCTGTATATAATCCCTATATGTATATCTAGATTAATATTGCCAATATTTCTTGGCAAAAGAGTCTTTGAATATTGAAATTTTTAAACTTGCATTTTCATTTCCTAAACTGTCTCAAATTAGCAACAATTAAAACCACAATGGCCATTAGTTGGGGGGTAAATTTGTGTAGTAAATGGCTCATGGCATTATATTGAGATGGTTTTTACACCTATATCAACAGTGTTTCTTGATGCTGAGAGTTTGTGAAAAGATCTTAGGATGCTGGCCATTTCAGGCAGATGTGAATCTATACCTCTGGCATCTCTGGTTGTAATTTAACTATAAAAATGTCACAATCATCTGGTGAGCAAACAGGTGAGGTCTGCTTTTGCCTGTGATTGTAAGTATGAAGATGTGTTTGACATCATAGATGCTGGATTTATACAAGGGAGATATGTCAAACAGTACCTATGTGGCATGTGGCCGGAATAAGTCTAACCAACTTTATGGGGCAGCCTTCTCTTACACATTGAAGTGTAGCATTCAGGTGAGTCACAGTGCTATCGCATTTTAAATTGGTTCTACCTTCAGGGTAAAGCCCTGATTTCCATAGATAACTTACCTAATCTGTACAAAGAAAGAACATGAGGAAAAAAAGAGGTGGAACAATGAAAGTCCTTTCTACTAATGTGTAGATCTTGCCATATTTTTCAAAGAAAAAACCAATTAGAATCTCACAGCCACAGACTCTTCTAATGTAGAAAGTTAAAGCTAATTTCTTGTACTTGGAGAAAAGCCTACTAACCTTTTCAGACCACTTTAGGATCATTCGGGACCACATCGTCTGCCTGATTTATGTAAATGTTTGGCTGTGTACCTCCAGTTAGAGCTATTAGAGTTTTTGCTGATTTGCTTGGCATATCTCCAGCAAAATAGTCCATTAAAATTCAAACCCTTTCCCAATAATTGAGACAATCAATTTACATTAAACAAGGCACACTTATAATTTTATGTACAATTTAAATTCTATAGAAAATAATCAGTGTGGAATAAAGAGGGACACTTATTTTGATGCAAAGGGGTGTTTTTGTAGTCTACATTCAACAATTCTTTCATATTTTCAAAATAGTTCCCTCATTATCTTTTTTGTAGAGCGGCTCTATTGTGTTTTATTTTGATGGAGGATCATGTCCATGCTGCATGCCTGATAAGCAATGTGACTCTCACTGGTATTTAAATTGAAAGGGTCCAGATAGAATAAGGAAGTACTTGTTTGCTACTTAATATAGAATAATTCTTATAAAAAGGGCAAACAAAACATTTATTTCCTTTGTTCCAGTATTAGTGAAATGGCTTCATTATTTCAGCTTTACCTTTTTGTAATAGACCGGATACCTATTGCTGTGCCAGAGCTTGCATGTCGGAGCCTAAGAAAATTTTTCGAAGGGACTTGGAAACGATGCATAGGGTGGGGATGAAATTACGACTATTGCTTGGCTTTCTGCTGAAAAGTTCCGGGGAAAGCGTCAGACCCTCCAAGTCCTTGCAAGACAGCCAGACTCAAACATGTCTGAATCCTCAGTTCTCATTTGTAAGCGCCTAACGAGACTGATATTGTTGGTCAGGAAATCTAGAACATTGGAGAAATATTATTAGGAAGAATACAGTAAAAATAATGACAAGATGGAAAACAAATCCTGTCAGAGCCCGAGAACACATTTGGCTTCCGCTTGCTGTGTCTGTCTGTTTCCATAAACGGTCCAGAATAGAAACCGGATGTTTAAAATCGCTCTCCCTTTCACATGCTCTCCTCCCCTCCTGTCTTCCTTCCTCTTCAGTATTAGGAGACTTACTATTTTTATTATTTTTTATTTATATTCCTACTTTTCAATATTTGCCATTTGTGTGGATAACACATTAATTTTTAATGAAATATTTTCAGACTCTTGGAACTCTTGGAATAGCTGAATCATAGAAGAAAACTTGAAATTGATATAGACTTCAAAGCAGCATATAAGCGGAATATTACACTCGTGCTACTTTTCCCTGCTCACAAATGGCAAATGGTTATCTTAAAAGATTGCGTGTGCTAAGATGTAAATCTCTTGTCTGTGTCTGGGGTCTATTTTATGTAATCATTGTGGCACCACTGTAAAAAGCAATCAAAATGAAATGAATATAAAAACAATGTTAAGCAGTATGCATCAGTCGTTTTCTCTTTATTTAGGAACATATTTTCGACATGCCGCATTACTGGTAAAGCAATTCAGATATGACTTAAATTGAGTCTTGGGCTTAACTTCATTTTGTGTTTTTTATTTTTTTATGGTACCAGGGATCGAACTTGGACCTTGCGCTTGCGAGGCAGGCAACAGCACCACTGAGCTAAATCCCCGGGCCTTAACTTCATTTTAATTGTGTTGTAGAACTAAGGATTTAAGAAGTTGGCATTTTCTTCCCTGAGTAGTTTATTTTCTTCCAATCAATAATTGTTTTTGTTTTGTATTAATATAGTTCAAATTAATACTGGAAGTTATTTAGATAATTTTTTGTGTGTATGCTATTTGCAGAACTGCAACTTTTTGTAACCCACTTTGAAACTGTGAATTAATGTTTCTTCCAGAGTTTTTTATAGAGAAAGCATAGACATTTAAGATGTAACATAGATTTTTTTTCTCATTCTCAAATTTTTTTTTTTTTGGTACCGGGGATCAAACTCGGGTCCTTGCACTTTCGAGGCAGGTGGCAGAACCACTGAGCTAAATCCCCGGCCCCTCAAATTATTAATTTCATGTTGATAACTTAAATCTTATTTCAATCATTTATGTGGTTAACTTTGTATTTTCTTCTTTTTAAAAAACTTAAATTTCTAAATGACTGTTTTTCTCAAGTAAATTTACTTATTCTCAACATTAATAATGAGTTTACATGTTCTTTTTAAATAGTTTATGTATTGTATCCCTAACTACTAGTGAATGTATTAAGGAGCCCTGTCTGTGTTGTATGAGCCAAATTGTGTTGTGCGGCATTTTAGAGAATCAGAAGAGATTTGAAAATACATTGGGTCTAACTTCTTTTATCATCTCCACTCATTCTCAGTCCTAATGTACACACTTTATAGATGAGTAAACAGAGGCCCGAAGAGATAAGGTGACCTCTAAGCCCAGAGTCAGGTAATGCGAGTTAGAACCCATGTTCTCTGGCTTCTGGTCTTGTGTTTTCTACTCAATAGTTTATATGTGCCTATGAGTAGGGAGGTGGGGCTGAGGATTTAGCTCAGTGGTTCCGCCGCCTGCCTCACAAGCGCAAGGTCCCGAGTTCAATCCCCGGTACCAAAAAAAAAAAAAAAAAAAAAAACAGTAGGGAGGTGGGCTAGTACTAATAATCGAAAGAAAAATGTTGAATGGACGTAAAACAGCTTTAGCAGAGGCTGTCTTGTGCAGTAAACTAGAGACCAGTGTTGGATGGTTAATTGGAAAGTTAGGAGGCCATGGCAAATGATATATATATGAGCGCACTCGTTTTCTTTGTGTGTGGATCATCTGATTTGGAGCAGCACCCTGTTCCTGGATAAATACACCCAAATCACACTCGTTCTTGCACCCATTTTTGTTTCCCTAAAGCGAGGACATAAAGAACTTGGAAAGCAGTATCCATGGAGAATCCATTATTTTTTTTTCTTAAATTCTTTTTTGGTACATTTTAGGTATACAGTACGTTTACGTTTATCATTAGGTGCTTGGACCTGTACACGATGTATCTTGGTTCTTAATTTCTTCCCATCCCTCTGCCCTCCCTTCAACCCCTCCACCCCTTCCTATTTACAAAGACTTTGTTTCCGTTTTTTCCTTTTCTCTATATTTTTTCCTTTCCCTTCTTTCCTTTCCCCTACTCCTCCCCCTTCCCCTTTGGACCTTTTATTCCTATTTCTCATTATCAATTATTCATTTTAAAACTGAAAGTATAAATGAGAATTCACTATTTTAATGACCCTGTCCCTACCAAGTCTTTTATATTTATTTGATGCACACCTAATTTGACAGACTTACTTTACATAGGGGAAAATTCAGCTTTGTTGAGTCTTTCTAAATCATCCCACTTTGTTTTCATGGAATCAGCAACTCTTTTTAACAATCAGATTTCTAAATGTGCGTTTTTCTAATTAAATATTCACTAAACATTTAATTGCATTTATGTAAGCAGCGCAACCAGGCTCTTCGGCAAGTATAACATAACTTCTGGGAGCAGAAGTCCCATTTGTGCTGGAGGGTAGCAGTCATTGGCCATTGAGTTTGCCAATGAGCATGATAGGCTGTGGGCAGCATTCAGTGTGTTTGACAGAGAGAAGAGGAAAGTGTTGGCTCATTAGGTGACCAGAGTAAGTGGCAGTCCTTTCAGAGAGCTTTTACTGTACTTTAGAAAGGACCGCTAAAGTCAGACAAGTAAAGGTATACAACATAGTAGCTGATATTATAAGGAGAATCCATATTGCTTTGCATTCTTCATGCACCGTCTTTCCCTTTGCGTCAGAGAGAGGCCAACCTGGAAACAGAAGAAAGAGAATATTTTTTCTCCTCTTTCTGCCTTCTCTGTTGTTAAGATAAGAATGCCAGCCTCGCCCTACCCAGAAGCTGGGCTAGTGGAGCATTCTTAGACCAAGCAAACTCTCCACAGCTTCTTGGCAGTTAAAGCTGTGACACTACCCACTCTGGATTCACCCCTAATGTGAAAGTTTTCTGCTGCCCAGTTGGAGATGCTAGGCCCTGTAGCCAGCTTTTTTCCCCCTGGCTATGTAGTTCAGGCTGGCCTTGAACTCACCATGTAGTCCAGACTGGTCTTGAACTCATTTGATCTTCCTGCCTCAGCCTCCTGAGTGCTGGGACTACAGGCATGCACCACCACATGCAGCTGCTTTCTTACATAGGAAGCCAAACTTCTTACATACAATCATGGAAAGACTACTTTCTCAGGAGATTGTACTGCTGAAAAAATGCAAATACTTTCAAAATGAGTTTAGATAAATTCTTGGATTAGGAGCCCATGCCTTGTTCCTAAAAAGTATTATGAATGTATTAAATTTTATTCCTAAATAGTGAATAAACAAATCAACATGTAATGAACAATTATTTTTTCTAAACTGGGTGAATACAATCCATCTACTTTTCATTCTGTCATTCATTGTTGGTGTGAAAGGGATCTCAGCATCTATTTCATTTTCTCCTTCTTAATTAGGTCTTACTATTTGTCAAGATGGTGATTACAGCATACAGCTGCTTCAAAATAAAAAAGTGCTATGCAACTGCCTCTTCATTACTTTGATACACTTGCTGTGGCCCAAAGGAGTGGGGCAACATTTTTCCAAATGTGTTCTGTTAACAATGAGCCTCTCAAAGATGGTCTTAGAAGAAAGGTTTTCTTGATGTTTTAATTGGGAGAATATTGCATAAAGTATCCACTTTTTGGAGAGGCAAAATGTACATTAGTGTATTAAAAGTCTTAATAAATCTTAGGAACTATTAATCCGTTTTTGAAGTTTAAACTAGTTTTAATTAAATAATATAAATAAAATATTTGTAGAAATTTGTAGCCTAAAGGGCTACAAACTGCTCTGTGAAGCTGTGGTTGGAGACACATCACTCACCAAAGCATTCAGATGGCCCCTGTGGTAGTTCATAGAGGACCTGAATAGTTCAGCCTCACTCTTCTGCTCTCAAGCCTGCTTCTTATTTCCACCTTGTTTTGTTTTTCTACTTTAGTGTGTGACATGGTTACCAAGTGTACAATTGCTTTCAAGCTCATGGGCAAACAGCTGCCTATAGTTTTACCTGTTGCTTACACCCACACTGCCAAACCATGGGAGCCTATTGTCCACAGACAGAGCTTGGGTGTGATTAATCTTGGCCACTGGATGGGGTCAAGGGATCAATTGAGACAGAAATAAGTCCTGGGGACTTGGTTATCTCTTATTACCACCTGTCTGGCTATAATGAACAAGAAGAGTAAATTTTTCAAAGTTCAAAGACTCTCAGAATTTTGTTGTTGTTTACCGTCATTCAGAAACGTCTAGAATTGTCTCTGAATATAAATTGAGAGAAGTCTGATGTTCATTCATTCACTAATTTGTTTATTCATTGATTATGCATATACTTTTTGTATATTTATTAAGTTCCAAGTATGATAGGAAGGACCTGCGATGGGCTTAGGAATTGAAAGATGCCTAATACTTAAGCCTTATCTCTAAGAATCCACAGTCTACGTGTTCTTGCTGGACTTCCCACAGCCTGGAAGGCCCTTTTATTCTCTGCCTGGAGGCCTCTTGTTTCTCAAGTCCCAAGTCAGCAGTCATCTCTACACTCCTTCACTCTACTTTTTGCATTCCTGGATCCTTTGCTCAAACAACAATTTGATCAGCATACAGGATATCATCATTATTCATTCCTTCAACATCTGGCTGGTTACACTATGAATTTAAGAATAGGAACCATATCCTAGTCATCATTGTATCTCTTGCACATAGGATAGTACCTGGCCCTTAGAAGGTACTCATTAAATGAGTTTGCAGTCTTTATAAAAGTCATCTTTTCCTGTGTCTCCAAATTCTAAAAGGTAAAAATGGGACGGAATGAGAAACTGATATGTAGGTATAACATTTTTAAAATAACCTATCTCTATCTTCACATTTAGAAAACCTGCTCACTATATGTGTGTCTAATTACTGTCATTAAATAATATAAATCTAAAGTTTGATTGTATAATAATGTGTACCAGCAGGCACTCAATAAATATTAATCACAACGATTAAATATGCCTTGATCTCATTAAAATAAGATTGGCTCCCTCTGCCTATTTAGGCCATCTAACAATTCCGTGTGTTATTAGTTGGTCTGTATTTTTTAAGGTTTGTAAATCATGTTTAATGGAGCTACTTACTAAGGCTGTTAACAGTTACATAAATGACTTTGACTTTACAAATTTTATGACAGTCATTTGGAATGAGTTATACATTCTCCAAGCTTCTGTTTTCCCTGGTGGCCTGATAATATTAAAACATAATTGTGAAGTTGCAAATTGTAACCGTTTTTAAAAATCAGCTAAATTTAGCTTTTTACGTAATGCTACTGATTTGTGTACCATAGATTAAGGAGATAATACAGAATGGAGGCTTAGAAACACATCTTTCACCTAATCAGACAGAATAGCCCTTGGAAAATGGTCCTTGAAAAGAGATTACCATTTCTTGTTCAAAGCAAAACATTTAACTTCAGCATCTCTTTTGTTTTAAAATAATTATTTTTGTGACCCATGTCTGGAAATGCTCCATTTTTTCCACCGGGTCCTTAACATGTAGCATTAGTGCCATATTTCATGTTTCTCGTTTAAATTATGCAGTTGTGTTCCTGGGGAGGGTTATCTTCAGTTGATCCTAACTGGATTACGGAGTCCTGGACTCTATGGCTTTTGCCTAGAGCAGAGAAACCTAATTGACTGCAATTAGGGCAGCCCCAGCAGTGCCCTGGCCCTTTTCCACACTCCATCTTGGAGTTCTAGGTCTCCTCACTTCAATACAGAGAGCAAATGACTCCCAGGAAAGCCTTGAAAATGTGTTTGGGTCTGATCTCCCAATGTCTCCCAGGACAACTACTCTATCAGCGTGAGACTTTTGAAGTTGGGTAGGACTAGGCTAACGAAAACTAAAGCTCTCACTAGAGGCCAGAATCCCCTAACTCTAGGCAGCTATTCACTCCCTCTTTCCTGTGTTTTCCAGCACTGAGAGCACTGTGTATTCATTATGTTTTTGTTCTCACCTCATTAGAACTGTGAGATCTTCTTGGTGAACCATGTATTATCAATCTACAAAGTCCCAGTATATGAAATTATGCTGAATTAAAGAATGATTCTGTAGGAACTGGCATTGTTTTAGTTTAAAAGTTGTTAGGCCGGGGATTTAGCTCAGTGGTTCTGGCGCCTGCCTCACAATTGCAAGGTCCCGAGTTCGATCCCCCGTACCAAAAGAAAAAGTCGTTAGGCACTGATTAGGATTAATATAGGCTAATTTATATGTGTCCTCAATCCCTCCCACGAAGCCTTAGAATGTGAACTCATCTCGCTTTAGTAGCTATTTGCCAACAGTTTTGAGCTGTGGCATACTTTGGTCCATTTGAAACAGCCAAAATAAACCCCAAAGTAAAATACCTATTGGATAATATGAAACCTGTGGGCCTTGGGGATATAGAAGATAACAACCCTGACTTCCAGGGATTCTTGTTTTGTTGGAGAAAAACAAGTGTAGCAGAGCCTTTGTCCCAGTCCCACCAGCCCCTGCTTTAGTAGAGATACCCATGTAGCAGAAGCAGACCCAGCCTGGGACCATTTCGGTGAATTTCTTGAAGGAAGAAATGCCAGAACTTGAATTTCAAGGATATGTGGATGCATGCCAGGCAGAGGAAAACAAGAGAAAACCTCTGGAGGAGAAAACTACATTGTGCAGTAGAGGAACTAGAAGTTGATCAGAGTTGGTGGAGTGGAAGGCGGGAAAGCAGGACGCATTGGCGATCCATAGCAAGATGTGGCTCTTTATCCTGCAGATGTTGGGGAGCCAAAGAAGGATTTCAAATAAGGCATAATAGCAAATTTATACTTTTGAATAACTCACTCTGGCAGAAACAGGATGAATTTTATGGAGCCAGACAGAGAAACTAGATAGGAAATGATGACTCCCTGAAATAAGAATGAAGGGGAAGGCGTGGGATAGACTGGAGAAATGTTTAGGAAGTAAAACTGTCTTTCAATTGATGAGAAAAGAGGGGTGAGGAAAAGAGGGGAATCAATTGATATTTTTCTACTACCACTAGTATCTATTTGTGTGGCTTAATTTCTTTATAACCCTGGGAATTAAGTTGCAGAATGTAACCATTAATTTAAAAATGGCATTTGTTAGTCATGTATTCATTCAACTTTTTTAAATCAAGTACACATTTTTATTTTAAAACGTATATATCTTTTATTTCTATCACCAAACTAGACTAACGGTTTTTTACAAGAAAATCTCAAGCAAAGGGTATCAAGAATTGTATCAAAAGAGAGATGGAGTCTGACTTGTAGCTTGTTCTCTCTCGGACTGCTGCCTTTGCTCATCTATGGCCTTCCCTTACCACCCACCCAAGAAGCTCTCTCCTCCCTCACCATGGTGTTATTGTCTGTGCCATTCACTTGACAATACACTGACTACCCTCCTAATGGTGTCCTCAGTGGAAGAGTCCTACATTACAGCACAGACTCACAAACAGATAAAAAAGTTTAGGGCAAGAAGTGTAACAATACTTCTTTTTGGCAAGTTCTCCTAATTATGACTCCAAGCCATAGTGTGATTTCTAAGAGAAAAACACTGAAAAATATTCAAATCAAAATATTAAATAATCAAAATGTCTGACATTGGGCGATTAATTACATAAATAGGTTATAGGGATTTCCTACAATGGAATTTTTTTTTTTGGTACCAGGGATCGAACTCGGGTCCTCGTGCTTGCACAGCAGGTGGCAAAACCACTGAGCTAAATCCCCGGCCCTACAGTGGAATTTTAAAGTGCCAAGAAAATCACATTTTGAGCAAAAAATACTTATTGATATGACAAAATGCTCAAAATATATCTTCATGGAGAAATAGGATGAAAGTGTTATATATTATTCCATTTTTTGCATACACTAAATGTAGGTATATATGCAAAACATCATGTCTTCTTCATGCATATCTCACATATGTGGGCTCAAATTTTGCCCCATGCCAATTAGTACATAGAATTAAACAGCTCCTTGAGTTCTCCGAAGACTTTAGATGCACAAAAGCACTGGTAATCAGCAGGGATTTTACTGAAGATACTGTAAGAAGATGGAGAACATTTATACCATACATCCCTGAGAAACAATATAACAACCTCCCTTAATACCTACTACTTTCCTCCAAGTTCTTTTCCAGGGTGTATTTCCACCCTGGAACAGTTTTCTTCTCTCCTGATCGTCCTTCCTTTAACTTACTAATTCTTTGTCTTCTCATATTCCCTGGAAGCACAGATTCCTTACCCCTTTCTAATGTAGAATAATCCAACTCTACTCTAGCTCTTGCTTCAAATGTATTTATCCAAGCATACATATACTCAAGCTAGCCTGGGTCTCAAGAAGTAAGTTTAACATTGCAACTTGGGGGCCGTGATTTAGATCAGTGATTTCGCCACCTGCTGCGCAAGTGCAAGGACCTGAGTTCCATCCCCTATACCAAAAAAAACCAAAAAACATTGCAACCTTGTACCCAAATATGCATACACACAGACACACTCACATATACACACACATTTTATGAAATAGCGTTTACCTTTACCATTGCCTCCTCAATCCATATTTTCTACTTTTCTTTTTAAAAAGTTGATTGTAGCCTGCTAAATTAATATTATGACCTACTAATGGGTCAGGATGCAGTTAGAATAACTGTGCCTTCAAAGGCTGTCCAGTGACCTCAGCATGCAGCTTGGAAATCTCACTTATCATGAATAAAGTGTTCCTATCTTGTTACACCTGAGTGTGCATGTCCATACACACACACATACACACAACAGGACACTCCAGAATGCACTGCATTAGCTGTCTCTATTCAGTGGAATTGTTGATGTGTTTTCTTTCACTGCAGTAATGCCTAAATTTTCTGCACTGAGCACGTGTTACTTTTGTGAAAGGAAATATAAACAGTTAAAAAAAGCAGACTCACTTCAGGTTTAGTTCTTCTAGGAAACCTCCCCTGACTCACCTTTCCAAACAGAGTTAGATCCTTCAACCTGTTTTCCCATTTGCCCTTTTTAGTTTTCTGTACCTCTGAACCTATTATTGTCGCCTTATAACAGTGTGCTTTTACTAAGTTTCCTTCTAGTTCTTAAACCCTTCTTCCTTAGTGTTTTGTCCATTGCTTTCATAGGTTTCTCCCTCTTGCAGTGGGTTTTTTTTTTTCTTCAGTACTAGGAATTAAACCTAGAACTCTCTCCCTAAAGTATAGCCTCAGCCCTTTTTTATTTTGAGACAGGGCCTCACTAACTTGCTAACTTGACCAGACTGTGCTCAAACTCATGATCCTCCTCAGCCCTCCAGGGTACTGGGGTTGTAGGGTATGCCATCCAGCTATTCTTTGAGTGTCTCCATTGTGACAGGCAAAGTTCTAGGTCTGTCCCTTCACCCTTCCCTCAAAGCTCTCGAGAACTCCTGAACCCACCCCATTTGTTTATCATCCTTCTCTGGGATGTAAGCATCATGAGGTGAAGACCCTGTTCATCTTACCGCTGACTTCTTACTGCCTAGAACAGTGCCTGAAATATAGGAGCCTCTCAAAAAAGTATAATGTTTTGAATAATTGGGCACTGAGGCAGAAGAAACATCTATTTTATCACTCTCATTTTTTACAATTGATTAACTCTCATGTTACTTGAGGAACCCAGAAGTAACAGAAGCATTCTAAGACTGAGAATTCACCCTGAGGTGAGAGGGGTCAAAACTTGGTCTTGGAGCAGGCTTTGATTTGGTGCCTAAGTGGGTGTCTCTTTCCTTATCCCACATGCTATCCTCTGTTGTCCTTTAGCCCTTGTCTGACCTTTAATCTTATTCTTTTGGGCTGGCTCAAAGCCCTGGCCCAAGTGTGTAGGGTTAGTGCAGCATAAGAGCCTAGGTCTAATGTTCTTAGATTGCAAGACATGGCAGCACTCCTGAGTTTGACTTTCCCCTTGGCTTCATTTAATATGGTTCATCTTGTTTATTCCATAGAAACCAGACAGGGTGTTGTTTAAGTAGTAGGCTGATGTCTCAATGTAACATATTGGCCCACTGAGATCTATAAGAGTGTGAATCACAAACCCGCCTCTGTATATATCTGATGTAGTGTGAATGTTCTAGATGTAAGAAAATCCTGTTAAGAATGATCAGGTTATCTCACTTTGCCATCAATCGTATTTTGAAATGTTAATTTGGTAGAATAACTGCTCTTCTTGGCTAGATTTTCATAACAACAGCAAAATATTTGTAAAACCAGGTAATTCAGCCTCTAATCCAAATTGTGCTTGGTTTATTTTCTCCTGAACACACACACACACACACACACACACACACACACACACACATGACTGGGACTATGTGTTTAAAGTTCAGGTTTGTGTGTGGTATTCTTGTGATAATTTCAGTACATAAAGTAAGATGTTTACAAAAGCCAACCTGAGACCGATACAGCAGTTTAGCAGCAAATTCCTACTCTGGGTATTTAACAATAATTGGGATCCTTCTATTGGCTTTGCATAAACTCAGATTAGTAGTAAAATCTAAGTACCATCCCATTTGGCAAACTCTTACACTTCAAGCAGTCACAAATTTGCTTCTGATTGTGCTTTTCATTCGCACCTAGCTCAGATTTTTGCCTGATGCTTTTTTAAATCCTCTCATTTACATACTGTGGTAAATTTAAAATGAGAACAGATGAATGCTGCTAAACTTTTCTGTTTCACTGATGAATATGGTATTTTGCTTCAACTATCTAGCTGTTATATATTCAATGACCTTTAAAACATGAAATACTTCTTTTCATATATACTATGCAAGATGGATTATTAGTATTGTCTTGCTTTTGAGACTGTGATTCTGAGATACAGAGCCCAAACAGAGAATCTGGGAACTAATTTCCACAAGACTAACTTTCAGAGTTTCTTTTTCATGGAGTTCATACCTGGTCAGCTGGGCAGAGAGGCATAGTGTATTTGTGGGAGGTGAAGTACCAGCCTAAATGCCCTGAGGTCCCAGTGCACCATTGGTCAGTGCTGTTGTACCCACTGGGGGCTGGAGTGCTGTGGCCAGGATAAGTATCTCCCAAAGATCCAGGTCTGTAACACTATTGGAAGCTGGTGGAAACTTTAAGGGGTGGGGCCTGGTGGGTGGCAGTTAGGTCACTGCAGAGTGGCCTTCAGGGGGTACTGGAACCCCAGCTCCTCCCTCTCTTTTTACTTCGTGACCACAAGGAGGTAAGCAGTTCTGTCCTACCACTTGCTCCCTGCCATGATGTGTTTCCTTCCCGTAAGTATAGGGTCAAAGGCAATGGAGTGAGCAACCACAGACTGAAATCTCTGAAACTATGAGCCAAATAAACCTTTCTTCTCTTTAAGTTACCTCAAGTGTTTTGTCATAGTGACTGAAAGTTGACAAATACAATGTTAGAATAAGTATGAGTAAGAAAAGACATAGCAAGGGCCAGGGATTTAGCTCAGTGGTTTTGCCGCCTGCTGCACAAGCACAAGGACCCGAGTTCAATCCCTGGTACCAAAAAAAAAAAGAAAAGACACAGCAATCCTGGTGTGGTGGCACACACCTGTATTCCTAGCACTTGGGGGTTGAGATAGGAGGATCACTGTGAGTTCAAGGCCAGGCTCAACTACATAATGAATTCAAGGCCAGCCTGAACTGCATAGTGACACCTGTCTCAAAAAGCACTCCCGCCAAAAAGGTAGCATTTTTTGAGTGGCTAATGCAGATTTGGCATCAGTTTAGTGCAATATGTTACCTCATTTATTATTATTATTAATAATAATCTTGTCCTTCTCAATGAGAAAATTGAGACTTGGAGAAATTAAATTATCCAGTAAAGGAAATATCTAAAACCCATGCTTTTGGTACCTGACACCATCCTCCTGGTGACAAACCTATGTCCCCAGTTGCTTGTGAGCCACTAGAGAAAAGAATTCTTTTATTCATCCCTGCATCTTACACAATGAATAACATATCACCTCACAATGGACAGGCCTTTCATCTGCTTGAGATTGAGTACCTATAATAATGTGCCAACCACCATGCTGGGTGTCTGTGTGGTCAGAGAAAACTTCTTAGATGAGGTGGAAATGAAATGCTTGGTGAAGTGAATCAAATCTACTATCACATGATGTTGTAATAGTGTTCATTTTGCTTTTGACAACCCAAATAAGTATTTTAAAGTTATATACAGTACTTGGGATAAAAATGCCATAATTTATAGGAAAAGAAAAATTTAGGGCAGGCACATTTTTGAAGAGAAATGTAATTTTTAAAGGGGAGTACAATTTCTATTTCATCATAAAGGAATGCAAACTTTTTAAAGCTTTAACAAAATATTCCTAAGAAAATTTTAGGTTTTGTTTTATCCTACCATGAAAAAGTGGACCAGTTGCTTAACATTTCCTTGCTTTACTTCTATCATCTTGATCACACTTGATTACACTAAGAGACTGAGGCTCTGAAATTTAATAAATAACTGTAATTCAAAGTGTCTTGACTCTAAGTTCAGTTTGATAGAAAGCCAAGCTGTTGCCACTGTATCTCACTTTAAACAAACCCAATATATTAAATCTAGATTTACAAAATGGATTAGTTAAGTGGTCATTCTTCACTTAGTGACATAATTTGTTGTAGTAAGTTTCTCTTGTAATGCTTATAAATGGGAGTCAGTTTATTAGAACCCTCTGTTATTTGCCACATTTCAAGTGCAAAGTACATTTAATAACGTTAGCCAACAAACCAGCAGTTTCTCATTTGTCCCCTATTTCCTGGGAAACAAATAAATCCGTCAGAATGGTCTCTGCACTCAAGGCATGCATGTTCTTGGAGCAAGGACTGGTAGAAGTGGCGAAATGTGTGCCAGGGGCTGGACTGACTGGAATTCAGGCTCCCTTCTTTGGTTTTCCTGTCTTCCAGCTCCTCATCCATTCGATGAACCAGGATTGTGCCAAATTCATCATGGTGCTCATCTTTCTCTCCTTCATTTGGCTAAAGCCTCTTCATGAAAAGAGTCATTAAGTTCTGTTCTCAGCCTTGATCCTACCCTAGGCAGTGCAGAAGTGCACGTATTAGCATGTATTAGGTCAGTGGGTTGGTAGGGACATTGAAAATATGTGACACTAGAAGATGTGGAACACTTTAACTTAACAAACCTACTGGGATAGAGTCAGATGGAAAATTGGGGATGTAGTATCAGAGTAAGTAGTATTTTTAAAATATGGAAGCCTCCAATTACATTGCTCTAAATCATTTGGTGAACTCTAGTATAGGGGAATTAGCTTAAGAGAAAACATGGTAAGAGAAATTACAGTGAGATTTGTATTTCCCATAATTATTATCATATGAATATGTAAAGTACACTAATCTTTTAGTTTTTATTTTTATACCAATGTGCCTAAGTCAGAGTAGATCATTCACAGTATTTAAAGGGGGTGGAAAAGTAGTTTGCTTTATTTGTTTTTGGTGGGGGTGGGTAGGTTGTTTTCTTATTTACTTTGAGGGCAATCTTCCATCTTTATCTCTTCCTTGTTGCCATGCTTTTGCTGGACCTTGCGTTCAGAATGTGTTTAACTTTCTATCCCAGAACTGGACTGGAGGAGCTAGAGGTCAGCCTAAAGGCCTTTGGGAAGATGCCGTATTTTTAATAAATGTTAAATGGCCACATCACACTGTCTTGTAAAGAACATTTGTTTTTAAGGCTCTTTGTGCATTCATCTGGGGAAAAAAGCAACCAAATCTGTCTTATTCAAATTCCAAATTCTAGGGGAGCAGATTGTCACAGAATATACAGTGATGCACTTCCAAAGAGGAAAGCAGTGGAGAAAGCTAGGTATTTATCATACATGCTAGAAACATTAGTGCTCTGTGAGTAGAAATGAACTTTTATTCTCTTTGGGGCAGATATATCCTACATTGTACCAATTAGTTTATTGATTGCTTTATAGTTTTTCTCTTTATGGAAAAATACTCAGATTAGGCATGTATTTGTTCTGTTGATTCTGAAGACATAAAGCAAGTATCTTAGTGTCATCTCAACAGTAAAAATTATGAAACCAAAAAAAAAAAAGAAATTTAAATGTCCACATTGTTTAATAATTGGTTTTAGAACCAAAGCATTGTTCTTTTTTTAAATCCATCATTCAGAGCTGATAATTTTAAATATAATATAGGAGTCCAGTAAAAAATATACAGAAAGAATCTACTCTTTAAGTAAATATGCATTTGCTTTGTCTGGCCTCTCAGTTTCTATACTTATGATGGCTTCCCATTATTGACTGGCATCAGGCCTTGAGAAATAGTTTTTCAAATACATTATTCATTTCTGAACTTAATGCTGTTAGCGGTCCTTGCACAAATGTAACATTTGTAATGCTGGTGTTTTTTTACAAAGTACTTGTCTCGCTATGTACCTTTTCATTTGTTTTATAAAGCCTTTGTCTTTAATGCATTGATTTAAATCACTCAGAATTGATTCTTAAAAGCAAACTCATTTCTGTATTTCCATAATTGCAACCTCACACATGCTTTGTAAGTTTCAGCTGGCACCCTCCAACCCCTCTGCTAAGTGGTTGTCAAGGGTGACTAGTCCTGTTCACAGTACGAGGAAACCAAGACACAGAGATCTTATTGACTTACACTGTGAGACAACATTGCTGCTAGTCTGTTGTTATGTGTTCTCTTCTCTTTTCTAAGTAGATGACAAAACTGGGCTGCCATTCCCAAGTTATCTCTCTCTGTTAGAAATATAATCAAGTGTTCTGGTGTGGACAGAGATTTCCCTGTAGGAGGGAAGATCATTCTAGCTCGTGATGCCTCCCAGAATCAAGGCTTAGTAAGCACAAGACAAAGCTCTAGCTGAGCTTGACTTTGGTATGGGTCCGAGCACATTATGAAGATGCCTGACTATTCCCACTCATGCTCTTAAGGTCTTTTCTGTAAGGGAAGCTCAGCCATACCTTCAGCCTCCCTGGCCCAGGACCCTGTGGCTGCTCTTTATTTCATGCTTCAAGTTTTTCTGCATACTGACCCACCCCTTAATCCCCCAATTTCCATAGTTTGATGGCATTGAACACTGTATGAAATCCCTTGCTCCCATGTAAAATTTGCCTGACATCTCTTATAATAATAAGCATAATTATATAATTATTCCAGCAAAAGCTAATAATAGCTTCAGAAGTACTTACTAGGTACAAGGTACCAGCCACTGTTCTATTCAATCCCCATTTCATGCACATAGCATTATTTCCATTTTATCAGTGAGGAAACTGGGCACAGGAAGATGAAGTAACTGACTGAGGGTCACATAGCTATTGCATGATAGATGCCAAACTCCAACCCTCACAGTGTTTCTCATAATTCTATGAAGAAAGGGTGGTAACTGAAGAATTGTAAAAATATTTCAGCTCCCATAGAGCAAAATGTCTCATAGCTCTTCCTGTTGCAATTGGCTATAGCATTGTTTTATGTGCCCATTCTGTGTTCTCTGAACTGCTTTTCTGCCATTAAATGGCTACTATTGTCTTCCAAAGAGCATCTGATAAGTTTTGGAATTAAATCCCAACATCCATGCTATACTCACACAAATCAGAAGCATGAGGATCCTATATGGGTGGGGGTTTTTTTTCCAATATTACAAATGGAACCCAGGTCCTTGAGCATGCTCGGCAAGTGCTCTACCACTGAGCTACACCCACAACCCTATGCATCGTATTCTTGTGTTCTGATAAATGGGCATAATACGGTAAAGACGGTAAATTATTAGCATTTTCAGATATGCTTTATGTTACCTTAAGTTTGAGGCAGATTTTTAGAGAGTGAGAACAAAAAGAAGAACAGTAATAATCTGAGATAAAAGAATGGAACAAAGTAAAATCTTTTCTTCCTAGAATAAAAGAAGCAAATCTTGGTTATTGACAGTTTTCTATGATATTTACATTACTGTGCTCTATGATAGCTCCCCAAGGTTGCTCCAGTGTACAATTCAGGAGACTGAGGCCCAGGGGAAGGAAAAGTGACCCCAGTTGCATGGTCCCCAGAGGCAAGGGTAGAACTGACACAGGCTTGTCCGACTTCACTTCTCAGGCTCTACCTACTCTGTGAACAAGGCCCAGTTAGACCCAGAAAATCGGTGGCTGTGTTGGGACTTGTGAAGACACAGTCACATGCAAGCCTGAGGCCCAGGAGGCGCTGCTGGGGAAGAAAAGCCACTGAAAAATTTAAAAAGCATCAGAGAAAGGCTAAATGGGGGTAATGATTGTAATAAAAGGAAATAAAATATACCACCTTTCGAAAGAATGGGAATGGAAGGTGATGGTAAAATATTAGGAAGCTATTAAGTTTCTAATCATACTTTTGAATGTCCTAATCCTTTCACTTATTACCACTCCAAGGTGATATGGTAATTCAGAACTTTTTTAAAAACTTCATACTAATGGATATCACTATCACACTAGAGTTTATTGCTTTTGTCTTTTTTTGTCCACTTTTAAGACTTTTTCTCCTGTTACTATGGCAGAATTAATGATGTTAATGGAACATGATGTTACTGTATTCACCAGTGTGGCATATATTAGATTTATAAAGAATCTATTTAGTCTAGAAAGTTGTCAGGTGTTAGTAGTGCACATGCATTTTATTACTGTTATTTTTGGTCATCCAGTAGACAGGCCTCGATTTAAGGTAATTAACAAAGCACATCGCCCTCCTCCACAATCACAGACCCAGAATGGGTGGTTTTGTACTTTAAACACAAAGCGTGTATAGTGAGGTTACTTCCCTAGAAGGATGAATGAGAGAATGTGCAGGGTGTCTGTCCATTTCCCCAAGGGTGACCTGCGGGCATGGAGTCACGCGTGCTGGGAATGGTCACCCTGAATGTTCCTGCCTTGCAAAGTACTAACCTCCCCTCACTAGTGTGGTCCTGGGCAGTTCCAGTTCTCAGAGTGCTCAAACAGGTCTGGAAGAACATGTGACTGGCTGTCCACGCCTGGATGGAGAAGCTCTGGAGGACAAAAAGCCCCGTTACCCATTTTCATAAGCTGAAGGTGTCACAGCTGCACTGACTGGGACAACAGGCAAATGATGCGTGTTCATTATGAAGAAAGAGATGAAAGCTCTGCACATTCTTTCAGTAATGTCATAGTCACACAAAGCCCCCAACTTCCAGCTTTTTGGATAGCTTTTCTCCCTTTCCCTATTTGTGTGATTCCCACCAGTAGTGAGTTGGGCTTGTTCCATTTCTCAGTGGTTGAAGTCTTCAGCCCCTTCACCTGTGCCTCCCAGCACACCTGAAGGGAACCACATTCTCAGCAAGCCACTGCCTGTTGTGTCTTATAGCTTAATTATTATACCTATTTAATGCTACTTAGAACATTGTCAGCTGTTGAGAAAAGATAATTATCACTAGTCAAATGAAAAACACTTTTTTGGCTGCCTTACGGATACACATTTTACTGGTACCTTGATACATAATGAAGCCTGATAGCAAAACTTTTGCTTGTCTCTTCTTCAAGCCACAGCTGTTTCCCTGCTAAATTCATCCCATCTGTCTTCCCTTCCGTAAAGCTGTAGGCAGTATAGCATAAGTACAGAAGCAGTTCAGTGCTATTTTGGATAAACATAGCTGAAATTTGAATCTTTGCCATTTGCGATGCACACATTTTGTTTTACTGCTGTAAAGAGAGCTGTCAAAATACAACTACATGGATAATTTACTAAAATACAGTCAAATGTAAGGTTGATCAAAAGGAAAGTGCATTGGGTCAGCCTGACTATTCCAGTGTGTGCTCTGAAAGGTGTTCTGGACCTAGAGGTCCCCCAGAAATCTGGCTGGGGTAAGCAGCATCTGAAGTCTTTGTTTTAATCCTGCAGACCAATTTTCAGGAGTTTCCAGTTCTCTGTAACTGTGGCATCACTTGCAGAGTCTTTAAGAGGCTCTGGACTAAGAAGTCCATTTTCTTAATCTCCAAAATCATGTGTATTAGTGGGAAACATTTTCTCTTTCTTGGCACAGCCTGGCAGAGTTGAGCTACATTATCATTCTGCTGTTTTGAAATTTATTGCACCAAAATGTGTGTTACCAATGAGACAATCTATTTAATTTCCATCCCACCTCATATTGCTGGGTTATTGGTGCACCGAAGTATACCACTGCATGGTTGGTTGGTTTTTTAATCAATAATATGCAATGCTTTGGTGCAGTGGAAGGGTTTTCTTAGATGAATTCCTGTTCTGAATGCTAAGACCCCTCAACCCCACCTACATCATTCCCCTCACATGCATATTTCTTTTTTCCAAAGGCAAAAATCTCTTCTAGGCCCAAATGGGTCATCACTTCTTTGAGGGGAGGGACGAGTATCTAATATATTTTAGTGACCACTGTGGCCCAAGCTCATAAAATGTATCTGGACTTTTTTAAACCAAGGTAAACGAAACACAACATCTCTCTCAGAAGGGGTCTCTTTCAATTAAATGAGTCCTTAGGCTCAGGTTTAGATTTGCTCTGTCACCTCCACCACTTCTCAACCCTGCGTGAGTGTGACAGAGCAAGGAGGACAGAGGGGTCTGGGAAGCAGGCTGGGGAGCAGGGCTCCCTCCCTCTGCACTTCCGCTAGCCTCAGAACTCAGTCAACCAGCTGCACCCAGTGCAAGTAGCCAGACACATGATCTAGAAGAGGAGGAACCTGGATGGCCATGAACTCTTACTCCCAGCCCCTCCGCCCCTGCCTCCAAAAATAACCCTCAGCACACAAACAGTAGCAAAAGGGCAGCTCTAGCACATGGCACAAAGCAATATGGTGTTTAGAAAAAGGGCTGTGTGGCTATGGAGCTGGAGCCTTTCACTAATCCAGGTCTGTGGAGTTCACCGGAATGTGCATCCTGTTAATAACCATGCAGCCTCCTTGGAAAATCCTGCCTTGTTCTCCACTGTGCCAGTAGCCCAAGAAGAAGACACTATAGGTGCTCAGAAAGTATTTGTTGAACAATTTGTATTTTCTTCACATTTGCCTTAAAGTCCTGGTTTTTGGTCAGTTAGAAAACACCAGCATCTGTATTGTACATTACATTTATACAGCGTTAGCAAAATCATAGTGCTGCTGGGTCCCCAGCTGCTGCCAATAAAATTGTTTTCCTGGAAAGTCCCCAAGGCCTTTTTTGCACCAAAGCATTACTCTCTTCCATCTAGTTTTCTTTGAGAGAGAGAGAGAGAGAGAGAGAGAGAGAGAGAAAGAGAGAGAGCACAGACTCTTCAGAAGGCAAAAATGACATGACTTTTTTTTTTTTGGTACAAATGCAACCAGCTCTACTTCAACTGTGGAAATGGCAGTTCCTGCCAGTGGTTCTTTGAAAACCAACTATATAAAAAAGTAAAACAAACCCATGCATTTTACCCTATGGTGCCTTCTGATCCAGGACCAGTAGGTGCTTTAAAGTACAGTCACCCCACTATGATGCTGTCATTCAAATTCATTCTTTCAACACTTACCTGTGCCAGTCACTGCACTAGATGCCCTGGGTACCAGATTTCGTGCTGACTCCTGCCCTAAAAGGAGAGACCCAAGGAGAGAGGCAGTCGTGGTGCACTATAATGAGCCTTAATAACACTCACCTCATAAGGAGATGCACAGTACATGCAGTATAGTATATGCAGAAGTCAGTTCCTGTTATAATTTTCTATGAGCTGCACACTTCAGTAAACCATTTTAGACTTAAGATCTAAGGTGAGAAGAAGCACATGACTTCTGCCCGCTGCCTGTAGGCTCCCAATATCACTTGTGCCTTGTTGGCCTTGCTGACTTCCCAGCAGCCCGTATTCCGTATTGTGTGTTTCTGGGCTGGCCAGCTCCAAAGGCCGCCCTGACTCAGCCACTGTTTGTTTTTTTCCTTCTTTCTTTTCTCTTTCTTTCTCTCTCTCTTCTCTCTCTCTCTCTCTTTCTTTTTTGTTGTTTTTTGAGAAAGAGTCTCATTATGTAGTTCAGGCTGGTCTTGAACTTACTATGTAGCTCAGGCTGGCCTTGAACTCAAAGTGGATCCTCCTGCCTCAGCCTCCCTAGTCAGCCACATTTTATAATGCTTGTACAGCACAATCTAATCACAGCATCATTGGTCTATAGGCTGATTTGTATTTGGGGAGGGAACATATAATAAACAGAAAAATATTATTTACAATAGTTCTACTCAAACTTACCATTTGAGGTGAGTTTTGTTTTTCTAGTAATCCATTGACATTTTCTCGCCATCGTTAAGATATGACTGGAGCCCATGCCTTTGACTTCGTTTGCACAAGAGATACTCTGTTATCTCAGATTGGGAGGAAAATGAGACCATTCCTTCAGATGGGCACATACCCACAGGGGCTAAGTAATGCTGTGTACTAGAAATACCTGTCAAGGCCGTTGATGTGAACTCTGCTCCTATAAGAGTCAACAGGTATAGGTGCCTGCTGGCTGGAGAGAAGGCTAGAAATAGCCCCTTGTTCAGAGCCATGGTGTGGTCAGTTCCCCTTGACCCAAAGTTGTTAACATGGTTGGACAAAGTGGTGTTCAGAGTCGGGAACAAAGGTGGCTGTTCAGAGCTAGAATAGCGGATGGACATGGTCCTCGGGGTGATACTTATTTTTATAAATTCCAGTTGAAAGCATATGGTGGTATTGGCAGTGCTTTTAAATATTTTTTTCTGAATGCTCTTCACTTCGGCTTTTCGGGTGTGGCAACTGTTTGTGGGTGCTTACACGTCCGTTCCCTTCCTCTGGGGTGGGCCAGTTACTGTGTTGTACACTTTAATCACCGCATCTGCCTCCGTTGCCACTCATGAGAGGTTACAATGTAGTGACCTGCCTTCTGTTAAGCAAATCTTTACACTGGACTTTAAGTGTTGGGTAGGCTCATCCAGCAAGAATTTAATTTAAAAGGTACAAAGACCAGTTAATGGTCCCCTGAGCTTGTACATAATATTTCGTTATGCAAGTAAGGTTGTACCACTTATTCAACTGGGATGCCAAGGAGTTACTAAAATAATCAAATTAATACACATTATTAAACATATTTACACACACTGAACTATTTCAAACTAGTACTGCTGGAATAAAGACAAAAATAATACTGTGTATTTACATAACACCATTAACACCTTTCATTAGAAAAATCTCAAGCCTTCACTAAGTAACTAAACTGCACAGCACCCTGTGAGGTGTGTAGGAAGCAAGGTAGAACAATAAACAAGAAGTTAATGGCAAGAGAATGGAGAGCACACTTGAAGAGGGCAGGCAAGACTCTTGGGCATTCAAGTTCAGGTCACCCTATCTATGGGACCACAGCCCAAAAGAACCTATGAATGTCATGGGTGATTATAGACTTTATTATGCTGCTGGATGCTGTTTTGTTGTTTTTGCAATCTAAAGTCTGTATTTTACTTTTAATTGAATCAACTATATAAACATACAGAGTTAAATCCACACTGGGATATGATAGTGACTTCTAATCTGGTCATTTGATCCATTGCTTAACTTTCCTTAGGCCTAACTAAATACAATCTCATTTATTTATTTATTGCCAGGACTTTTTACAGAAAGGGAACAGTCTGTTCTCTGGAAATGTCTGGAGATATGCAGGCACTTGCTGGTCAGTGAGGAAGGCATGGGTGAGCCCTGGTCTCTTCTGGGAAGGTCAAGGCTGCTGGGAACACCAGTGACCTGTACCTCCCATGCTGGGCCTAGCCCAGCACTGAGAGCACAGAGAACTTTCCAGAACTTCTGAGGACCCCCCGGGACAGGCCTAGAATGTGATGCAATAGGGCGACAGGAGAACCTATGTGAACACACGCATAGCAGCAGACCAATGGGATAGTGAGTTTTTCATTTAGAATTGTAAAATACCATATATTAATGCCTTTTTAAAAATTTTCTGTTGTAATGAATTTGCCAAAAGTTTGGTCCTGGAACTCAGTGTTTATTGGGTTATCTTATCCCTCAGATTTATTCACTTGGTCCTTTGAGGGGAAAAAAAATAAAAAGCGCTTTCTCTCTGTAAGTTTTACTCATAGTAGTCTCTATTTTGGCTTAACCTCTCAGATTTTCAGATAATTTAGGTGTCACAGATACCCAGGATAAGATAGTTTTCAGACACTATAATTTAAATGTCTCTGAAATGTAATAAATAGAGCTTCGTCTGGGGTTTGGGAATAATGTTTTCTTCCCAAACAGCTGTTCATTTGTATTAACAATTTTCTCTGTCTCTAGAAGACAAGTAGCATTTCTTTTTTATACATAATCCTATCTTCCTTTTCATCCTGTTAGCTGCATTCAGTCTGTTGTTGGTTATTTTCAATGTCCCTGTGCACTGTGTGCAGACACCTCTCTTGATCGCAGGGGCTTCCAGGAGCAAAGCTACCACTCACTCGGTCCTCATCTGGGAGGTCAGATCCTCACTTCTGTCCTGAAGGGGCTGGCCAATTTCACAGCCTTTTGGACTCATCAGAGACCATTTGGGTAAAGGTGTTTAAATACCAAATGAATAAGTCTGTGCCCCATCTTTAACAAGCAAAGCAAAGGATACCTGGTTTTTCATTTAGAGCTCTAATTAGCACCCAAAGGATGGCAATTTATGAGGCTATGATGAAATTACTGATAACTAACATTTGGTTTATATCAGTTCTTGAAGATTTTACAGGTATGACTTCCTATCATCCTTGTGATAGGTGGAAAAAGTATTATTAAAATACCATTGCACTTTGAAGAAATTTAGACTCAGAAAGGAAAAATGTTACAAATCCCAGTGGCTGGGAGGCTCGCTGGGCCTTATACCCTTTGCTACTTAATGCCTGTGAGCTTCACTGTATGAAGAGTAGTTATATGCATGGGGTCTGAGCCCAGATGACAGAGGTTCAAATCCCAGCTGTACCACTTCTGTGCTGAGCCCCTTGGGGCAAGTTACTTATCCCAGGCCTAACTTTCCTCATCTGTACAATGGTAGCAATTGTGTTATATCCTGCCTAGCATTCTTAAGAATGAGTCATCACACAGAATGTTCCGGACACTGGCTGGCTTATAGTAAGTACTCTGCAGCATCAACTCTGTGAGTTGCTGGAGTGCTCAGCACAGTAAACAACACAACATGTAATACAAAATTGGGGTTTGAATCATGTCCCAGGAAGTGAATGTTAAATGTTAGTTCAGGTCCTGTTCAGAGTGGACACACCAAGGAAAGCCCAGTCAGGTCTGACAGCAAAGTCCACCCTATTCATACCATTAGTAAAGTTAGATAAAACCAGTTCTTTAGTTCTTCTCCTTCAACCCAGAACTTCTCCAGCCTAGAAAGTTAGTGATAGAAAGTTTTAAACATCTGTCTGCCTCTCGGAGACCGAGTGTGACTCTCAGCAGGACAGGAAATATGCCCATCCCCACTCTTGATACATAGGAGTCATCCTTCAGATAGTGCATTCCAGTATGTTCTCAAGAAGACCTCAGGATTTATGAATAGGGCAGCTTGTGCTTCAACAGCTCTAAGCCTCAAGTGACATCTCCATTCCTGATCAGTCATGCCTGGACCCTCCTGGAAGTTGCTTTTGACTGTCTAATAATGGCATCAAAGATGTCTGAATTTGGGAGAACTGTGATGATAGCAGAAAGTTCCAGTTGTTTGTTTTAAATCCTATTCTACTTTGAACTGGATTGAAGTCAGCAGTAGAATCAGGAGCCTGGAAGCTATAGAGAGAGCCACAGAGGACTCACCTGACAGGAATCAGTCTGGCTCTATCAGGTACAGGAGACTCAGGGAGGGAGAGGACACCTGAGACTACAGCATCTCCATCTCCTTCCAGCGGAATCAGGAGGAGAGTTCAAAAGAGAAGCTCGGTGGCTTTATTTGGAGTGTTGTCTGGTTAAGCACATATGTGCACCATAAATCCAGATTTCGGTTACACCCGCTCACATTTCTTCATGTCAGCATCTGATCCACAGCTTCCAAATGTTCTAGCATTCCTTGCAAATAATTTTGCTTTGGAAGCCTCCTATTGATAGATGGTTAATTTTTATTGAAAGACTATTCTCCTGATAAGTTTCTGACAATTTCAGCAATGCTAATTCAGATTCCAAATACACAATGACAGCTTGTTGGTGTGTGTTTATGTGTGATGCATTCAAATGCATATGTCCTGTGCTACATTACAAAGAATGCCATCTTAATTTTTAACTCTGCTGTAGGGCTATATATGAGTGTGGACAGACTGACAGGATGCTTGACTCAAGGACTCTCTAGAATTTGGTAGTATACACAGAAATGTGTTAAGGACAGGGATTTTTATGCTAGGAAACTTCTTTGCCAAATGCCCAGTAGCTTTATGTTATTTCCACCAAGGATAATGTGGTATAGACAAAAGGAACATGGGATTTTAAACATAAATCTGTCTTCTCATCTTGTCTTCGCTGTTTTACAGATAATGTTAGAATCGTGGCTTTAGATTGATATTGTGTTCCAGCTTTGCCACTTATAACCAGTGTGAATTTAGGCAAGATATTGATAGCATCTCTCAGCCTCAGTTTCCTTATTCATAAAATGAGGTCCATAATAAATCAATAGTACTTTCTTTAGTCATTTTTGTTATCAAATCTGTTACCTCACTCATTAGAAGAAACGCCTCCTACACTGCTTTCAGAATTGAATGAGCTAATGTATGTGAAAGCCACTTCGTATAAGCTGTGAATCACTCTATTAAAATAATAATCACTATATTTAAATAATTATTATTTATTGAGGGTCTACTAAGTTCCAGTCATTCTATATGCTACCTCTAATTTTTACAACAATCCTGTGAGGTAGATAGTATTATTTTATATTACAAATGAAGAGACAGACTTATAAGGACTTTTCTAGTACCACACTCAGACTTTAGTCTGGATCTGTTTTAAATTCGAACTTGTTATTCTGCATAACAACATCTCAGTGATAATAATTCAGAGAATTGTTCACAATAGCTTTTTTTTCTTACTGATGATAGAATTTGGGTTTTATTATCTAATTTGAGTAAACCTATCATCTCTGAGTAGTACAACATTCATTGCATGCATGTTATGTTAAAATATTAATTCTGATTAAACGCACTTAATACTCATGCAAAACTTGCATATGTATCTACCCACAGAAAACAGATATTTGCACTGCTAAGTCCTAGCCCATGAACACAGCTCAAAAAAAAAAAAAAAGAACATGTCAGCAGTATCCTAGGCAGAGGCAGGGGGGTTGAAATACATATGCTATCTTCAAGGTGAATAGTATGAAAGGCATACATTTTCACTTGGATAATCCTCATTATAATAAAAAATTTCAATGCTTTTTAAGTCATCCCTCATGTTTTTACATTTCAGTTACATGAATTTTCATTCATATTGTAGATTACATGTAAGCTGCATTTACAATATTAGACCCCTGTCTGCTAACTATAGCTACCTCATTGCTCACCAGCAAACAGTGATCAGCTTAGATTGGCATACTGGCCCCTGGGCATAGCCCTTAGCCGTGAGGTGTTGTATCTGTGCACAGTTGTACCTGCAGGACCTAGGGTGCCCTACAGAGACACGCATGGGCTTTTGGATGTGGCCCCTTACTAGCCGCATAGCTTTGCTAAAGTTTTTTTTTTTTTTAAACGTCCTAGGCCTGAGTCTCCTCATCTGTTAAATTAGAGTAATAATGTCCATCTCTTAGGATTTCTGGGAAAGTAAAGAGATATTTCGAATAATGGGCACAGTACTCAAAACATGCAACTTCTCTTTCTACCTTTGTCATTAAAAAGAAAAGGCCTACTTTTGCAAAACAGAGTGTTTTCTTTGCTTTTGGCTGTGCTGTATTTATACAACACGAAAAGCCATGTTTGCTTAACCAACACAAGGGCCAAGCACGTTTCTGAGGAGATCTGACACTGAGTTTTTCCTGGGTGGTGGAGCTGATGCCAGCAGCGGGGCGGCCCCTGCAGAGCACTGCCCGCCCGCACTAAGCCAGTGTCCCGCCGCCCCTGCCGATGCCGCTGAGGCGATGATAAGGCCTCTCCCACGTCTTGGGCTTTGCCCCTGAAGCCAGCATCCTGGCTGTCTCACTCACAGGTGCCTCCCAGCTTTCACTTTTAGTTCGGAAGAAACCCCGACTTTTCCAGTGTCTTTTTGACCCCCACCCTGATTGAATATTTTTCTAATGCTCCCCCATCCCCAACTGCTCTAAGTTACAAATGGCCAGATTTCAGTCATCAGGAGAGTAGAATGGATTATGTTTTGCAGCCTGTCTCACGGGGGCCAGATTCCAAGGAGGCAGCTCGTACGCTCACAGGCCAGGAGAGCCAGGATTTCAACAGTGTCAACAATCTTTGCTCATCATACCAAAAAAGCCCTGTGTCGGTGCCGACTCATTAGCATACAGCAGCACCGCCGTGCTTGCTAACAAAGCAGGCTCTGGGTATCTGCTACTTTCCCAGCTTGTCTGTCTTCCCTGACCCAAGTGAAGAGAAGAAATGGCTTCAGGCAAGGACGCTGTCCCTCCCCATTGAAGAGAGCATCACAAGGGTTCCCAGAAAAGAGTGCTTTTAAGCGGTTTTAAAGTAATAGTCCTTTGGGGAAAGGAGACCATCCCTCCTTTGTGTTTTCTAATCTTGTTTTAAATCATCAAGAGGCAAAAAGTAATTTTTTGCCATGTTATCTGGTTTTAAATGATCTAACCCTGAATAATTCCTGGTCATCCCTTTAATAGGTTGTTTTGTTAGGAGTGCTTAAAAAGAGCTGTCCGCCTAGGCAGGGGTACACTAGCATGCCCTCCTTCCGGGCTGTCTCTCATCCCTCTTTTGTTGGGGGATGGAGGGAAGAAGAAACGTACAAGCAGATGTGCTGCTAGATCTACAGGCTTCTGCCAACCATATGGCATCTTAAAGAAAGATGGTTGGAGCGTCTGGATTAGCAAAGAGTCGGGATGGGAAGCCATGTGTCGTGTTGGTACAGGCAGTTGTTTGAGCTCTCTCTAAATGGCTTCAGGAGATTGTGTAATGGAACAAATGGTCCTGTGAGCCCAGGAACAGCCTTGCCGATGCTGGAGAGGCAACTGGCCCTCGGGCAGTACTGCTTCCCTTTTCTCCCCCAGTATTATGTATTCTTCTTTTAATGTTTTCTGAACTCTGAGAATTGACTAAAACTTTTCAACTTATAATTACGTGAGTGGGTTCTCCTATCTCTAGGTCTGCCTGAACTCTCCTCTCTGTTCCCAGTTTGGTGATTTACAGTGCTGCAGTCCTCAATGTCCTCTCCCTCAGCCCTCCAGGGGGTCCAGCCTCCCTGCACCAATTTTCCCAGCAAGCGGCTTTTTGGGGGAGGTTGTCCAGCTATTGAAGGGGGATGTATCCTCCCACCAGCATTCCCAGAAAACCTAGGAGATGGGAAATCTGAGAATTTTATGTGGTCCCATGTGTTGAGCATATGAGAGATGTGTCCTTTCACTGCTTTGGAACTCATGCGTGGCTTTTTTTTTAAATGATACAGTGAACTCTGTGGATAATTAGGTCACATACATACACCATTTACTGAGCAATTTGAGACTTCAGGATTCTACTCCATAACCCAAAATCTGAATATAAGTTTAAGAAGTGAGACACTACAATACTGACAGCATATGGGCAGTGTGTCAGCAGTGGTCAAGTTCTGAGGCCACTGATTTGGGAGTGTGGATACAGAAGAAGCCCAAAACCTTCCAGCTAGAGTAGATCTGGTGAGTGTGTTCTTAGCCAAGCTCTTTGGGCATTTCACAACATTTTAGGGTAAAGGAGATTTTATTTTGTTGTCATTTCAAGGCCATTGCACACGCAATGCAGTATCTTGAGCAGCTGGACAAGTTCAGCCCACCTCCACTCTGGGGTAGCTAACTCTGCAGATATCACAGCATACATTGTGGTTAATGGAAGGTAAAATGTCTGGTTGATTAGTCAAAGAACAGTCACCGTACCTGGCCGAATCATCACGAAGCTGACATGAAGTCGTGCTGGCCAGTAGGAATGCTGGTCAGCAGCTCGCTTATGCTGCCACAAATCCACTGACTATGGACACCTCTCATAATGTCTGAGGCACACCTCCTTTTTCACAGGCAGTCACCCCAACTGCACAGGTACTCCACAATGAGATCAAGGAGCAAGCGCCACATCCAGACTGAAAATGAGTTACCTGTGACCCACTGTAGGAAACAGGAAGCAATCAGGTCTATCACAGCTTCCCTCAAAGGAACTCTCAGCAATGAAAATACATTCTAATTCATTTGCTGTATAACAATGCAAGGCTTTGCTCAAAAAGAGAAATGAAACCTAGAGAAGGTGGGACTGGGCTCAGGAGGAAGAAAAGGCACAGTCTAGAAAGCTGAATGTCTCCAGACTGCCATCATTTTATGTACTTTTGGCACAGACCCATGATTCTTACTTAAACAAGGTCATCTGAAAATCATTTGGAGATTCCTCCCAACTTCCTTCATAAATAACTATTTTCTACCCAAGTGAGCTGTCACTCAGAAATTTCAGGGGCAGTTACCATTTCATGTTTGTGAGCACTCTGTATTGAAAATGTATTCTTGCATACATGGGTTAGAAGCACTGGCCTTTTATCTCACTGAACATGTTTAAGGGTTAGGGTATTCTCACTCTGTCTTCCGAGTTTAGGGTCCATGGGGGGGGCGGGGTGTCTGTGAAGAGCATAATTTGGATTGTTATCCACCAGCTGGAAGACATTACCACTTTCATCCCTTTTACCTTCCAAGTGTACATGGTCCCAAATTTGTCAGCCTTGGAGTTTCTTGAAACAATGCAATTAAACTGCAACATATTTCCCAACATTCTTAATTAAGACAGTGACTGAAAAATGTAGATTAACAGCAGTTACTGTTTTTATCAACATATTTTCTCTCTCTCTCCTGCCACCCTCACATCTCCCTCTCCCCACCCCTTTTTTGCTTTAAATGTCTGATGTCAGTTTCGTCCACATGTACATTATGCACATGGCACTGAAGAAACAAAGTAAAAAATTCTCTTTTAATTCTGAGCTGCATGCCCAGCGCCACATGCACTGTCTGTTACATGTCGCTTCTTATGAGGTTCATGCTGGGAGTTTCTTTTTAAAGGCGAAGTGTTTCTGAAGGAAAGAGTTCAGGTTGGGCAGATTGTGTTTGAAAAATCTCACTGTCTCGGAGTGGAATTAATATACTGATTATTCTGTGCGGGCTCAAACTGGCAGCGTGTGCAAAAGTTCAAGTGTGTCTGGGAATTGAAATATGGAAGAGAATTCCAGAGAGTGAGCAGAGACAAAGAACTGGAAGCGGGGCTTAGAAGTGAAACTAATGGCAACTTTGTAAAGAGGGGGAGGGAAATCAAGTATGAACAACTGTGTCCCACAGCAGTACTCGGGGGAAAATGTTTTTATGGACTCGGAAGTCCTGTTTTCCAAGTCACATTGTAGGGTTGATCAGTGCAGTTGAGGGGGCGCGTACCCAGCACCTCTTTATCTTCACTTCTTTGAGTCCTTAGATCCTTGCCAGTTTCAATTAAGTCACAAGAGAAGTTTAATCACTAGCTAAAAATTAAAACGGGCTGTAATATTTCTCTGGCCTCTCTGTTAGCCAAGATTTTCCTCCCAGTTTAATTAAAATTTGGGCCCTCCACGCTCATCAGCAAACAATGATCCGTTTATCTGTTTACAAATAAGGAATTAAAAAGTAAGAAAAGCAAATACAGTCACGCAGCACCTCTCCCATCACAGGGGAATCAACCTTCTTTTCTCAGGGGAAAGGAACTGGGACGTGAGCATGGAGTTAATGAAGCTTTCACCCCTTTTCTCCTTCCCTCAACTGCCACCTCGCCTTAATCCTCTCCTTCCGCCAGAGTCCCGGCCGGCGACCCCTGCGGAGCGCCCCGCGCCAGCTGCTCCGCACCCAGCCGGCCCCGCCCCGCCCCGCCCCGCCGCCCTCCAGGTGCGCGGCCACGGATCCTGGGCCGGGTGAGCTCGGGGCGCTGGGCTGGAGGACACGGCCGCCCAGGGACGGCGCCCCGGCCACGCAGGCCCCTTCCACCTGCAGGCGCAGCTGCCCCGCAGGATGGCGCCAGGGCCGCAGCGGGCACCGCAGGGCTCAGCGGGCCGGCAGTCCGGGGGCGGGCGAGGGCTGAGCGCAGGAGACGAGGTGCGAGGCTGCTCAGCCGCCCCCAGCTTCTCAAACTCTGAGCCTAAAGCCATTTATTGGCAGCGTTTACAATGGGGAAAAAAATCTACCTTCTGTTTGGCGGTTGCTCTTTTGTGAAGCAGAAAATTATCTCCGGGGATGACTGAGTACACAGGGTCTTCCCTTGCTGTGGGGTCGGGTGGGAGAACGTCAGGATCCTGCCCGTGAGCCTCTGAAAATGAGGCCGTGCAGCCCTAGAGGGAGGAGAAGGGCTGGCGGGAGGCCGCCCCAAGCCCTCTCGGGCCCACCGCCCTGCCCAGAGCCCTGTCCCAGTGTGCTGTCCGGGCCATGGCTTCTTCTCCGCCCAGCCTTGCCTCTGCCAACGCAGCCCCAAGGAACTGGCAGGCAGACGGCACAGACTGTGTGCCTGGCTGGGGGCTTTTGTTTTTAAAATGGGGGCACTGCTGTCTGCAGGGGTTTCCCAGCCTGCACAGCAGGAGCAGGGGCCATGACTGGACTTCGAGGCGAGGGCTATGAGGGGGCTCCAGCTGCTGTGTGCTGTCACCCAGCACACCCCGTCTTCCCTTTCTCTTCTGCCTGCTATTCAGAAGTCTTAATTTAGGCCGCATGCCTATTCTGTTCTCAAAGGAACCAAGTCCCTTCAAGGGAGAAGGCCTCTGCTCCTCCCTCAGAGAAGGCCGCCATGACACTGCCGCCCGCCCTTGCGTTTCAAGGTCTCCCTGCTCTCCCCAGGACTGCACAGCCTGTGCACATAGAAGCTGTCTGGTTGGAACACGGGAAAGTTGATTGATGACAGAGAGACAGTGCTAAAGTGGTGGATTCCAAAGCAATCATAGTATTTGCTTTCTCTGCCACCTTCCTCAAGGCCACAGTGGCTTCCTATGCTACACGGGCCATTGTGCAAACTTATCGTACTTCTAAAAAATATAGAGCAAGGAGTGCTGGAAGCCTCAGCAGGTTCTCCTGCCACTCTGAAAATCCAAAATTTTGCAGCCCAAATATTAAAAAATTGACTTAGCTCATTCCTTCTGCCCCACGGTGGCACATAACTGGGCAGGATCAGGCTCTTCTGTTGCCGGAGCCCACTAGAAACCAACAAGCCCTCCAGCAGGCCTAATCACTGATCTGTCATGGGCCCTCTAGCTGGAAGAGTTGTGCCATTATATTATCCCGACACTCATCACTGTGTGGAGTACCCCCTTTTACTAAATGATTTATTACTCTTAGCAGAATTCCTTTGGCTGCAGATTTTATTTTTGAGTCACTCTGTTCAGCTCAATTGGTCGCCTTCAGTTACCGTGGCAACCAGCAGATGGGGTTCTTTGACAAGGGTCAGCGGGAAGGCTGCCTCGGTGTAGACAGCACAGGAGCTAAATAAAAAGCTTTCAGCATTGACAGTTCTGTAGTGGATGGCCAGGAGTTGTTATCAAATTACTTGCATTAAAACCTAATTAAGACGTGTGCCAGTAAGTGCACCATAGTGATCGAATCTGGTTACTTAGCTGCCGTGGGCTCGCTCTTCCTTCATCACACCTCTGTGACCAATTTGCCTACCCCAAGGGTGAAGGAAACTGAGGAGAACCTCACTTGCTGTACTCCAGGAGGGCCAGAGTTTCTGGGAGCAGCCAGAGGACCTCATTAGAATGGAAACTTCCCCAAAATGCAGTACTGCGCCGCCAAAACCTGAGGTGGCCGCTGAGCAGGATCCACACACATCTCATGTTCTCATGTCCTCCTGAAGGCTGCTGTTGCTTTCATTGCAAAGCGTGTTCATCAGAATAAAAGCAGTCCTAAGTGTTCCAGGTGAAAGAGGTCTGAAGAGACAGGACAACTAAGGGAAAAGGATCTTTTTTGGTGGGCCACAAGGAGCAGTTTCAGTTCAGTTGACAAAATTTAGAATTGAGAAGTTTAGGTGAAGTTATTATATCAATACTGAATTTACTGTAGTTGATTTAGACTATGATTCTATAAGAGACAAGCTTTGTCTTCAGGAAATCCACACTGCTGTTTCTAGGAAGAAAGGACACTGTGCACTCCATGGTCAGTGGTTCAGAAGTGCTGCATGTATGCAGAGAGGGAAGGGAGCCGGCATCACAGTGTGGTGTGGCTATAGTCCTGGCACTCAGGAGGTGGAGGCAGGAGGTTCCCCTTAGCCTAGGAGTTCGGACCAGCCTGGGCAACATAGTGAAACCCTGTCACAGAGTGAGGGAGAGGTGTATAACTAATATGGGGCAGGATTATCACAATAGGTGAATTTGGGAAAAGAGTATGTAGTGTTCTTGGTAATCCTGAAACATTTTCTAAGTTTGCCATTATTTGCAAAAAAGCTTATTTAAGGGGGTGCTTAGGTTTGGGATGGGGTAAGGTCAGGCAGTGTGGATTTTCCCACTAGTGCTTCTGTATAGCTTTCATTCCAGTGCAACCTGGATTCTACTCTGAAAAGCTTCTGATTTGAGACAATTTCCATTCCTCTGCCCTGTTTCTTTTGCACAGTGGAACTGCACCCAGTGTGACTCTGCTTTTGCTTAAAAAAAAGGGCTGGTTCTTCCCAGTCCAAAATTCCTTCCTGCTCACCCACTTCCTCTTCCCTCTCCCCTTCTTCTTTGCAGTGCTGGGAGTCAGACTCAGGACGTAGTGTGTGCTAGGCAAGGATTCCATCACTCAAAAGCCCAAGGTCCAAAATTCTTGACATGTCACCTCCTATCCCTGCTGTCTCCTGGCATCAGGATCCCTTATCCAAACCCAGTGCTTCAAAGGTGTGATGAGCTTGTCTGGGGTCACACAGCACCTGTGTTTTAAAAAAGGGCCAGGGTGACAGTGCAGTATGAGTCCCCAGCTCTTAGGGGTGAAACCATCCTCCTCTCCACTGGAAGCGCTGTTTTAAGGAGCTGGTGTCAGAGCCCAGGTCTCAGGGACTTCAGGGATCTGCAAGAGGCCACAGAACGAAGCCACAATAGCTGAACACCTTGCTGGTCGGCCGTGTCACTGGCCACTGTGCAGGCAACAAGCTTCCCCAAGGTAGCCTCCTGAGCCTCGGGTTTTGCATCCTCCCTGACAACCTCAGTCCATGGACAGGTCACTGCTGCCCGACAAATGCTTCCAGCCCCAAGGCCTGTCTTCAGACTGTCTGTTCTCAGACTCAACATTACTGCTCCATGACAAGATAAGAACCAAACTGAGTGTGTAGAAACTTCTACGGCAGTTGGGAAAATCATCCTTTATTTATATTGTACTTCATGAAACCACCGGCCTGCGATAATTGGAAATGTAAAAAGAATAAAAAACAAACCAAATCTTGTTTTCTTCACTGAGTTAGTTGGAGAAGTATTGGTCTAGGAATTTTGACCTCTTTCTCATAGACCTAGGGAAAGGAGCCTGGGCCCGCCTTTCCCAGACTGTGCTGTGGCCAGTGTCTTCCCTCTCTCAAGCTCCTTCCCTTCAACCCTTATTTAGTGTGGATACAGGACTTTGTCAGGCCTCTTACACTGTGTGTGCATGTGTGTGTGGTGCTAGGGATTGAACCATGTGCTAGGCAAGCCCTCTGCTACTCAGCTACACTCTCCGCTGTAAAACTCCATTGTAAAAAAGGCCTGGTCTAGAGGGTTTGGGTGTAGCTCTGTGGTAGAACACTTGCCTGGCATGTGTGAGGCCCCAAGTTTGATCCTCAGCACCAAAGAAAAAAAAAAAAAAAGAAAAGGTTTTGAAATGCTGCCAAACATCATTGGGTTTGAAGTCAGAAGACGTGACTTCCAGCCCTGGGCTTCCCACAGACAGGCTGAGGGATCTTGCACGGCTCACTTGTCCTCTCTGGGCCTCATAACCGGCTGAACTGAACATTCTCAAGGCACCTCTCAGCTGTAGCACAACGTGATTCATGTGGAGAGAAGAGCAGGGTCTTCCCCCAGCCACCGCCCCACAAGCCTCCTGTCCTACCTCTGCAGCCCAAGCGGGAGCTTAAGGGAATGGAAAAGAAAAGAGCAGACTGGGAACATAAATTCTCTTTATTATAGGGCTAAACTCTCCCCCAGAATTGCATCATCTTCAGGATAAATTACTCTTGAAATCGCTTTTAGACAGTGGATTTGGGCAAAGGAAATTTAACTGGCCATGTTGTCACTGAAAGTGCCTGGACCCTCTGAGCCAGGATAAAGGGTTAGAACAAGTTCCAGATCCCTAAGCACACGGCCTACTGCCACTGAGTCTGTGTGACCACATCGATGGGATGGAATTACGGAAGATACAGCAGCAATTTTTAATTATTGGAACAAAGTATACAACTTTAAATTAGCATAGTTTAGTTGCCAAACTTAATTACCTAGAGCAGTAATTAGGCTAATTGGGTTCTCAAAACCTCAACTTGGTGTATTGGTATGACTGCATGGCTGGTGATATTTGGAGAAAGGAACGTAACAAAATTTTGTAAAGTCATAACGTTGTGAAAATGCAGAGCTGGAAGAAAACATGGTCCTCTCCTAACCTTAAGGTGGGGAAACTTTTTCTCTAAAAGGTCAAGTAATAAATATTTTAGGCTCTGTCCAAGTGACTTGGCACAAAAGCAGCGCTAGACAACAGGCGAATGTATGAACGGTTGGCTGTGTTTCAGTGAAAGTTTGTGTAGGGCACTGAAAGTTGAACTTCATACAACGATCACATATTAGGCTTGCTTCTTTCTTTTTTCAATCACCTGAAAATATAAAAACCATTTTTGGGCCAGGGATCTAGCTCAGTGGTTCCGCCCCCTCCTCTCAAGTGCAAGGACCCGAGTTCGATCCCAGGTACCAAAAGAAAAAACATTTTCAACTAGAAGATGGTACAAAAATGGGCAGTGGGCCAGGTTGGATTTGGCCTGTGGTCTGAAGTTTACTGACCTTGGTTCTAATTTATCCCCTTGTCTCATATGAGGAAACCAAGATTCAAACTGATCCCAGCATGTGCTTAAGTTCTCATGACTGATGCCAAAACATTTTAGGAACAGACTAGGATAGTTTTCATTTAGGCAGTTGGTTGTTTTGATCCAAAATTGAAGCCACACAAAAATTATTCTCCAGATACCTCATTTTGTATGTGTGATTAATACTGTGAATCCTAATGTACCAGTCAGCGGTTCTTACACTTGAGAATTCACTGGAACCACCTAGGGAGGTCTTATTGAAATGCATGCTGCTTGGGCCATGTTCCAGGAGGTGGTATGTTCTCAGTTTCATGAGTGGAGAAGCTGAACTGAGGGAGATCAAGCCCCTGGCCCAAGTCAAAATGGCTAGTTTGTGATAGGATTTGGATTCATATCTCCTGCTTCTAATCGGCACCCATTCACTGCTTCTATGATTCTTTTAACTAAATGGCAGATTCCATCGGCCTTCTACAGTTCTTTAGTTTATATGTTATACTTTTCTGGAACAAAGTTAAGACGTACTAAAGTACACTTGATTGTAGATGAAATCACAGGTCTTGGATTCACGGTAAACATTAGTAAGTCGCTTGCTCGTTCCCAGTTTAAATGGCAGACACCTTGCTAAGCACCAGAGACAGAAAGCTGAACAGGAGCCTGCTCTAGCCTTGGAAATTGCTGGGGCAGTGGGAGGGCGAGACAAGCAGTAACTGGCTGGCATGGATAACCACGTCAAGAGCCACAGCTCGTGCAGGGGAGGGGCCAGAGGGACTTCACAAGGACGGGGAAATAGACAGGGTCTTAAAAGCCAGGGACCCAGAGTGTCACAAGGACAGGAAGCATCCCGTGGAGGCAGCAGCAGGGGGGTATTTGTGCAGTGTGGTCAGGAGCGGCCAAAACACCTGCTGGAGGAATAGGAGAAGGTTAAGGGCAGGGCAGGGAGGGGCATCCCGGTGGCTTCAGTAGTCCTGGCTCCACCCCTTCCTCCCTCTGAACCTGGGAGATGACTTCCTCCTCTGCATCTCAGTCTCCTCACCACGGAATGTGTTGCGTAGTACTGTTATGGGGCTAAATTAGCTCATGAATGCAAAATGCTTACAGGCCTAGGCATTTAGTAAATGCTCAGTAAATCCTAGAGCACGTTACTTGGAAAACTACAGAACCGAACGCCAATTTTACAGTTAAAAAATCTGCAGCTTTTATTAAATGCAGATGTTGTTTGGGAACCACTGTCCTTCATTTCCATGCAGTGTCATCTTCCTAGGAAGTTCCAGGGACTGAGCACTTTGAGAACCAAGAGAAGGAAAATCCATGGAAATATGACTTTGCCTTAGTCAGAGTGACCAGAGGGAAGGGGCTCTGGTGGGAAACATTTCAGAACAAAAGACATTTATCTCCATCACCAGAAAGAAAACCCCAAGACAAACGCCCACAGTAGCCCACAGGAAGTGCCCAGGTAAAATGGTTGCGAGAAACTGAAATGTCCAAATGAAACTCCAGGACAGTAGGACTGGCTCGGATAAGAAATGCTCAGATGGTGGCCCTGTGGGACTGAACTAGGTTCCCAAGTGCTCATTTGGTTATTATACCTCGTAACTTACTTCTACACTGCATATATTTTGTATGTATCACATACAACATAAAAAATTTAAATATATGTATTCACTTGCTTTCACAGTATTCATAGCAAATGAATGTCTGAAGCGCAGTACCGGAGCTGGCAGCTTGCGTGGCTTCTGTTTTGCATAAGATATTTTCCCCAGCCCACTCAGCTCTATAAAGTTGTTTTGTATTTCACCACTTGCTCCATCTTATCTCAAAGTCTTGCATATTTCTGTAGAGTGCTGGTTCTGATAATGCTTGTGGGGTGTGGCTGAGAGGGTCCTGTTGGACCAGTAGAGATGCACCCGGCCCAGCACACCTGGGAGCCTCCGGTGCTTTGTCTGCATCTGTACCTTTAGGAACCTGGGCCTCTTTGTTGCCATGGTAACCATACCCTTATAAGCCTGAAATTCCTGGCAATGCCTTGGCACACAAGGGTGCAGCCCAGCAGCAGGGACAGCCGTTCTTCTTCCCCAGTGTCCCCTGTCCTGCTCAGGATGGCAGTTGTACACCTGCAGGTGCTGAAGGCACGAACCTGTGCCCCAGCATAGGACAGGAACTGTAGCCTGGGCACAGCGCTGCCTGGGAGTGACCTTCCTATGGACTTGTTGACCCCATGTGCCCTGTGAGGGCAGGCAGCACAGGTGCCTCATGGGACAAGGGACAAGACCTGGGGCAGGGCCGGAGGCCTGGCCACAGTCCCCTGGGTGCCATGCACGCTGGTAATCAGTCGCTGGGATGGAACGAAAGCCCTGTGGAAGCCCTGACCGTGTAGAGATGAGATGCAGGCCTGGGGAGGGGTCTGATTAGAGGCTGAGCTCTGAAATCCAGTGGCTCTGCCCTGTCCTGTGGCAAGGAGCCTGTGTGTGATCTGCAAGCTGCCAGGGGCTCCTTGTGGGGATGCAGCAGCCCCCACACACCACACAGGCCCTGGCATGGCAGTGCCTCTCCTCGCATCCAGAGAGGACACAGCTAAGAACAAGAAACCTGAACAGACTAAGAAAGCGCAGTCTCCCAAAATGACCATGCCCCTGAGACCTGCTGAACACGAGCTCCCCATCCTGTGAAGACCCCAGAAGCAACAACGGGAGGAGCAGGAAGGCAGAGTCGCCGGGAGGTGAGGCTGAGATGGCCCTGCTTCTTCCTAGCTTAGCCTGGCCATGTGTCCCTTGCCCCAGCTAGCACCTCGTACTTTTTCTCAGCAAATGGTGCTGCCCTGGACCAGAGGGGCTGTAGAGCCCCTGTCACCTGCCGAGGCACCCTCTCCCCCCTGTGAGCCCCTATCCTCTGCCTCGGGATCCCCTCTCCTCCAGAGCCTCCTCCCTGCTGGCTCCTGCCCTCCTGTCCCTGTGGCTGCTGTCCCCTCACCCGGGTCCTCACCAGAACGGTTCCCTCTCCCACCTCCCTGTGCTCGGCCTCCAGGTGGCATTTCACAAAAGCTGCTCCTCCAGGATCAGCCAGCTTCTCTTGCTTTTCCTCCTCCCGCCGGGGTCATCTGTCCCTGTCCCTGTGTCTTGCCGCTTCCCATTCAGGCTGTGAACTCAGCGGCTCTGTGAGGCCCCGACCTGTGGGCCTCTCCCATCGCACTGCAGCAGGAGTCCTCACCAGCCCATGTGGGGGCTCCAGACCTGCATGCAGGTGAAACACCCTGCCCCAGGTGAAAATCCCTGCCCTCTACCTGGCTTCACCAGGAGCTCCCTGTGTTGGCCCAGAAGCGGCATTACTGTGCCCCACAGGGTCCCGGGATGCACCCTGACCCTAGGCCTGTCCGTCCTGCTCCCGTCCTCTCTGCCTAAGGTGCCTCCCTCCATTGGCAGCAGGACAGTCTGTTTGTAAGTTTGGCTCCCAGCTCCACTGGGCCTAGCGTTCCCTTCCCGACAGCCCACACCTATGGCCCAGCCCGCTGCACAGTGGGAGGTTTCCCGACCTCAGTCCTCACCTTCGCAGCGCCGCCCCCACGTGGGAAGGCCCTCGGCCAAACCCCTTTCAGACTGGCACCCACTCACCTCTTCACATCCCGGCTCACCAGCTGGCTGACTCTGGACTGGTCGTTTATCCTGTCTGCACCCGTCTCCTCATCCTGAAAGCAGAGATAACAATTAGTGCCTGGCTGCCTCGCGGAATTGTTGTGAGCAGTAAAGTTAATAAATTGCTAAGTGCTTGGCCCACACATAGTAAGTGTCCCGTGCATGGTGACAAGCTTCCTCCTTTGTGGACTTCCTGTATAGACCCTTCTCACACTGCAGTTTGAATTTAGCACCGGCCGGACAGCTTCGGCACTGTCAGTCTCCTCAAGTGGCCAAGAATGCCTTGAGGGCAGGGACCATTTGTAACCCTTGCAGTCATCCACCTCAGTACTTTTCATCATTTGGACCCTAAATGTCTCCTACGGGCCCAGTTGCCAGCCTATGGCACTGTTGGGAGGTGATGCACCTTTAGGAGGTGGGGCCTATGGGGGGAAGCTGGGGGTGGCTCCTGAACGGGTACTGGGACCATTGCCTTTCTTTGCTCTGCTTTCCTTCCGCTTGAGGTGGGCAGCTTCCTCCACCGCCATGATGTACTACACAGGCCCAAAGGCTGCAGGGGCCATGGACTGAAACTGAGCAAAATAAACCTTTCATCCTTTTAAATTAGCTCAGGTATTGGTCTCGGCAACAGGAAGCTGACTGACATAGTACTTGGCCCTTAAATTAAGAAGCTTTTGCCACGGGTGAGTTGATTTGGTGAATTACCTCTGTAAGGTAACCACCCAGGCCCTGCCTGCATTCAACTCCCGGCTCTACCATGGCTCAGGCAGGTTAATGAACCCATCAGGTGCAGTTTTCTCATCTGTAAAATGAGAGTGGTAATGCTAGCACATCTGCAGAGGATTACAGTGAACTTTTAATTGGATAATCAATAAGCCCAGGGACTCAGCAAATGTTGGCTGGTGCCAGCCATAGTCGGCTGACATCATGAATTCAGGTCTTGGTAGGACCTGGAATCAAATCCCCATGGGGTGATGGGAGGGGCTGCTCCCAAGGGGCTGGGGCATAGCTACAGGGAGAGAAGACACTCCTGAGAGCAACTTCCTGGAGTGTTTGAGTTGGCTTAAAAAATAGCATGGTAGCTCGCACGTATAATCGCAGCGACTGGGGAAGCCGAGGAGAATGGCTTGAGCCCAGGAGTTTGAGGCCAGCCTGGGTAACGGAACTAGACCCTTCTTAAAAAGAAGCCAGCCTGCCTGCATCCATGGTGGTCCAGTGAGAGGAGCTGTGCCTGCTGGGGCAGGGCCGGGCTTCTCAGGATCTGCCCCTCACAGCTGGCCACTTCTGCAGAGCCTCCAGAGCAGGTGGTTTCCTGCTCTCCTGCGGCTCACACTCAGCACCCATTCTGAGTCCCTGCAGTGACTGCTGCAGCTGTCCTGGGCCCACAGTGTGCAGAACCCCCAGCAGGCCTTGTTTAGATTCCCAGGGCCCCACAGGAGGAAGGTCCAGGCAGGAACTGGCCCCTCTCCGGCGGCTGAGCCACGGCCAGTGTTCTGGGCTGCGAGAGACAGCGGGCTTTGGCTCTCCGTGAGGCCCTGGATGGGGCAGCTGTCTCTTTGCCGAGCCCATCAGTCTGCAGGACTGTTTTCCCATTCGATCCGAGCGCAGGGCAAGGGACCACATGGAGAATAGCCATTCCTGGCACCTTCCGGCCTGGAGCCTTAATGGTGTCATCCATTTCTCACAGGTTTCGGTTCCTACCTCAGGAGCTCATTGCCTGTGGTTCTCTCTGCGGACTTAGTTGGAGGGGAAAAGCCATTTAGGGGCCGAGGAGCTCAACTGCTAATGATGGTTTGTGCCCGCCTGATCTTGATGTGAGAGCAGTGCACGGCCTGCTTCTCAAGAAAAAGGTCTGTTCACATGGCTGCCTCTAAAAGGGACGCCTCCAGGCTGCCACAGCAGCACAGGATCTCCAAGGGAAGGTGGCCCCCGAGAGGACAACGGGACAACCTGGCCAGGGACTGGCAATGCCAAAGGCTTCAGTCTGGCCTGCCCCACTGGGTGGCTCTGAGACTTGGAGACTCATGGGAAAATGTGCTCTGCGCAGTCACGTGATGGGATGGGGCGGGCAAAGCAGTGATGCCCTGGCTTCCCCAAAGAAACAAGGTTTTCTCCTCCAAGATCACAGACAGTATACTGCACAGATGCAGGAAAACACTCATGCTTGGACAGAAGGCCCTTGCTCAGGCTTGATGGAGCACCTAGAAAGAGGAGCCATCCCACCAGTGCACTCCTTTGGGCGCTCCAGGTTGTGGGCGTGGCCAGATGGCTTGAGGGAGGAGCTGTCCTTGAGCATGCGTGGTGCAGGCTCAGCCCCACCCAGCTGCTCCTGCTGGCCCCTCCTGACGCCCGCCCCACCTGGTTAAGGCACTCACTCCAGTTGAGAATCAGCCCGGTGCTGGGAAAGAGGAGCCCACCCAGTGTTCGCAGGAGAGGATAGGACTCCTTGAATGAAAACTCCATCCAGGCCGAGAAGAGCCACTGGGGGCGGGCAGGGGACTTGGAGCGGGTTGTACTGTTTCTTGCCGTAGGGTCTGAGGAGGGGGTGAGCAAAACATGCAGGTTGCGCAGAATTCATTTTACCTGTGGCCAGATGCTGCTTCGACTTTTAAGTAAATGAACCAGACCCAACACTAAGGCCCGTCCGTGTCTCTGGCCTCCTCCGGAGCGCACCAGAAACCCCTCGCGGGAGAGCTCCTCGAAGCATCTGCAGAGCCCTCTGGGAGATCTTGATTTGGTAGCCTGGGTTTGGAAATGGATCTTGAGCTTTTGAAGTCCTTTGCTTGTGAAAATACAACTCCTTCTCCCTGTGGGTGCTTTTGACTAGCGAGGGCTGAGGACAGGCACACAGCTAACTTCTTTTCAGAGCAGTACCGGGTCGCTGCTGAGGGTTAATCCAAAGCCCACGGTTCCATGGGCGAGGGTATGGCTGGCTGGAGGAAGCCGTCTGTGGCCAGATGAGGATAATAGTTTGAGTAAATTAGCAAGTCTGGGGAGGAGAGCCCATCAGCAGAATGACAAATTTGGTATCTTTAAAGACATCTGGTCAGCAGTGCCAGAGCTCGTGATTGACCGGGTGATTAATAATGGAAAACCCTTAGATCAGTGTTTCCGTCCCCCGCACCCACTCCTCCAGCCGGGGCACCGTCTGCTCAGCCTGCCAGGGCCGGGGCCAGCTGGACGATGGAGGCATTTAGGCCTCTCCTCTTTGACCTCTGCCTGTGAGTTTAGGCTTTAGTTTTCCCTCTCCATTCCCAAATGATGTGTGTTTTCTAATGGGCAGCATGGTGGGAAGGCTCACATTTGCTCCAGGGCCATTCAACTTAACAAATGTATACTAAGGCCCTGCTGAAGGCCAGAGCCTCAGCCTACACTCCAGCCCATGGTCCCCTTAAGACCCGCCCTGGGACACACACTGCTGGGGCCTGGCACATGCGCATCCTCTGTAGGCCCATGGTCTGAATGCTTGGTGTCCAGGCTGAAGGACTCCTAGGGAACGGTGAGACCATTAGGAGTTGGGGCTTGGTGGGAGGAATTAGGCCACAGGGGTGTGGCATTAGCAGGCCGGGGGGAGGGGGTTCCTCTCCCCTTCCTCGCTCTGCCTCCCTGCCCCTGTGAAGTGAGACCTTCCTCTTCCATGCACGCCTGCCGTGTGTGCGCCTCAGCACCGGCCCAAAGGGAAGCCATAGACTGAAACCGTGACCAAAAGAAATCATCTCCTCTGTGAGAGTAGATGGCCTCAGCTGCTCTGTCACAGGGAGAGAAGCTGACCGACACTCTCCAAAGCCCCCAACTCCCATCACCATCTCTAACTCTGGGCTGACTTTTTCTCCAGGCTCCGGCAGCTGGATAAGCACAGCCAGGCCACAGCCCAGCAGCTGGTGCAGCTGCTCAACAGGCAGAACCAGCTTCTCCTGGAGAGACAGAGCTTGTCAGAAGAGGTGGACCGGCTACGGGCCCAGGTACAGGAGCCCCAGCGTGGGGTGGGAGTGCAGAGGGGGGTTCGGAGTCCTCTTTCAGGGCTGCACCTTGACAGGCCTCAGGTTTCCCTGCCGCTTGGTCAGCTCAGCCCACAAGCCAGGGGGGAGGCCCAGAAGTGGCCTTGTGTAGAAGGAAGGGGCATGGAGACCTGAGCTGAGCCTGGCCCTCCCACAGCCCCAGGGCATGCAGCACCGACCAGGGATCAGAAGGAGGGCAGGGAGGACCACATGGTCAGGTGGGTGTCCTACAGGGGGTGGCTGGAGCGCCCCTGAGGGTGTGGGGACACTGTAGCCCAGAGGCTTCATCCTAAGTCGGCTGGTGAGAGTCAGGTCAGCTCCTGCGCTCACAGAGGCCTGGCTGCCTTACACGGAGAACACACATTTGCTCTCTTCGCCTGGAGCAAGCCAGCAAGATTGACCTTATGGTCTCCATTTTACAGATAGGGAAACTGAGGCTCAAACAAGCATATGCAGCTAGCAAGTAGGGACACTACAAATGGAGCCTAAGTCTGATAACAGCCCTGGCTTTCCCCGTCCTGGTTAGATAATAGGGGGAAGAAAGAGTCCAGGTGAGTTTGGAGACTGGAATGAAACATCTTTTCTCCTAAGTTGCTCTCTAGCTGTCAGGGGGCTCTGCTTTTTGCCCCATCGAGCAATTTTTAGGACGCAGAGGTGCGGTGTGGGCTGGCGGTAGCGTCTGCCTTTACTAGGACTGCACCCCAGTGTGCTGTGAGGTCCCAGGCACTTCCTGCAGCAGGTGCTGGCAGGGATTCATGGGAAGAGAGTATCTGGAAATGGAAACGATGAGGAATTGTCTCTCATTCGCCTTTCCAGATGACCATGTCCTACAGGGCCAGCAGGGAGCTGTAATCACTGGCTTTGCTTTCCCCTCAGACTAAGGCCTCTGCACAGCATTCATGGCTCCGAGTAGGGTGAGCACAGCCCAGTGCTTGGCCTTGACCTGAGGCCACTGGGGAAGGAGGAGAGCACACTGTGCCATAATCACAGTGGTAAACAGAGAGAAACGGGCGCCAGCTGCCCCTGACGCCTGCTGGCAGCACAAGAAGAAGCCACCGGGTTCTTAGTGTAGGGGACACTAAGGTCCGGGAACCTCCCAAGAGTTTGGAGCCAGAATGACCAGAGAACGATTCCACACAGTGGAACCGTCCTGAGGCCCGGCCAAGCCATCTACGCCTCTTCTGAGCCTGTGTCCCCATCCGCACAAGGGCATTATGAAAGGGCATCGGAAGGGGTGAGCACCCCCAGCAGGGTCTCAGGTACTTGGACTGAGGAAACGTCAGGGTCTCATCGTGAGAGGGTCCAGGACCGTCCTCACCGTGCTGCCAGCCTCTTGTGCGTGCACAGTGTCCTCCCTCAGCCTGGGTGGGGTGGGCACCCAGGTGGGGTGGGCAGGCCCTGAGTGAGGCCCTGGCCCTGCCACTGTGGGCCTGGCCCAGCTAAGCTCACAGCCATTGAGGTGAGGAGGGCCCTGTCACGTGCGATGGAGGGACCCAGACTCGTGACATGAGTGACTCTTCTGGCCTCTAAAGGACCTAAGAAGTAATTGAGGATTCAGCTGGGGTGAGAGGGAATCCCAGGCACCCGAACTTTCCTCCCCGTGACATGCGCTTTGCTTGTTACCCGCCCTCTGCCTGCTTTACGGGACGATCGGATCTTAACATGGACCATCGGTGTTTAGGAGCCTCTTCCAGGGCGTTAAAAATCTGGTAATTGCCAAATGAATTGCAACATTTGCACAAAATGCATCTTTCAAAACTCCCAAGCCTCAAAAAACCCTCAGAAAAGCTAGCAGGTCTTTCTTGCCTTGCCTGAAGGAACAGGAGTGATTTGCCCATCCTGAGCCATCCGATACCGGCCTGTCTCGCCCTTCTCTAAAGGGGCCTTTCAGACTCAGATATTACACATAGGGTTATTTTAAGATGAGCCTGACAAAAGCAATTTGGTAGAGAAAACGTCTGCTTTCAGTGGCAGATAGCAGCAGCGGTCAAACAGGAGGCAGGGTTCGGTCTGGCGTGCACTCTGCCAGCCCTGGGCCCAGCTTGCTCCGAGTCGCCACTGCACGTCTGAGGGTTGTGTGGCTTTACCACAGCACCACCGGCCGCCTGGGCTCCTGTGATGTGTCCCTGCTGCCCCCCCGGGCCCCCCCCCCGCCAGGTTTGTCGCTGCTGACCCAGGCAGGTATTTCCGGGAAGCTGCACCTAAGGGATCCTGGCCATCAGCCAGGCCGCCTTCCCGGGGACAGTGCCCTGGGCTGGTGCACGCGGGCATCCGAGGTTTACAGCCGTCTCCACCTCCTGTTTGGGGATGGTTTCGCTAAAGGCTTCCATTTTCTCAGTCTGGATGAATTAAGCATAATGGCTTAATTTTGCATGTTAAACTCTAAAAATCTCTGTCCACTCAGTGCCCAAAAGAGAATGGATATTTTCTGGCCCAGGCAGCTGCTTGGAAGCTGAGTCACATCCCTCCAATTCGCTCCTTCACTCGTCCTGAGCCCACTGTCCCGAGCAGCGGTCAGATGAGCGGCTCAGGGTGGCCTGTGGGCTCTTACAGGAGTATCTGGCATGTTCAGAAGGCCTGATTATCCTAAACGGCCTCTGCTTCAGGCTGGAAACACAGCCACATGTCTGGCAGCGAGGTAGCCCTGCTCGTGCCCTGGTGACAGAAGCATCTTGGGTGCTGGTGTGCAGTGGGCAGCCTGTGCGGAGGGGGTTCTGGGCCTGGACCCCGAGCTCGAGGCTGGCATGCTGGCTTGTTCTCAGTTCAGGCCCAACCAAACACAATGGCTGTATTAGCCTCCTGCCTCACTGTGGGAAAAACTCCTAGAAAAAGCCTTTCAGGGTGTGAAATGGCTGTCGTTGCCCGAGTGGAGAAGCAGAGACAGTGAGGCACTGACCCAGCTTGACCGTGACCGAGATCCCCTGAGATGTGTGTGCTCACTGTCTGCCCACGCGCCCAGGCAGGGCTGGGCTGGGTGCACCTCTCTGGGGAGACAGGCTGAGCCCTCGGCCGGAGTGGCGAGGGGTGGCATTTGGGCTGAGGCCCATGGGTCCCCGGGGGCTTGGGCCAGGCCTGACAGCTTGCAGCAGAGTGAGGAGTCTCCAGCCAGGCGCCCAGGGCCCCTAACAGCTGGCCAGAAAGGGTGGAGGCACCTGGTGAGGAAGTGAGAGTCTGTTCTTGGGGAGAATGGCATCTGGGATGGGGGAAAGAACAGAAAGTGTCTGTCCCAGGAGCGAGGCCTCTGAAACATCCAGGCGTTCATGGATTTATCTGGTAATGACTGCTTGCAGCTGGCTGGCGTTTCCGACGGCTGCAGCCCCGCACAGGCTATTGGGTTCCACCCTGGATGTTCAGGCTGGGGAGGGATTCCCTCCTAGGCCCTTCGTATGAATCACTTACAGTTTAGAAAACAGAGTCAGAAGCTGACTTGTCAGTGGTTAATCAGTTGGCCCTATGACTTTTAAGCATTCTTGGCAGTGAATTTACTTTCTAATTTGATTTAAACTTGTGCATGGATCCAGCAGCCATATGTGATTATATTCAAGATCATCGACATTATCTCATTACACCAAAGGACTCATAGAATGGAGTTGAAAAACAAGCGGGAGGAACAGACACGGACTGCAGAGGGGAGGAGAGGCCTGGCATGCGTGGGCAGAGGCTCTTGTCTGCCGCCGAGGAGCCCCCTGGGAGAAGAGGCGGCCCAGTGGCGGGTGGGACTCCAGGGCTGCTGCCACGCTCCGTCCTTCCCACAGCCCAGGGCTCTGCCCAGCTGACTTCAGGGCTCCCACGGAGTGAGCTACCTGCGAGACAGATGGTGCCTGAATAGAACAGCAAATACTCTGAACAAAATAAACCTCAAAGCCTCCTCCCAAACCAAGATTTTTTTGGAAAGAGTTCTAAATAGATGAAAACAAACAATTTGATTTCAACCAAATTGTTGTTTTTTTGTTTTTATCCTGATTTTCACCCGAATTGTCAGCCTCAAAAATAAACACTGATACATTCCCAGAAAATATTTTTCAAATAAAAACTGACTCTGTTAAAGTTTGCCCTGATTCTTTCAAAACTGTGTACAAGACACTGTCAACCAAAGTGACTTGCATATTTTTTTAAAATAAACTCGAACATATGCAGCTAAAATGTCATTAACTCCCTGCTGCCTGAGTGGTTTTAAAGAATGACATAAGACCCCAGGTGCTGGGTCTCTGACATAAGGGTCTCAGGGCCCTCGGAGAAACTTCCCCGGCAACTGGAAAGCAGACCTCGTAACTGTTTCTGCACCAGGCAACCTGCACGCAACTGATACTGAAAAGTGCTCCGGGCTTTGTTGAAGCCAGGCTTGCTCTGCTGTTAACAGTTCACTCTGTCCGAGAGCAAACACTTTCAGAACTAGAATCCTGGAAGAAAAAATAAGCTGAATTTTATATGGCTTCAGATACATTTGTTCCACTTATTGCTTCCTGAGTCAGACATTACATTTTGCAATATAAATTCACAATCAAGATTTTAAAGGGAGCTAAATATTTTAATCCAATTAGACAAGTGAACAAAACACTGAATATTACATGTAGTGTAGGGAAGTGGTTCTTGCCTTTAAAAGACTGTAATTCCGTCGCATTACAACCCCAAATGTCAGTGTTGTCTTCATTTTTAACGCTTTCAAACACGAGGCAGCCAGAGGCTCCACTCTGCTGTTGGTGACACTGTCTGTCCTTTGGGAATCTTAAAATCTATTTACCATGGAAACATGGTTCACATAAAACACAGGCACCTGCCCATGTGCAGAGGCAGCGCTCTGACTGGGGACTCCGGAGAGCAGGAGACAAACTCGGGTCTGCGGGCGGGACCCTGCGCAGTGCTCTCTGGGAGGAGCTGGCACTGCGGGCCCGGCCGCCCCGACGCCGACCGCCCCGCCCCCGGCCTGCTCAGTGCCAGTCCCCAGTCCCCAGTCGGGAGAGCCGCCTCAGGGGCCAGGCAGTCTTTTCTGCGCCTGCCCTGCCTGCCTCGGCTCAGGCTGCCTCACCTGGCGCCTCCTGTGGAAGCCCAGGGCAGCACAGCCCGGCCTCAGGCGGAGGGAGAGCAGGGCCTTGAACTCCGGCTGCCACAGCCTGGACCAGAGGCCCGGGGGCAGCAAGAGCGGGAGAAGCGACGCCGGCCGTGACCTCGCTGTGAACTCCGGCCCGCTCTGCAGCTGCTGACCCCAGACTCCAGAGAGGCGGTGGAGGTGGGAGGCCCCGGGACAGCTCGGTGCAGGGTGGCTCGAGGACTCCGATGGAGCAGCCCGGCCTGCTGACAGGTGCGGCCCTGCTCTGCGGCCACCAGGCAGGGTGTCTCCCCCCAACACTCTGTGACCCCAGGTGGACAGCTGAATCCCTCACCCCGGTGCCCCTTCGCCAGCCAGCCCAGACCAGGCGGAGACCGAGCCTTAGTCTGGCGAGGAGGTCGCACTGCCTGGGCTCCCATCTCAGCTCCGCACCTCTTCGGGTCAGTCGTTCAGCTTCCGAGGCACTGAGCCTGGCCCCGAACCCCAACTGCTGAACTAGCTGCCCTTTAGGAGGGAACTGCGTCTGCTATCCGGAGCCCAGCACGGATGGGGAAGGAAGCCACAGACCTAGTACCCTGGTGCACGTGGAAGGAGGCGGCGGGAGAGGAGAGAATGGGACTGAGACAGGGAGGGCAGGAACACACAACTGCTCCCGAGGGCCTGGGCCTCGGACGGGCGGGAGCGGTGGCCCCGGAGAGGAGGGGCAGCTTGGAACTGCCCGGGAGGCAGCAGAGGCCCCACACAGCTCAGCTCACCCGGAGCAATCCTTTCTTAAACGCCAGACTTAAAAGTCAACTTCAAGAAATGGGCACTAGGGGCCAGGTTTGGTGTCGGAGGCTCCAGCTTTAAAGGGAGAACGGTGACCGGTCAGCCCAAATGGCCGGCGGGCAGCGTGCGATTCTGTCGCCTGGGCAGACAGCTGAGGGAGCAGCTGCCCAGCGCCCAGGGGCAGCCTCTCATGCCCGGGGACCACTGCCCTGCAGATGTGGCCAGGCACCCAGGAGGGCCGCAGAGGGGCCTCGATGACAAGTTGAAAGGCCTAGGGACGGGAAGCTGGTGGCCGAGGGCTCAAGTTGCAGTGCCCACGGCTCCCGCACACTTGGCACAGGGTGTGGAGGACGGAGCCAGCTGGAAACACGCATTCCCTAAGAAATGGTGGCCGAACAGCCAGCTGTTAGCGCCTGCTGCCTCGGCGTCCCTGGCTGCACTGCAGGACGAGGGGAGGCACGGAGAACACACTACGAAAGCTTCAGCAGAGCCGGGGCGACCCGGGCCGGCCCAGACGGCAAGACCTGGCTGCAGCTCACTGCACGAGCGGAGGTGCTGTGATGTGACCGTGAGGATGGAGGCGGGCTTCCCACCAAAACCAGCGAACCCAGGGACAGCCGCTTGCCTCCGGGGAAAGTCAGGCCGACTTCCACTGCTTACGTCAGGAACCTCACGTCTGTGCTGCCCCGCGTGGGCGCGCGAGTTGAAGGCGACCATTTCGGCTGGGCTGAGAGCTGACAGGGGAGGGACGCGCAGATGATAAGTGACTGGGTGGCCTTGGGCCCACCGGCACCGGCACCGCAAAGCCTCATTACGTGCTAGCAATGCCGGTTTCCTGGGGCTTCGGTTAGAAACAGAAGAAACAAAAACTGTAACACACTTTGCTTGTATTTCCAGTCTGTCTCTGTTCTGTATCACAGATGTGGCTGTTTTCTATCCAGATTCCTTTCACGTGTCTTTCGAAACAAGACCACTGTGGGTTGTGCACGTCCTTGTTCCCAGGGTGCGCCTGGGTGCCCTAGGGGTGGGACGTGGGGGTGGATGGGCGTGAGGGAACTGGCTGCCTCAGCGTTCTCAGAGCGGGCAGGAGGGACACGCAGTCCTGTCACCGGGCAGCCACACCCAGTCGGCTCAGCCCACCGGAAGGGAGTCAAGGCCTGCTCAGACGGTCGGCAGCACGTCCTGGTCTCGGCACGCTGACTCCCTGCGGCGCTTTCCCCAGCCCCAGGGACCCAGCTGCCCCTGAGGAAAGCCTTCCACTCACAGACGTGCTTGCTGAAAAGCCTTCAAGTCCCTCTCACACACTGCCATCCAGAGCAAAGCAACAGACCGCTTCTCAGACTTTGCTTGGGTGAATTCTGATTTCAGTTTCACTCTGTCCCAGCTTGAAAATCCTCAAGTAACCCAGGCCACATCTGGGCTGTGAGTCCTCCTCAGAGTCTAGCTCAGGGCACCCCCGTGGGGAGCACCAGGCCCCGCGTTGCCTTCCCACCTACCCCGGGGGTGCAAAGCAGACAGCGAAACCCCACCTGGCCTCTTCTGGCCCCCACGCTCCCAGAGGAGCAGCTGTGTGGTGTTCCTCCTCCCCCAGGCGGGGGCGGTCACGCTTCCCCTCACTGCTCCTGCTGGGGTCTAGGCTGAGGGGAGCAGCCCCCGGCACAGGCAGGCCATGCAGCTACTCGGGTGTGAGCATTCCCCAGGCTGTAAGATCAAGGGCCACAGCAGACTCCCTCTTCTGGCAGCTGGGAGGTTCCCAGGTGAAAATGCCTCTATGCTACAGGAAACTACGTGCAGCTAAAATTTTGGTGGCTTCAGCTCGTCTCATTTCACCAGGAATTTCTTAGGGGCCCTCGGCCTACATCCTGCTAATATTCTACCTTTACCCCATAATGTCGAATCATTGTGAAGTGATTCTCTCTGGCCGTATCTTCACATCAGATGTTCTTACGCAGAGGGACAGGTGTCCACAGTACAGCCTCCTTTCAGGCCAAAAGCATTAAAACAGAACAGCCAAGCCTATATTCACGTGCATCATGGGCTTTCATCAGTGGTCAGCTGAGGCCTTTACACAACCATATATATATATATATCTTCCACAGTTTTAGCCAATTTTTCATCAAAAATTTAGTAATGAAAGGTGACTAAACCAGCAAATGAGGAGAAAAATCACATTGAAGAACATGATCTATTTAAACTTACTTTTTATTATCATTTTTTTCCAGTTACCCAGCATGCCACAATCTGATTGCTGACCTGGATGAAACAGAGTGAAGTAAATGACTTACAAAGAGATATTTACATTCATCCAATTTGTACTCAATATGCCACAACACAGCACAACCTTCCCAGGGCGACACCACCTGGGGCTGCATGGGGCGGGTCCTCATCCCACAGTCTCTGCCCCACGCTTTGGACTGGAGCCCAGTCAGACCCTGGGTGAGGGCCGCTCCTGGCGGATGTTCTCAGAAATGGCTTGAAGTCAGTTTTTAAATATGCTCATTTTTATGCTTGATTATACACAGGAATTGTAATAAATGAACTTTTTAAGGACTTGAGTTGTAATGTTTCCTTCTTATCTGTAGTAGTGATGAACAAAACACACCAAAAAGGCACATATTTTAAACAGGCCAAAGTATACTAAGGACCCAACGTTTTCCCTGCCATTCACTTTTCTTCCCCTTCTTACGATCTACCCACTGTCCTTTGTCTTTACTTGCCTTTCATCAGCATCCACATTTGTCACCCTACTACTATGTGCACATTCAGGAGACACCCGGAAACACTGTTCTTTCCCTTCTGTGAACAACAACAACAACAACAACCAAACAGACAAAAAAGCATCTTTGGCTCGGCGGTGTCAGACTTTTTTCCCCACAGCAGAACTTGAGCCTACAAATGTACTTAGTGAAATTAGAAAATTTACTTATAGAGTATATCAAATATCTGTACATGGATCATTATTTTAGTCTAAAATAGTATTTGTACTATACACAGTCAAGCCCTCAAATGCTCTAAAGGAATAAAAATGGACACTGAAAACTGTGGTATCTGAGGAGGTCAATGAAACGCCAAGGTTGTGACTGCAGCTGGGACAAGCCTGCTCCCCACTGGCATCAGGTCGGCACAAATGTGCTGCTGCAGGGGCGCCCAGCCTCGCAGGGTGACAGGACTAGGCTCGGAGGTGGTGGCCTGACCCCCACAGAGACCACCCTCACCTGTGGAGCCTGCCGAGTGCTCAGCCTGAGACAGCAGTACTTCTAGAGACGTTTTCCGCTTCATCAAATGTGCCAGACATAGAGGCTGTCACATAGGATATTTTAATTGTCCTTAATTCTGTTGTAGGTACACTGTGAATAAATTATACAATATTCTAAAAATAGCACCTTAAGGAATTACAGAGGTCACTTTTATTTCAGCCTCCTGGATCTTCAGCCCCAGTGGTTTTGAGAGAAGAGCACACGTAAGAATGCCCCCAAATTTGGCTGTATGACATACACATATGCCTGACTCTGGTCCCAAAAGCCATTCTGCTCTCTGGCTGAGTCACAGGAGCAGAGCCAAGTTCTACAACAGTAGCTTTATGAGGTAAAATCAGAAAAAGGCCCCATCTGGAATGAGTCAACATAAATCAGACTGTAGTCCAGCCACCCTGCCTATTACCCCTAAGTTCATTAACTGCCACGCAGTATTCAAAATATACTCTTGCAAAGGAAGTATGCAGAGCCATGCGTTATCAGGAAGACATCAATGATGAGCTACGTTCCTTAAAAATTCTAAGCCATTTGTTGTGATGATGATTAGGGTCTGAATGAATCCTGGATCTGAGACCTACTCTGTCCCTAGCTCCACAGCAGATCTGTCTTAATCCCGCTGCTGAGAGCCCAGTGTCTCCCCTTTGGAAGTGGCCCTTCATCCAAGTTTGTATAACTGCACTACTGCCATTTTACTGAAGTAAAAAATAATCCCATGTGGTTTAAGCTACGAAGAATTTACATATTTTCCTATCACATCTTATTCTGGATTGGTTAATACCAAGTTGGGGTTGTTAAAAATCTTTTTTTTTTCTAGAAAAGAACAGTATTTAATTTTCTGAGATTACAGAACCACATCCAACAACAACAAACAGAGAAGTAGCAGATTGACATAGTGCTTTATTTAAGCTGTCTGTACGAAGGAAAATAATGTGCATCCCTATCATATACGTGTAAAAATACTAAGGATGTACAGTGTACAAAAACAGTTTCTTGTAGTTATTTCACATCCTTGTGGGTCATATACTTAAGGAAAGAAACAGTTTTAGTATGACCAACAATAATAGTAATACAGTTTCTTGGGTTCATAGTTGCGTCTGCTTAAAATCCTTAACCAGTTGACCGAATCTTTCGCAGATCTAATGAAAGAACTCGCAAGGTCAAGAAATGTCACAAACTATAAAGCTACAGGGAGGTAATTCAATTACCGATTTAGAGGTTTTCTTTTTATTTAAATAAATACTTTACATTTCATGCTTGCCTGTAATGCACTACCAGGAGCAAGATAAGGAAGTTCTACTGTAGACAGTACAAACGGCAGCAGCAAGTGTGTACACTGAGGTGTAGTATAGAGACCCTGCAGTTAGTAAGGGAGGCCCTTACTTTTGTATTCTAGAAGAAGCAAGTGGCCCCCAAGAAGTCAGCTTTGATAAGCCAGAAATCAGGTGTGAGAAATGGAAAACATTCTGGAATAATGCTATGTAATTAGTGTAGAAAGCGAAGCTGGGCGCAACCCTTGCCAACAATCCAAGCAGAAGAGGCCAATTTCCTCCAAGATGGCTGCCTTGTGACAATGGGTCAGACTTCACGACAGTCCAAGCTGGAGTCTGCCAAGCTGGAACTGTATCTGGGTAGGACGATTCCAGGCTTCCAGCTGTTCTACCTGCCAGAATCTGGAGCTACAGCAATGGGCAAGTCAGGGAAGTTTCACAATTTCCCTCTGCACACCTTTGCGTACTGTCTTAAGCCTTCATGCCACATGACTGAGATCTGCGGGGGAGAGGGAGGATTCTCAAAATCGAAGCCAAGAACACATTTTCGGTGACACCGACTGCCTTGGAGGGATGACCGGGCCCCCCGTGCATGGCTGGGGACTGGGGGCCAGCTGTGAGGAAGGGCCGGCCCCAGGCACTGTCAGCGCCCATCATGAATCTCTACAAAGTATCCTTGGCCAAGGTCATGGAAATCACCTTGAGATTTTTTGGGAAAAAACCAAAACAACAAAAAGCTGTGTGCTTAGTGTACAGTGTCCTGCTTTCCCTCTACAGGAGCAAATGCCCTGGACGTCAGCCAGCCTCGGCTTTCTCCTCTTCTCACCCGCTTCCTTCTTAGAAAATGGATGCAAGACAAGGAAAGGACATACCTTCTAGTCTTTCTTGTCACTGTGAAACATTCAACAGAATCCCAAGTGAAAAAAAGTTAATCTATAGATGTAAGAAGGAACTACCATTTACTGTAACTTCCTACTTAACACTAAGGATGAACATCACTCACAGAAATAGGAAAAATTAGGATGAAATCTATGTCTGAATATGTCTTAGCTGCCTTAGTAAAATGCCCTTTAACCCCCGTCAGTCCCAGTGACCCACCCACCGCCAGCAGTGGTTTCAGAGCTATAAATCCTCACTTCCAGCATCACGAGGCTAAGACATCTGCATATGGATATGATTCACCCTACTAGAAAGTCACTTGCTCTCTCATACAAAGCAATCTAATACTATGTCACGATGCAGCCTTCCATTTGGGAGCTGTCAGAGTTGAACTAGAATACATCTCCATGATCATTCCAGGGAGCATGCGCCCTTCCTGCTCACCACAGGCAGGGCTCCTGCCCCTTGGACTTTATAGGCTGCTTTGGAAAATGTCAGCTCCTAGCACCAAAGGGTTTAATCTGAAGATCATCAGTAATGAAGGAGAAAGATGAGGTTTGCATACATGTCCCCTTTCAGTGAGAAAGGTTGGGATTTGGAGACATGAGTATGTACAGAAAAAGAAAAGCTAGAGGTGTTCTTTCTGTTTTGTTTTGTTTTTCCCTGATGGCTTAGTTCAGTGATAAATGTACCTTGATCGGAATAAACACAGCAGGTTTTCATCTTTTACTGACTACTTCATCATGCTCGCAATCTGTTGATTTTGCCAAGTAATGTTCATTTCTTAACATTATTCAGGTCTCGATTTTCTTCATTATGTTATTATGTTGCCAGGTCATCCTAGTATTTTAATTCTCAAGTGAGCAAACATCAATAGCTATTTGTTTTCCTAACCCCTTGGCACGAGTAGCTGATTTTCTCATTTTCAGCACAAAGGGGTTAAATGATGGGATCTCTTCTCCCAAAGCCAAGTTCTAATCAATCTGTACAATTTCGGAGCCTTATCAAAAAAAATTTTTTTACACAGGACAAAAAGTGGATGATTCTCATCAGCGTGTACATTCCTTGCACATGGGTCAAAAGAAACTGCAGTAAGTCTGTTTCATGTAAGTTGGAGCTGCATTTGCTAACATGACATACAATTCTCACTGCTAAAAAATAAATACTACTGCAATATAAACAAAATCATAAAAGGACATTCAAAGTTTTAACATCTGAGAAGAAGCTAATCACCTAGAACTGAAAAAGTAAAAAATTAAAACTAATAAGGCAAACACCTGTTGGTTTACCTTGGTGTACAATTTTGGTGAAAGCAGGATCATTACACCTGTCTACATTCTTCAGCCATCAGAGGTGATAAACATCAAGAAGGGAAAAAGGTTCCCAAGCACAGGGAAAGATGCTCTGGCACAGTGAACCCTAAGACCCTGTAAGTGACTGATCCCGTGCATGTGCACCTGCCGTTTCTCGGTAGAACAGTGTCCACTTGCCCGTGATTGCCCGTGACATCTGGACGTCCATGCATAACACTGGGCTTCCTCTGTAGTATCCAACAGGACTTAGGAATACGTATGTGTATCTCAGCAGTTGTTCATTCCTCTCCAACGCTGCCTAACAAATTCCAGCCACATCTTAGCGACACACATACTTTCCGCACTGCTCAGATCTGCCTTACTAAACCTGTGCACAAACGTATCACCACCCTCCCACAGTTGCCTGTTCAGATATAGAAACTAAATCTTCTTAGTCTAATTAGTTTTTGATTTATCTTCTAGAAAGTTAAAAACTGTACCTAGAATCAGTGTATCTCATTTAGCCTTCACTGTTAGGGGAAAACAAAAAACTAAAAGATCAAGACGCCAATTTGTGCACAAATGAACAGTGGTGGGCTCATGACTTCCAAAGATTGTAAAATTACTCCTTAAAGTTGCTATAATAGTAAGACAGTAGCAGCAACAGCATGAGACCTTAGACTGAGATACAATTTCATGCAAAAACAAAAACGGGAGTGTGTCTGTGTACGTGTGTGTTTTCATGGGGTGAGAGGTGGCGAGGGGCGGAGACCCTGGGCTGGTCCGGGAGGTCAGAAAGTGCCCTGCTATCTGTAAGAGCCAGGCCCGGCGGTGCTGTCCCGGAGTCGTTTTCAGTAATAAATCTAAGGTGACAGTGAAGCAGCAGAATGAAAGAGGCTTATTCTCGTCCACTTGCGGAATAGGAAAACTGAGGGAAATGCGGCCGCCTCTCATTGTCCATGCAATCCATGCCATCTTCGTCATCTGTGGGCAAGAAACAGCTATTTTAACTTTATGTTTATTTTTCGCAACATATGTCTGGTGTATATTTTAAAATTTCTAACATTAGAGGAATTAATAGGGACTTCAGCTCCCATAAACATGTTTATCAATAAAACACACAGTAATTATATTTTACAAGTTATCTGCTTTTCATAAACACATAGTCCATGAAGAAATACTATAAAATCATCTCTAAGACATCAAAATTTTAAGATTCAATAAAAATGTAAAAATACTATCAAAGAAAGCAGTTTTTAATAAGGACCAATCTTTAATAACTTTCATTTCATGAGGCAGGAGGACTGCAAGTCTGAGCTTAGACTGGGCAACTTAATGCTTAATGTGACTCTGTCTCAAAATGAAAAGATCTGGATCTCCGGTACCACAAAATAAAGTAAAATAAAATAAAAATAAAATAAAAAGATCTGGGGAAGATCAGTGTGAAGGCCCTGGGCTCAATCCCAGTACAGTGAAACCTTTGACTTACAAACTCAATTTATTCCCCAGGGCTGGTTGTAACTCAAGGTGGTCAACTGAAGGCTCAGGCTCCTCCACACAGCCTTCACAGTCTCTCTCCTGTACACAGGCGGATCTCAGTGTCCTTAGAGAGACACTGGCCCAGGATTTCTCAGTTAACCCCACACAGGAACGGATGCTGTCGTGTTCCTTCCAGAATTCTCTAAGGGTTAAATCTGTATCTGAGACCATCTGGAAGCACAGCCGGCATTTCAGTTGTAACTCAAGACTTTGTAAGTTAAAACTAAAATTCCAGTCATAACCCAAGTTGTTTGTACGTTACACTGGTCATAACTCGAGGGTCCACCGTACCACAAAAAACCAACCAACCAAACAAAAAAAACATGGAAGATCACACTGCTCTTCCTGTAACTGCGACAACAACGCGTCTGTCAGAAAGCACCCCTCAGCCAAGACACCTCCCTGTGCACCTGCTCTGGGTTGAGCACCACACACACCCATCAGACAGAGCTCAGATCAGAGACCTGCTGCCTGACTCCCTGCCCTGTCCAGGGGAAGTGATCTGCGTTAACATGTTCACAAAGGGGCCATAATTCGTATGTCTCACTGCTGAGCAGTTTGTACCCCTGGTGGTACATGCGTGACTGGCCCATCAGGCAGCTTTTTATTAATTTTATTAGTAAAAAGGATGATAGAAGTGATTAGATCTGTATGTGCCACCAATGGTACGATCCGCCCAACACAACGGTCACGCATGTCCCACTGGTGGCTCAAGCCCGTGGGAACGTGCTGAGTCTCTCCCACCTGACTCCACGCTCCTTCAACTGGATGCTGTCCTACAACCACAGCAAGTGAATCTGTCAGCTACTCACACTCCCATCCTCAAGCACAGGAAGTGTTTCCTCAAATCCAGAAAGGGGTACACTGCCAGTTCTTTTCATTTTCCAGCCTCTCCAGGGAGCATGGATTTCATGTGAAAAGAGCAGGAAGAGAGACCAGACCCGCCGCACTGTGCAGTGACCCTGTCACTCCTCAGAGAAGGGTGCTGCGCCACTGTCTGAAGAGCAAACAAACATCTCTCTTCTTTTCTTTCCTTATTGGTCATCTTTTCTGTAACCTCTTCTTAATGCAGAAGATTCTCAACTGACCAGAATTTGTGACCTCTGTCATCAGAGGTGAGGGAATCCACCCATCAGGCAGCAGTGCACAGGGCAGGACTCAAGCAGGCAGCAGCGGCCAGCCGCACAGGCCGAGGCCAGAGGAAGGCTCTGCCTTCACACCCAACATCCTTCAGAATGGAGCTAACACAGCAGCCCTGGGGTCAATGCCTCCAGCGGAATTTCCAGGTACGCAAAGCCGTAGGAGCTGAGGAACGATGGCAGTCGCTGTTGAGTTACAGTGTAAAGCCTCTTTAGAGAAAAAGCAGCTGCATTTGGAGTGTGCAGACTCTGACAGGTGCCAATCACATAGCAAAGAAACAGTTTTCCCCATGAACAGCTTTGTTTTGCCGAGTGTTTCTGCACAGCAAACACACAGCGAGCCCCGGACATCAAACCCGGGGAGCCCGGTGGTCGTACCGCCTCTGCCAGCAAGGGGCAGGAGCTGCCAGCTTCAGGGCCTCCGAGGCAGCGGTCTGTGCAGCAGCACTGGGCGTCCTGTGGAGGAAGCCCCGACTGCAGGACGCCAGCTGAGGACTAAGCCTTTGCTGTCACTTCAGTAACAAATCCACCCCACTTATCACGAGTGAGAAATCTAAATGTCACAGATAAACTGGAGGACCCATTCCCAGATATCCTTTAAAGCCAATGACACCCTTCGCTCACGGCGGCTCTGCTTCCTCAGGGCTGGCAGTGGTGAGGGGTCGATTCCTGACCTTGGCCCAACTGGGCAGCTTCCTGCTGTGAGAGGGCCCTCACAGGTATGATGAGCACGAGGACATGAGCTACATTAGAAATAGCATGCCTGGACAGAGATGCAGAACGATCAACTCTGTCCTCAGCCAAGTCCGAGTCTGGATCCAAGCAGCATCAAGTGCCCAGTTTTCTTAGAGCAGTGAACAAATGTAATTACATGGCAATGAAAGCTCCCAGATCTCAAAAAAAATTCTCTTTTTCCCTAAGAAGAAGGCAGAGGACCATTAATGGATATAACGAAAGACAACACATTCCAAAATCTGTTCAATTAATTAACACTAGTGAGGACAATCTGGCATGTTCTGCAGCTGTTTGTAGAAAATGGAACATTTTGCTTTTCTTAACTGCTGATTTGTTCTAAAAAATAACTGCATTCTGTTTTATAAAAGCAAGGTGGCACGTAGGAAGACAACCACCAGTGAACAGCCCTGCTGTGGACACCCGGGAACAAAGCCTGGCTGTGTGAGTGGTCAGGGCCATTTCTCCCAGCACTGCTCCTCCAGGCTGCAGAAGAAACCTTGCTCTGCATAACCACAGCCTAGACCTGACTCTTTCTTATGTGCTCCCTAAGGGAATCCAGGCTCTGTCCAGGGAGTGTTAAACTGAAAACCACTGCCCCCTGGACCAGGCACAGCTGGGCACCAGGGAGCCCTGCCCTGCCTGCAGTGTGGCCTGTCAAGACTGGGCCCACACTCCAGGAGCTCGGCAGGGCCATATGCCACTTGTGATGCCTGTGGAAGACAGCACTCCACAGGCCCGGGCCACAGCAGGCTCTGATACCCGCTGGGAGTCAGGACAATGTCTGGGCTCTTGTGGGCCCTGTCTTGTCTAGAGTGGGCCCCGCCCCCATCTTTTCAAGGCACTGAGGCTTTTAACATGACCTGTGTCTGAAATGACATGATGGATGGCTTTTATACTGTTAATTCATGAAGCTAAGGAACTAGATTCAAACTGTGCTCTAGAAACAGTGCTGAGGGGACTTAAGGCATGTTCAACCATCAAGTCTCATTTCAGAAGCTCTGCACATGAGTGAAAATTCTTAACCCGATGACCACAAGGGGAATGCAGGTGAGAGAAAGGGTTCAGATACTCTCTGTCCATGACAGTGCTTTAAAATTCAAATCAGTCATGAAAGAGTCACTGACCAGCTATGGAGGTGTTTGTAACAGTTTCTACTTTAATTTACTTGTGACCAAGGAGATTTTCAAGCCAGTTTGCTATGGCCTTTCTGGTCTACATTTCTAGGCAGTCCCTCCCTTCCCACAGCACCCTGCCCCCCATACCTTTGGGCTACGCACCAATCATATTGGGCCGATTGTCACCCTTTCTGTAATAGATCACAGAAACCCAACAGTGTGGACTGGTTTCGATTTGGGATGACACTGAAATTAAGAGTGGCCCCACTTGGAGAATTCTAGGTGTCTTTCTTAAAGACATGGCTTCTCAGACCACAACAGGACAAACAGCAGGCTCCTAGAAATTATCCAGCCCTGCTCTCCTTTCCCAAGAGACAAAGGAACCCGCCACACCCCAGAGGAGGGACAAGGGACAGGTTCCCAGCTCTGAGTCCATCTTCACTCTGCCTCCCAAACTGGGATCTTGCTTCTAACTTTCTGAAGTAAACAACCCACTCAGTACCTTTGGTTCAGAGCCCGTCTATTGTGATGACTTCCGGATTCACAGTTAGCTACCCTAAGAGATTCCCCAGGTGTGTCCTCCCGGCCCACGCCACTTCGGGCTGCCTTCTAGGAAGTGTCCACCCAATACCTCTGCGGAGCTGAGCCAGGAGCTGGGCCAGTGGGGGTCCAGGTTCCCTAGATTCTTCTTCTCAGAGCTACTGAGTCCTAGTGGCAGAAGCAGAAAACAAATGGACGGGAAAAACCATCAGCAAGGAAAGGTGTGTGGGTAAAGGGTAAGCTCGGAGGCCAAAGGCAGCTCTCTGAGGAAGGGGCTCCAGGGCTGAGAGCTGAACAAGGAGGAGCCATGCCTGCAAGTGTCTTAGACAAAGAGCACTGGAGGCAGGGGAACAGGACATAGCAAGGTCCCAAGGCACAGGGAAGTGCGGCGGGTTCCAGGTGTGGTTGGAGTGCAGGGCAGGGCAGCGGGGAAGCTGGGACAGGAGGCGGCCAGAGAGGGGACAGCCTGGCCTGCTGAGACTGCGAGCCAGGGGAGTCTGGATGCAGCGTGTGAAGGGAGCCACTGCAAGGCTGGAAGCTGAGGAATGACGGTCTGACTCCGACTGGGGTTCCATCCAAAGGCCAGGCCCAGGAACTGCTCCCTGGTGGGAACTGCCCAGTGGCTGCACTGCTCACTGGAGCTGCCCAGCACTGGGAACAGCTACACTGCCACATCCTCTCTGGGGCCGAGGCCAGGGCCCGTGTCCAGTATCCCTACTCAGACGGCCCTCAGCCATGTGCCGAGGACTCCACAGGCTTTCTAACAGCTTGGCTCTTAGCACTCCTGCCAGCCTAGCGATGGCACGCTACCCCACTCCAACACACGGACACTTCACAACTTAGCCTGGGCACCACCGAGCTGGTACGCCGGCTCCCAGCTGTGGCTGACACTAACTATGGGACCTTGGCAACTCAACTTCTCTCTGGGTTTCAACTTCCGTGCTTTCAAAACGAAAATGTTAACAACTTTTTGCAAATCTAAAAAAGGAAAGAACAAACTGCCCAGAAGCACCAGGCACAGGGTGGCTCAGTCTCCTTGCGGCAGAGCCATGGACCCAGGCTGAGGACTCAAGGTCCAGAAGACTCCTGTCCACTCTGCAACATTCAACTCTGCTGCCTGGGACCACATACCTCACTAGTCTCACAGGGCCACTCTGGGTCAGCACCACCAACCAATGGGCAGAGAAGAAATGTAGGGAACAAAGGAAAAGGAGAGACACACAAACACCATGTTACTGTGTGAGGCACAGAAGAATTCTTTTAGCTATCTCAGCATCATCCCAAACTCAATCCTATCCTCATTCTCAAATCAATGGCAGTCAAACACCTTGTCAGCATGAGAATGTCTGTAGGTTACATCTGATAACTTCTTCTTTCATTAAAATCCACTGATTTATGGTACTTCTCACAACACGGGGCTGATACACTACCGTATAATTTGAAGTATGCATGGACATATATCGTACTAGATCTTTAATTTGTATGTATCAATATCAAGAGCAAATGAAATTACGTCTTCAGTGGGTGCTTAAGATAAAGCTAAAAGGAGCAACTCTATTTAAAATGAATTTTAAAACTATTCAGTATGGGGAAGCCCAGAACCAGCGCAATTCTAAAGGTGACACGTGAATGATCGAGGGCTGAGAAAGGGCTGCGATTCAGAATCTTTCCAGCTGATGTCAGAAGAATCTACTGAAGCAGGATGGAGAAGGGCTAATGGCTGTAACTTGGTCTGCAACTTTATACCTGGGTATTTTTTCTACCCAGAAAAGCTTTTGATATCGCCACACTGGGAGCTCCACAATCTTAGATGGGACAGCATAAAAGTCACTGTGGAATCTGACCTTGAAAAGACAAACATTTTTATACAGACTGTTTTCTTCAATTTTAGAATGTTATCAGTCACTGTCTACTTACATTTCTCAGGTGGTGTTATTGTAATAGTCTGAGCTGTGAATTCTTCGTCAAAATATCTGGTGTCGGTCTCAGAAGTTACCTGAGGCTTAAAAGGAGGCACAAGCTGTACAAAGGAAGGAAAAGAGCTATTAATGGATTCCGATTTAGGGAAATTCGTTTCTAGGTTAAAACTGGGGATTAAAAACACCAAACAAAGGCTGAGTCACTGTGCGAAGCAGATACGGTGTTTGGCTTCTCTGTCAACAGTCTAAAGATACAACAGTGAGATCTTGGTTGCTCTGTGTAAAATCTGAGAGATCAATGTGAAAAAGAACAATGGAGAGCCATGTAATAGGGTAGGAGGAGAATATTGGAAACTCTGTCCTAATTTCTGTCTGGTAACAAAATACAGACAGCATAGTATGGATGTCAACGATTGGGTCGAAAGATGGCTCTTCCCAGTGCAGCAAAATTGAAGCCCTGCTGGCTTTCCTATCCTCTTCCTGGTGCTCAGCTAAAGAAAGCTAATATTACAAATACAAGGGCTTTCCCCTCCCTCATGGCTGGAAATTGAACCCAAGGCGCTCTGCCAATGAACTACATCCCTAACCCCTTTTTATTTTTATAGACAGGGTCTCATCTTCCTGCCACAGCCTCCCAAGTAGCTGGGATGACAGGTGTGAGCTCTAACACCTGGCTTCAAAGTACAATGTAACAATTATTCCCTAGGTCACAGGTACGTGGAAGAGCTTTGCTTAACCGAGACATACCTGCCCTGCCCAGAGGCAGGGATTCACAGGAGCCTCTGAAGTTACATACAAAGTTTTTCCAACTTTTCCTGGATCCTCAAAGATGCCCTGGATCGAAAAGAGATTCAGAGCAACTTCTCTGGGATGACAGGGCATGAGGCGGGGGAGCTGGGCAGGGAGAGGGGCCCAGGTCACAAGGGTCTTAACACCTTCGGGCTTCCTTGAGCATAGGATGCCCAGGCTGAGAGCAGGAGTCAGAAGGCCTGCTCTGCTGAGCACCATTCAACAGAACACAACTGTCACACAACAGGAAAACAGCAGACAGATGGACAGAAATCAGCACATTTTATAAAAATTTTACAGAAACAGAGATACACAATTGGGTTCAGATTAATATATTTCCTCACTCTCACTGTTGGAAAATTTATGTTACGTAAGGCAAAACACCTTTATTTTCTGGACAAATTATAGTTTACAAAGTTGGGGAGTAAGCAGTTAAAAGCACATTTTCAAAATAGAGAATCACACTGCAGACTATGGAACATATTAAGAAACATTTTGAATCCCTTCTTTTTGCCATTCTTCCCGTCTCCCCAGTGCTCAGTTGCTCTGGTCTCCATCATGAGCAGGCCCTCTTTTGGGATGGAACCAAATTCAGCGTGTTTCCAGCCAGTAACATGGCCACTGAGCAACACTCCAGCTCACTCCTGCCGGCGGAGAGTGGAGACTGCTGCGGTTTCCTGCGGCTGCTGTCGGGGTGCAAGGACACGGCCAGCAGGGCGCTGCCTCTGCACACAGAACAGGTGTGTTCTCTTCACCAGATCACACCATGCACACACACAGAACACAGGAGGTGATGAGACACACCTCAAGGAGTTCCGGGTTTGTTTAAAAAACTAAGAGACAACTGCCCCTGTTTGGCATGAAACTGGGAGACTGGGACTCCGGCTGTAACAAAGACGAGTCCCCTGACTCACCATTCTGCAGCTGTGTGCCAGCAAGCCCTGCTCCCTTCTAGCTGGAGGTGGACTCGGCCTCTTCTGGGCAGCGAGCGAAAGTTTTGCTCCCTTGTCCCACTCTTTACCACCTGCTCCCTTCTAAAGTAAAAAATCTAACTCTGTTTTCAAGTTACGGGAAAGCTGTTGTCCTTTCAGATAAGAAGTATAATGGTCAACTATAACTTTAAAAACCCAAAGCACAGTTTTCAAAATATTACAGAGGAGTTTAAAAGTCTGTGTTCAAATGCTATGTCAGTACCAAGGACTTTCCTGACTCTGGACCTCAGTCATCCTCGTCATTTTCTAGCCCCTCACTGCTCTATTTTTCAACAGTTTTCTCCCCGCACCCGTTTTTATATCTCATCTCCAATACAATATTTATGAAACTTAGGTTTTTCTTATGCCCTTGTGTCTTTGTCTTCTTCCAGTGCTGGGGACTGAACCCAGGGTCTTGTAAGTGCTAGCCAAGTGCTCTTCCACTGAGCTATGTGCCCAGTCCTACTGGTGTAATTTTGTCCTCTTTCTCATTTCCCATACTCTCCAGACAATGACAGATGTTTTCTGTCATACAGATTTGTTTGCAGAATTTTAGGATTCTAGAATTTTAATTTCTAGAACTTTACATAAATGAGATCCTATAGTACATATCTTTAGCTTCTTTCATTCTGCATGATTACTTTTGACATTCATCCATGTATCAGGAGTTCTTCCATGTTACTGGGTTCCACTGTAAGTAATACAACTTACCATGTCCATGGACATCTGATCTGAGTTGGTTCCAGTTTGGGGCTATTACAAACAAAGCTTCTATAAACCTTCATGTACAGTCTTGGATAGACAAGAGTTGTATTAATTTATTTTGGATAAACAGCAAAGAGTGGAATGCTGGCTCTTATGAAAGGTATATGTATGCTTTTTCCAGAAGCCACTCACTTGGTTCCAAAAGTGGATACCTTTACCATACACCAGCCATGCATGACAGTTCCTCTGCTTGCTTCCTGTTCTCACCAATGCTCATTTGGCCCGGTCCTTGAAGTCACATTTCCTTTGTGAATAATGATGCTAAGCATTTTCACGAATTTATTTCTTCTTTGGTGAAATGTCTGTTCAACTTTTGACCACTGTTTTTCATGTCATTATGTTTACAAAGTTTTTTTTTCTTACACATGCATGTCCTGTGTCAGGTTTGTAACTTGTACATATTCTTCCAGTTTATGACTGTTTGTTTCATTCTCTTTATAGTGCTTTTGAAGAAAACAAGTTCTTCATTTTGATAAAGTCTGATTTATCAGTTTCTCTTCTTTTGGGTCTGCTTTTGCCCTAAGAAATTTTTTTTATAACCCAATACTACAAAGTTTTTCTGCAGTGTTTTTCTGTCGAAGGCTTTACATTTTAGGGCTGTGATCTATTTGCAGTTAATATATGATGGGGATTTTTTTCCCCATTTGTATGTTGACTTTAGCACTGCGTGGTGAACTGAAATGTCACTGTACTTGTACTGAAAGTCAACTGACCATAAGGGCTGTGCTGTGGCTTAATACAGCAAGTCCTAACGGTAGTGTAGGTCCTCCAACTTTATTATTTTTAAGTTGTTTTATCTATTCTAGGACTTTTGTATTTCCTTATGAATTTTATAATCAACCTGTCAACTTCTACAAAACAGCCTGTTAGGACTGTGATTAACACTGTGTTGAATTCATATATCAATTTAGAAATAAACATCTTAAAAGTATTATCCAGTCTTCTGATCCATGCATATATCTCTCCATTTATTCACATTATCTGTAATTACTCTCCACAACATTATTTTTCACTGTAAAGGTCTTTCATATCTGTTGGCAGATGTATAGATATTTTATGTATTTTTTTACTACGGAAAATGGTATTTTTATTAATTTCTATCACCGCTTAAAATTGATTTTGTAGTCTGCAATTTTTTGTATATTTATCATGTATCAAGCAACAAATGGATTAAACTTTAGTAGCTCCCATTAGATTTTCTACATGTTCTTATTTTATGGAAAGATCTTTACTAATTTCTTTACAATCTGCAAACATTTTATTTTTTATTATTGCTTTAACTATAGTGCTCAATCTCCAGTATAATGTTGAACAACAAAGTGAATATCTCTGCCTTGTGAAAGTATCTGTCTTTCTCTATTAAGATATTAGTAAGTTTTTCCTAGATGCACTTTATCAAGTTGACTAATTTTCCTACTCCCAATCTACTGGAAGTATTTTGTTTTATTTAAAATTATAAACAGATCATAAATGGATACTGGATTTTCTTGATTTTTTCCCCTACATCTACTGAGATCCTAATTTCTTTCTTAGTCTGTTAATATAGTGAATTATTGCAATTTATTTTTAAATGCTTAATCAACGTTATGTTCCTGGAATGAATTCCCTGTATTTATTCTTGAATTTGTTAAAATTATGTGAAGAATTTTTGCATATAAAAATTACTGCATATATGTTTATTAGGGAAACTGGTCTATAGTTTTTCTCTATCTTTGTTTGCTTTTGGTATCAAGTTAATATTAGCTTCAAAGAATGAACAGGCAAACATTCTTTCATCTTCGATTTTCTGGAAAAATTTTCATACAACTGACACTATTCCTAAAGTGTTTGGTAGAACTAACTGAAGCCCTGTGGGAAAGGGGTCTTCATTGTGAGAAGGATTTTAACTACAAATACAATTCATTTAGCAGACATAAAGCCATTTATGACTTCTGGTCATATGTTTCTTCTTGGTAATCTGTGTCTTTCAAGAAATTTGTCCATTTCAGCTAAACTGTTGACTTTACTGGTCTAGAGTTTTACATAATATTCGCATGTTACCCACTTAATACTCATAGTCTGTTGTGGTATCACCACTTTCATGATAATAATTTGTCTTCCCACATTTTTGCTCAGTCAGGTTAGAAATGTATTAATTTTAAAGATCTTTTTTCTTTTATCAATTTTCTCTATTATTTCTAGTTATCTATTGCAGGGACTGTTGTTCAAATCTTTATTACTTATTTTCTTCTGTTTGCAGTAGGCTTAATTTGCTCTTTTTCTTGTTTCTTAAGAGAGAAGCGCAGGTCATGATCTTAAGACTTTTCTTTTTTTCTGATATAATCATCTAGTACTATAAATTTCCTTTGAAGTGTATTATCTTACAACTACACATGTTTTCTTTTCTTTATAAATTCTCTTCAACTATGTCTTTGATCCCTGGGTTATATACTATTATATTTAGTTTTCATACATTTGGAGATTTTCTATGTATCTTTCTGTTTGAACTCTAAATTGCATTTCATTTAAAGGCAACATGCTTTAAATTAGTTGAATCTTTTAAAATTTATAGAATTGCTCTCATTTATATTGCTTTGATGTAGTTTATCCTTATAGGGATGAGGAAATTAAATCTGATAGTAGTGAAATGATTTCCCAAAGATTATACAAAAACAGGAACAGTAAAATCCAGGTCTTCTGATCTCAAAGTTTTTTACTAAAGCACTTAAACTGCTGAAGACTGGATGAAAACTGCTTTTGCTTTTGACTTATTTCACTGAACATCAGCCAAAGTCAAGATACCCAACCTGCAAGCATTATCTTGTCTTTCTTAGCCCCCACAGAAGCAGGAGAAGACAATTCAGTGAAATATAAACATCTGCAGAGGAAAGTAGATCTTTATGTGTGTGGGAAAAGCTACGGGGTTATGACTTGCAAAATATTGCAACAATACTCAAACAGATGCATTCCCACACAAATCATCAGGGATACCTAAATTCTGGATGTCATCACAAATCTGGAAACTATACATTTACTTTAAGTAACATAAAACATGTTCAAATATTGTGTTACATGGGCTGAGTCTCGTGTCTCCTGGTCATACGTTAAAGGCCTAACCCCCAAGTACCTCACAGAGGTGCTGTATTTGGATGTAAGGCTTCTAAAGAGATGGCCACACTAAGAGGAGGCAATCTGAATGATGCCCTTGTATCAGGAGAAGGAACGTGAACATAATGGGTACACATCAACGATGAGGAAAGACAGGATGATGACACAGGGAGAAAATAAGCAACAGCAAACCAAGGGAAGAGGACACAGTTGGAACCAATCCTTGATTCTGGACTTCCAACCACCAGCAAAGTGAGAAAACAGATTTCTCTGGTTTAAACCACCCAATCTGTGGCACTGTGTTATAGCAGCCCTAGAACAGTAACACAAAATTCTCTACCTTCACTTGAAACTATGTATTCATCTCTTCTTTCCTTTCCTCTGGTCACATCTCTCAAAACACTCCTGTATCAACTGGCAGTGTGCAAACTCCCATTTAGAAATGATAAAGTACTGACAAAGTAATGTGTGACTACTGTGACTGGCAACTTGACTGGATTAAGAGATGCCTAGCAGTTCAGTAAAACTCACTTCTGGCTGCAACAGGGACAGGAAGTGGGGGATTTCAGTGGCAGCTGGTGTGTAGGCCAGCAAACTGACCCCCCTGACTTTGGGGGGCATCATCCAATAGGCTTGCAGCCTGGCTGGAATGAAAGGGAAGAAAGAAGAAGTTGGCTTGTGTTTGAAAAGCTCCATTCTGCTTGAGCAAGTGCATCTTTTGTTACTGCCATCATTGGTGGACATTAGACTCGTTTCTTCAGCCTTTCAATGCAGACTCTGACCAGTAACTCTCCCGGGAGCTTCCAAGCATGTCTCAGACTGGCACTACATCTTGATCCCTCCTCTTCTGTGGCTTCCAGCCTCTTAACTGAGATGCTACTGGATCCTTGGGCTCCCCGGTGCACAGATGGTCAGTGTGCACCATCTGCTTCTGATCTTAAAATCCCTTACGTAACTGCTGATTCTACTCTGCCAGAGAACCCTATCAATACAACTATAAATCTAAGCTTTTATGTGCCACTCAGTAAGTAGCTACTAACTGCAAACTCAACATATCTTCCCCCCAAATGCATCATACTTGGAACAGACCTTTCTTTGGTGTTACTGGAAGGTGGAGGATCTGTAAGAGGCAGGATCTTTAAACCTAATGGGAGGGTCTAGAACACGAGGTGAGCCCCAGGGAAAGGTGGGCTTACGATCTCTGTCTCTTTCTTTCACTTCCTAGCCATCATTAGTTAAGTAGCTTGCTCTGCCTTAACTCTGGTCATAGGTATTTCCTTACCATAGGTCCAAAAGGAACAGGGCCAACTGTGTGAGGCAAATAAATCTTTTTTCTTCTTAAACTGACTCCCTTAGATATTATGCTCCCGTAACAGAAAGCTGACTTAGAAAGCTGTGACAGTAATGAAAGCTGACATGGTATCAAGATGAAGTTTCCTTGCAATCTCAAGTCTATATAATGGCAGCAAACCTGCAGCCTCCTAAGTCCTTTGCACACTGATCCACTACCAAATTTTAAATGCTACCAAGTCACTGTAACAGTCACTATCCTTCGAAAAATATCTGTGTTTCTTGATAATGTAAGTGAAAGAACAGAGAGAGACTTTTCTTAATCTTGTCAGAATGAGTCAAATTTGACATTTCTGTCATGGCTGGAATGGCAGCATGGGTGTATGAACCCTAGTCTTTAAGAGACCTTCCTCCTCAGCAACAAAACACTTGCTGATACAATGTATCTATATTCTTTCTTCTGTTTTCAGTTCCAGGTACTTCAGAAATACAGAGCAGGACTTGAAACTTTCTGGGAAAGCTAACACAGACAGTGATTAAGGTGCCTTAATTACCTTAAAACTGTGGCTGTCTACCATTTTGTTTGTATACACGCAATACAATACTTAGACCTACATATTTGCAATAAAAACTGTCAGGACTGCTGAACACTTAGATTTGCCACAGATAGTAATCTGATGCTGTAATTTTCACCTCTTTGAGATAACAGAATAGCTAAACTTAGGAGGAAACTCAGGTTTAATCTCTATTTTTCATGAAAACAGAATATACACGTATATGCATATATATGCATACATGTATTGGAAAAGCGGGAGTGTGGAAAGAGGGCTTAGACCTCGGAAAACAGAAGATCTATTACATACATTATTTAATTACATCACAGGCTAAGCTTTGCCATATTGATATATTCTTTGGCATAAAGCCAGAAATTCAAATAAGTATATTGTATTTCATTTATACAAAACCACACACCAGTAACTGGAAGTTTGTACCATTCACTTTGATCCTATTTTTTAAAAAAAGGACCAGGGGGCTCAAGTTATGCATCATACTTTTATATATAACTATTATATATGTTGCACCCATCAAAATGAATATTTTAGCTATGCCACACATTAAATGTTTAATGAATACGTACATCTTTCCCTGTCGAAATGTTGAAGGGCTTGTTAACATATTTTGTGGATGATATGTACTGTTTAAAAAGTAATTCCCAGAAATTTAAACTCATATTTTCTTTTTTTTTGGTACCAGGGATCAAACTCAGGTCCTTGTACTTGTGCAGCAGGCGGCGAAACCACTGAGCTAAATCCCCAGCCCAACTCATATTTTATTTTTAAAAGTTTTTAAAATAAAATTTCTCATTTAAAAAGAACTATGCCTGTAATCCCGGGGAGCTACTTGGGAGGCTGCGGCAGGAACCAGCCTGGGCAACTCAGCAAGTCCCTGCCTCAATATAAAAAAATAAAACAAATAACTTTACAAGCATTCATTGAACTAAGTGTTCATCTGGGGATGGGTGATACTGTTCACAAACATCCACAGGTACATTACACTGTTTCAAGACCTCAGTTATGCTTGGAGTGCTTATAAAAGTTAAGGAAAAAAAGCTCTTATTTGTGAAACACAGGGAGCCTTTTGAAAAGCAGGTAGTAGAGACAATGCCACTACTTTGATGGTAGTGTTTATGGACAAGACACACGTGTCATAAGCCTCTTTATTACACAACCTACTTTCTTTCCCTCCTCCAGCAGACTCATCAGCACTGCGCAGCATCAGCAGTGCAGCAGACACTAACCACTATTTCTGATTAGCAATGGCCAAGAACATGGGCAAACAATGAGTGAGTATGTACTAGAGAGAAATGACACGAAGGGGGTCTTCAACTTATAAGCTGCCGTCATCATGTTTAATGCTGGGTTTGACGTTCAAAGGGCAGTAAGCAGAGAAGGGAATGTGCAAGAAAAGTAGGGAGAGAAGAATGAAGGAGAACCCTGAAGCACAAGATAGAGCCCAAAAGGGCAAAGCAAATACCACGTCAGCCTTTCTGGCTCCGACTTTGCTGATGGTGCATATGCTGCAAAAGCCAGGCCCTTGGTTAAGAGCTAAGCACACTCCAGCTAGGACCTGGATGGGCTGAAAGAGCACTCAGGGGAGGATGGGCAGGTACAGACCTGACCACCACCTATATCAATGCGATGAACTAAAGGAACAACATGAATGAGCTATGAAGCAATGCTGCTCCTATCCTCAAAATTCTCTATGAAAATCTCACATAGCAAACTCCAGTTCTGGGAAATGTGGCTCAGATGACTCAAGGTGGCTTATTATAAAACCCATCTCTCTCACACACACACATCTTGAAAACAGCCAGCAAAATATACAACTTATAAGATAATAAATATTTAAATAGGTACTCAATAAAGTTTATATTCAGTGAAAGTACCCTTCAAGAATCAAAGCAGAATAAAGACATAATCTAATAAAAGCAAACATTATTTTTTTGCCAGCTGAATTTTAAGAAATGATAAAAATTTCTTTAGGCTAAAAGAGGATGATACCAGAAAAAAACTTGGATCTTCAAGAAGAAATTAAGAATCCAAAGTGTTCTAAATTAGTGGTTATACATAGTGAAAATGGCCATACTTCCAAAACTGCTATATAGATTCAATGCAATCCCAATTGAAATCCCAGCAGCACACTTCATGGACCTTGAGAAAACAATCCAAAAATTCATTTGGAACAAGAAGGGACCCAGAATAGCAAAAGCAATTCTAGGTAACAGAGACATAGCAGGGGGTATTACAACCCCTTACTTGAAACTATACTACAAAGCTACTGTGATAAAAACAGCATGGTACTGACAAAGAAACAGACCTGAGGACCAGTGGAACAGATTAGAAGATGCCAAAAATACTCCAGACACACTCAGCCACCTCATCTTTGATAAAGGAGCCAAACACCCTTACTGGAGGAAAGATAGCCTCTTTAATAAATGGTGCTGGGAAAATTGGGCTTCAACTTGCCAAAGACTAAAACTAGACCTATATCTCTCACCATGCACTCAACTAAAATCAAAATGGATTAAAGATCTAAATATTAAAACAGAAACACTGAACCGGCTGGAAGAGAGGTTAGGAAGAACTCTTGAAGACATTGGTGTAGGAAAAGATTTTATGACCAAAACCTCAGGTGCCCGTGAACTAGCACAATCGACAAGTGGGATCTCTTTTTACTAAAAAGCTTCTCCACAGCAAGAGAAACCACCAACAGTGTGAAGAGACAACCCACAATGTGGGAAAAAATTTTCACCAGTGGTCCCTCAGACAAAGGTCTACTATCTCGAATCTAAAAAGAACTTAAAAAAAAAATCAGACCTCCCAAATTTAAAGACCCAATCCAAAAATGGGCATCTGAAATGAACAGACATTTCTCACACAAAGAAGTAGAAATAGCAAATAAATACATGAAAAAATGTTCAACATCACTGGTCATTTAAGAGATGCAAATGAAAAACAATGCTGAGACTCCACCTCACCCCAGAAAGAATGGCTGCTATCAAGAAATCAACCAATAACAAATGCTGGCAGGGCTGTGAGGAAAGAGGAACCCTGCTCCACTGCTGGTGGGAGTGCAGCCTGGTGCAACCACTGTGGAAATCAGTATGGAGATACCTCAAAGAGCTAGGACTGGAAGTCCCATTTGACCCCGCTATTCCCCTGCTGGGTATCTTCTCCCCCAAATTAAAAGAATCATACCACAGTGATATATGTGCACCCATGTTCACAGCAGCACAGTTTGTGATAGCTAAAACTTGGAAACAGCCCAAATGCCCATCAACTGGAGACTGGATAAAGAAAATGTGGTTTTTAAAAAATAAAATGGAGTACTACTCAGCCATAAAATGAGAAATTAGAGACATTTATAGCTAAATGGATGGAAGTGAAATAAATAGGACACACGTGTAAATACAGAATAGTTTCTCTAGTGTGAGAAACTGAAAGTGTAAATAAGGACTAAAAGGTATAATAGATAATGTGAAATAGGAAGAAAAGGGGCAAAGGGGAAGGGGAAGTGGGAGGGGTAGGGGAAAGGAAAGAAGGGAATTGAATTAATATGAGAAAATGAAAAAGAGGAAACAAAGTCTTTGTAAATAGGGAGGGATGGAGGGGTTGAAGGGAGGGCAGGGGAAGAGGGAAAAATAAGAACGAAGAGAGTATGTAAAGGTGCAAATTTCCAATGATGAATGTCATTATATTGTATACCTAAAATGTACCAATAAAAGGATATACAGTTAAAAAAATAAATTAGTGGTTATAGTTGCACAAGTCTGAGAATTACCTAAAAATCACTGAAATGTATGCATACTTTAAAGGGTGAATGATATCTCAAAAAATGTAAGGTTAATTAAAAAAATAGCTAGGACTCACTCTGCCTAGCATGTATAAGGGGCCAGGTTCAATCACAGTACCTAACAAGGGTGGGGGTGGGGGGGAGGAAGGGGGGAGAAGGGAAGAGGGGAAGAGGGGGAGACAGAGATGCAGACACACACACACACACACACACACACACACACACACACATACAGGGAGAGGAATAAACAGTAAATATGCAGAAAAAATGATAAATACTGTAAGTTCTAACTTAAAATCTAGGACAGAAATGCAGATTAATGTTCAAATAGGATCACAGATATTTAAAGAGTAAGCCAAAAATCTTAAAAGTAATAAAGTCTGGAAAATTCACCTATAGAATGGGAGAAAGCATATGCACACTTTTAATCTGACAAGGGATTAGTATCCATGATATATAAGGAACTCAAAAAACTCAACAACAAAAAACCTGCAGATAACGCAAGTAAAAAGGGGCAAGTGATCTGAGTAGACATTCTCAAAAAGAGGTAGACACATGAAAAAGTGCTGAACATCACTAGTCATCATGGAAATACAAACAAAAACCACGTAAGTGCCAGCTGTTTATTTAAAAAGAGTAACAAATGCTGGCAAGGGGTTGAAGCAAAAGGAACCCTTCTACACTACTGAAAAGTACATGTAGAAAGTACACCTATTGGGGTGAACAGCATGGAAGTTCCTCAAAAAATGAAAAGTAGGGCTATCATATGATCCAGCAGTCCCATTTCTGGTTATTTATCCAAAGGAAATGAATTAGTTTATCACTGTGGAATTAATCAGTACCAAAAAGACAGCTGTAAAACTATAAAATCCTTACAGATTAAACTGCACACTTCTAAATAACAGGAGAAATAAAGAAGCCTCTAGAAAAATAAAAAATACTTTTAGCTAAATGAGAATGAAAATACAGTTTGTCAAAATTTATGTTATATAGAGAAACCAATGCTTAGAGGAAAACGTACAGTAGTGATTCCATCCAGGCTCGGTGGTGCACACCTCTAATCCCAGCACCCAGAGAGGCTGAGGCAGGAATACTACAAGTTTGAGCCCTGCCTGAACAACTTAAGGAGAAAAATCAACAAAACCAAAAAGTGGACCTTTGCAAAGATAATAAATTTCATGAATGCCTACATGTTAAGTAACTGTACTTCTGGGGCCAGGGATTTAGCTCAGTGGTTCCACCACCTGCCTCGAAAGCACAAGGTCCCGAGTTCGATCCCTGGTACCAAAAAAAAAAAAAACCCCACAAAACTGTACTTCTGTACACGTCAGGTCCATTTCCATCAGCTCTCTTCATTTTAACTTTTTATGTAGGTGCTATTTGGTATGAATATTACTTTTTAATGAATATATTAATGTCATGTATGCCAAAACAATCGACTTGCAAAATTTAATATTTGTGTATTGAAATCTACTCAGACCCAAATTATTGTTGTTGCCTCTGTTTATCCTTCCTGACATCTGACCATTAAACCTCTGTTCACTCTTATTTTTTCCAGTTTTCAGTGTACTTTTGTTTTAGGGGAAGCCCTTATAAGGAGCAATCTAGGTGTATTTTGTTCTTAACCCAATCTGAGAACTTTTAAAGTTTCAACTATTAACATTTCATGCCGTAACTAAAGTTGGTTTTGACAGCTGTCTGTGCTCTTTTTTAGCCTCAGTACAATGCCTCATGACCAAAAGAAGACAGTAATTATAATGTTTTACTATCAGAATATCTAGTGGATATATGGAACACATCTTTCTTTGACTGAAGTTTTATTTTATTTATTTATTTATTTACTTACTTACTTTGGTACCGGGGATCAAACTCGGGACCTTGTGCTTGAAAGGCAGGCACTGGAACCACTGAGCTAAATCCCTGGCCCTGACTGAAGTTTTAAATGAGCCATTATTTGAGTGTGAAGAAAAACATCAACATGAAGCTACCTAGAAACCTATTTTTAGCCTTTCATCTCTCTTGTTAGTATTCCTGTTACGTGAAATAATAATAATAATTAACATCTGCGTAACTGCCATCAATCAGTCTTCAGGCCAAAATCTCAAACAAAAAGTAGAAAGTCATGACTCAGTCGACAAGCTCTGTGTGACACTTCACAGAGGATTTTGACACATCTTACAGAAATGTGTCCCCAACCCAAGTTCCACTGTTAACCATGAATATTCTCCATCTTCTCACCCGCCTCAAATTCTCCCCTCCTTCTCTCCAGTCCATTTTCTTGTTCTTCTCTTTTCCTTACAGAGGTAATCCACTTCCAAAATTCTAACTAAACTCTGAATTCCCAGACATACACATTCATTCTTGGTCTCACTCTCCAATCTTAATGCTGTATTTCTAAGCCCTTGGACAATTCTATCTGGAATTAAACATTACCCAAACCAGCTATAATCTTTCACTTTAAACTTTCTCCCAATATTTTCAGAATAAAATAACAGTCCTTATTTCTTGACAGTACCTATAGAATTCACATTCTTTTCTTTGTTGTCCTTTATCTTCTTTAGTTAAATGCCCGTGACTTAACACTTACACAGTGCAATAATCTCTTAAAAATAAGATTTTTTTTCCACACTCTTCTCCCTGAAAGTCTATACCAACAAAACGTGAAAAGGTGCAGTTACCTCAAGCCATGTGCTTACTTCAGGGTTCTGGCAAGTACATAAGCAAACCCAGGAGCTGCCCTTTTAAGGAGATGCACTACATTCACAAGCCACCTCTCCAGTGTTTGCACAGAGTTTCCATGCACCATGGATTCCTGGCTTCTCCAGGCAGCACATCTTCCTGCACTTCACTACTTCGCTTTTCTCACATTGTTCTCCCCTTCTTAAATGTCACATTTCCATTATTTCCAACCCTATACTTCTCCCGATGTATTTTTGTTTTCCACAGGTCTTTCCAAACCCAGAAAGTTCATGCCTGAGAAGTAGAGCTAAATTAGCCTTGGCATAAAGGCAAAGAAAAAAGAATACAAGAGAAAGAAAAAGAAAAACTCCAGTAGAAGAACAGGCCTATATAAAGGACTTATATAAAGGGTACTAAAAATGATAAGTATATTGTATTTTCAGCCACTTTAAAATATACTCGACATCAAAATATAATCACTATGCATTGTGATGCATATTAAATTGTAAAAATAAAATATAAAAATAACATCAAAAATGTTTAGGAAAAGAAGATAATGATACCGTAAAGAATGGAAGGGGGAAACAGAAATATGTTGTGGTCTTTGATGGGCGTAAGTAGACTGTGATAATGTAAACATGTATATTGCAAACTCTAGACACAATCTTAAAACAAAAAGACACACAGTTCATTAGACAATAGAAGGTAAAAGCAAAATCATAAAAATTCTCAATAAATCATAAAAGTGTAGACAAGAGAAATAGCAAGATGATATATTTAAAACTATGTCAATAGGCTACACATTGTATTTCACTAAAAATCAATTACCTAAGAATAAGAAAAAAGAACAAACTACATGGTGTCTAAAAACTACCACTTTAACCGACAAGTTAATAGTAAAATGAAGAGAAAAATGTATCACACAAAATTTTTACAAAGCTGAGCATTTACATCAGTATCAAAGGAAGATTTTGGAAACAACAATGCCATGGATATTGAGAATGCAGAAATAGGTAACTTTACCAAGAAGACGCAATCATCTTCAATCTAAATGAGAATGCAGCTGATAATGAAGCTGAGGTGTGGCTTGGTGGTACTGTGTGCTTGCCTAGCAGAATATGCAAGGCCTTGGCTTCCATCCCCAGCAGTGCAAAACCCAAACCATCAAATAACAGTACCATTAAAACACATGAAAAGTTGAACAAATTCATAGTCATAATGAAAGGTTTCACCAATCTTTGTTAGTAACTGATAATACAAGCAGACAGAAACTCAGGATACAGACTGTGAACTACACTATTAGCCATCTTGACAGGACATACTTTTACCTTAAGGGAACCATCTTAGGAGGAACATGTCAAACATTAAAAGCAGAACTTATATACCAACATAAACCATTTTCTGAACCATAAACCAAATCTTGATAGTTTCAAAAGAATTAAAATGATATTCTCCAACCACAAGAAAATTAAGCTACAGAATAGCTTCAAAATTCATATACTTGAAAATTTAAAAACACTTCTAAATAAACATCAAATTAAGAAGGAATCAGAAAGGGAATTAAAATATTTTAAATGAATATATATCAAAATTTCACAAGAAACTTTTAGTAGTAAGTGCATATGTTAGTATAAAAAAAGGTCTCCAAAACATTACTATAGTGCCCACCTAAAGAAACTAGAAAAAGAGCAAAGTATACTCAAAAACAGCATAAATAATAAAAGGCAAAATAATGAATTTCAGCACAGGAAAACAATAGAGAAAAAAATCAACAAAACCAATAGTTCTTTTAAAAAATGTAGTAAGTGATAAACATCCAGCCAGACTGATCAAAAAAGAGAAAACACGAATTACCAGTATCTTCAATAGCAGACAGATCATCAAATACAGATACTGCAAATATTACAAGAGACATCACATGCATTTCCAAGCCAGTAAATCAGAAAACTTAGGTTAAATTCCTTGAAAAAAACAATATTCCAAAACTTATTCCTGAACACATTATGACAACATCCCCATTACTATTTTAAAGAAATTGAATTCTTCGTTAAAACCTCTGGCAAAATCAAAATTCCATGTCTAGGTAAGGTCACTGGTAAATTCTACCAAATCACTGAGCAAGGAAGATGATAGATTCTATAAACCAATGAGGAGGGAATGCTCCCTACACCTTGTTTATAAAAGGCAAATGTGATCCTGAAATGAAAATCACATAAGTACATAAACTCAGTAATCTAGAGACAGAATTTCTTCAAGAGGTATAATGAAAATCTTCATAATATCAGATTTTATAACATCTTTAAATAATTTTAGGCTTAGAGAACATTTACAAAAATAGTACACAGTTACCACATACACCTTACTCAACCTCACTGAAAATTTAACATCCTACATAGCCATTCTGTAATTATCAAAACTAAGAAATTAACATCAATGCAATAATATTAGCTAACCTACCATTACCAACTTAGAGTTCACCATTTTTTCCCACTAATGCCACTTTTCTATTCCAGGATTTAATCCAGGACCCCACACTGTAGTCACCATGCCATCTTACTCTCCTCTAGACTGTGAAAATGCCCCCACTGTTCTCTGCCAATTATGAATGAGACTGACAGTTCTCTGACCAGGTATTTTGAAGAATGTCCCTGTGTGGGTTCATGTTCCTCAGGCTTTCTCATGATTATCTTGAGGTTATCATTTTGGAGAAGAGTTCTACACAAGTGTTATTCTCTCCTCAGCACATCACTGGTGGGCTACATGGTGTCAGGATATGGTACTGCCAGTGACGTAAACCTTGGTCACTTGGTGAAAACACTGCCTGCAGAGCGTCTCTAGTGTAAGGTAAGTGACTGACCGTGCCACTCGTGACGGAGTGTTCTACCCCTGGGCTATGTCTCCAGCCCCAGGCATTGTTTTTATCTTTGTAAACAAGAGTTTGGGGCAGATACCTGGAGACTATGCAAATCTCCTCTCAAACCCAGACTACTCATTTTAGCATTCAGGGGCAGACCCGGCAGGCACCAATTCTTACTTTGTTGTCCTAGGGGTGGATTCTCTACTTCTCTTACTCCTTCTATCTTTAACTGGAACTCATCTTTAAAGAAGACATGTCCCTTCCCAGTATTACTTTTTTCAATCATTTATTTATGAAGCATGGGCTTGTGGGTGATTATGTTATTCTTTGGATAATAATCTAATACTGTATTTATTGTTACTGAAATTGTTCCAGCTTTTGCCACAAGGTTGACTCCTTTCTATCTGACTTTTTTAAAAAAGCTCTTCTGAACTTTCTGGCATCACAAAATACTTCAGGCTTATCTTTTATTTTCTCCTTATGAGCCCCTAAATCAATCACTTCATCAAGGAGCTTGGGTTCCTTTTACTGGTGCACGAAATTTAGAAACCTATACCTGGCTGCTAGATGTGCTCATTAACTACTGTAGCTCATTAGCTAAACTACCATTATCAACTTTATTTATAGAGTTCACCATTTTTGCCACTAATGCCATTAACATCATACTTAACATTGAACTTAATGGAAAAACATGCTTTTCTCTCCAATTTCAGAAACAAAGTCAGACTGTTCACTCTCACTACTTGTATTCAACACTGTCTTAGTTGATATAATAAGACAAAGAAGAAACAAACTGCGTAAAGATTTAAAATGAAGTAAACATATTTCTATTTATAGAAGATTATGATCATCTATGTACAGAATCATAGGTAATCATCTACCAAAAAGAATTCTACAACAAGTGAATTGTCCAAGTTTACAGAATATAAATTGATATAAAACACTAGTTGTATTTTTATACTCGCTGCAGGTGAAAATAAAACTTAAATACCATTACATCAGATGATATGCAATACTTAATGATAGACCTAACAAAACATGTGCAAGATGTAATCACTGAAAATTAAAAAACATTACTAAGAGAAATTAAAACCAATGGAGATACACTGTGCTTACAGATCTGAAGGCTCATTGTTAAATCATTAGATTTAAACCACACAAAAAAAATCCTAGCAGGTTGACAAACTGAGCATAAAATCGATATGAATCTTAGAATTTACCTAGATGAATTCATACTAGATTTCCTGAAAGAGAATTTTAAAGCCTGATGGCACTGAAATGACTTAAGTGTTATGTGGGAGCCCAGCAAATGGCCTTGCCCATTCTTCAAAGGAGGCACGAAGCAAACCAGAACTGGGGTCTAGATTTTAGTTCTGTGCTGTGAGTAGTGATCACCCTCCTTGCAATTAAAGTTAGTTCACTTTTTTTTTTTTTTGCCTAGAGAGAGATTTAGATCTCCCTTAAAGATACCGGCAACTCCAGATGTCTTTCTGCCACAACTTTTAGAAAAATGGTCCATAATTATGTAATCAATCAATGAAAATAATAAATCTCCCAACACATTAATAAAAGCCATAAAATACCTGGTCTTAGAGATGAACTGACCACTCGTGAATAAATTACAGATTTTAAAGATATAAGGATCCAGTAAAGATGTTCAATTTCATAAATTACTTCCTAATTTACACTGTCCAAAGAATGAGAATTTTAACTGAATTCATTAAAATAGCTACCAGTGTCAGACTGGTTCTTTTCATTTATTTTTCTGTGATATGATACAAATCCAACTACCACATTTTCCTAGCTTTCTAGAAAGAGACTCAAGATATGAAGGCACTGCTATAATGCTGAAACCAGCGCCTCGTCTGATAAGCAGGACCCCTCAAGTCACCTGGTGCACAGTACTGTTCATGGAAACTCTACACTTTGTGGTTGTATTTCTTTATGCAAGATCCTTTACACCTTTGCTCAAATTAAGGGGCTTTTACAATTTTTTTTAATCATTTTAAACAATTAAACTAATTCCTCCACATACACAACCTGCAGGCGTTGTCTTGGGAGCTCCTCTCCACCCAACTTGCAGACTCTTCTGACTCCATTCACCCCAGGTGGCTGACCACTTTAGGTGTGGCAGCCTAGTGGAGGGGCCAGGACAAGCCTTGCTTCTTCACTACTAGGCTGGCTGGATTCTCAGAGCTTTTTCTCCAGGCCAAACTATCATTTACCATGAAAAGCTGAACTGTAGTAAGGAAACCACCACAAGAATGAAAAGGTGTGCCCCTAAAGTTGGCAATACCATATTGATGCCTGAATCACTGTCTATTAAATAAGTGGTTTCTTTCTTTGATTCTGACCCAGATATTACTTATGGAGATACAGCAAGGCCTTGCTCTTTCCCACGTCCCTTTGAGCTGTGCTGACATAGCTCAGGAGGGGCTTCCTAAGGTACGCATCCATGTCATACAGACCATGAGCGATGATCTAAACCGGATGTCAGACTGTGTATATGTATTTAATAGACATTTAGGTCATTTAAGAATTATCACAGGCTTCTCATAAGAGTTGTAAGAAGCTAACACCACAGCTCTTGAATGTAAAATAGAAACTCAAAATATGTGAGACTGGTTGCCTTGAAGCTTTGAATACAAGGGTTAAACATGGTGTAACTATTTTAAATGCTTAGTTATAAGAAATGGGTAGGAAATTTGCTATATTTCCAATAGCAACAACATAATGCAAAAATGAAATACTTGTGTTCCTCAAAACACATAGCATTCCATCTCTATTTAGAGCTAACAGAGAATAGCTGGTATAAAACCCTAAAAAAATGTGGATAAATATTTCAGAGAATGAATATTAAGGAAAGCTAAAATAACTGAAATGGATGGACTAACAAAAATAACTAGATAAAAATTCTAAGTAAATTGGGCAGGGGATTTAGCTCAGTGGTTCTGGCCACTGCCCTGCAAGCACAAGGACCCGAGTTCAATCCCCAGTACCAAAAAAAATTCTAAGTAAATTAATGAATTACTAAAAATTTCATATTAAAATTTTGTACAAGCATTTAAAAATCAAAATATCAAAATCACTGCTGGCACTAACAATATTTGAAATACTAAAAATGTAAGAAGATGGAACAAATGCAATGACTTCATGTCCTAAATTCAAGTATAAATCACAAAAGTAAGAGCAAGTAACAAGATTATAGTAAAAAATAAAGACGTAATTGGTAACATCTATTTTGTAGGCACTAAAGTTCTATTTCAAATGAGAAGTCTAAGATAATAAAGTTATTATTACTTTGTTAAATATAAAAACTACATTTCTTTAAAATCCTTTCACAATGAGGATTTGGATATATTAAAGTGTTTGCTTTAAAATTAAAATTCTTAAAGTTATAATTGTTTTGCTAGTTTTTCCTGAAGAAAAATGTAACATTAGGTATATTTCATTTTTTTCAGTTAAAGAAAAAATGAGAGGCGAACTACCAAATTGCTAAGTGGGAAAAAAAGAGATTAATTCTTTGAAAACAATGAATACAATTTCAAGAGGCATTTGGGGAGTACAAATGATAAATAAAAATTTGGGCTAAGAAGTTCAATAGTCACCTAAATGTCACAGTAAAATGGAAAATATCACTATATCATTAAATTTATTCACTTAAGTTTTTGCTATAAATTCCTTTTAGCAGAGTAGCCAAAATATATACATACCATGCCATAAATACATCCTACCTTTTTATCATATACATCTTGCCAGTTTACTCCAGAGAAGAAACTGTGTCTCATAATTTCTTTTGCATCATCTGGTCCTCCACCAAGGCTATGAGGACAAAAATTAAATTAAATGAATATAAAACATTTATATCAAACCAATGGGTTAAATTTTTTGTGAAAGTGTAATTTTCTGAGTAATAAATAGTTCTTGAAATACTCAGAAAAATAAAAAGCTTTTGCTGTAGGATCTCATTTTTCTAATGTCCTATGAACAAGAATTAGCTTCAGAACAAATGGAAAAGAGTAGAGATTTTGCAGACAGACCTGAAAAAAGCAACCACTTTTGGTACTTAGGAGAGATACTGTAAGGAACAAGAAGTTTTACATTAGTTTTGCAAAGTCAGAAATAACACAGGCAGCACCTAGCAGACAATGCTAGCTATCAGCATTATCAATTCTCCAAATTAGCTTCCTTTTTTAATGACTCAAGTCAAAAGGTACCCTTGTCAATATAAATTAGGAACAATTAAAGCTCACTGGAAAATAATTTATGAAGTAATGTTATAAACTTAAACTATTTCCATATCTCAAAAGAATTCCACAGAAACACCAGTCTACATGATATTACAATGTGATCTGCTTTGCAATTTGCAATATGCAATGTGAATTAAAAAGTTTAAAAATACTCCTCTCTCCCTCCTAGTTTCTGAAGACATTCTTATTTACTTAAATAATATATGGCACAATATAAAATTCAGGTGTTTTCTAATATAGTCCATATCAGACAATTAGAAAAAACATAGAAAAGCAAGAGGGAGGAAGGGATGGAAGGAAGAGAAAAAAATAAGGAAAAAAGAGGAAAAGAAAGTAAAGGAAACCTATACAATCTGAATTTAGCATATCACACTTTCTTTGGACTTATTCACAGAAATTATGTGAGCTGATAACATAACAAGCTCTCTGGGAGAAATTATATACATACATAATTTTACTATAAATTTTACTGATACCAAGGATATGAAGAACAACATTTATAAAGATTAATTTAGTTAATGGATTCTCACAGGAACTGTTGCTAATTTTTGCTGAACCACAAAAGCCAACTATGGATTCACATGGCTTCTAATTAGTTCTGACATGAACACTGGTTGATATTTTTGTTTAAAGTCAAAGACGAGGGCCAGGGATGCAGCTCAATGGTGCCACATCTGCCTGGCTAGCACAAGGTCCTGAGTTTGATCCCTGGTAACACACAAAAAAATTTAAAAATAAATAAAAAATAAAAAGTCAAAGATGAAAGTGATACAACAGAAATATTTGTCAAACTTTACTTGTTTGTCATTTATGTGAGTAAATTCCTTGTTGAATGGCTGATAGTTGTGGAATAGACAAGGAATCTACTTGTGTGCCATTTACAATGTAATCGGTGCAGACACAACAAACTTCTAAATTTCATATGCCCCATTAATGCTTTCTCAATGATTTATTTTTTTAGCATGGAAATTTTTTTTTGTTTTGCATTAGTAGGTTTGCCACACATAATAAAGACATTCGCTGTGGGGAGCTGGTACACGTACATATCCCATCTTAATCCTTTTTACTTCCCCTCCTTCCCTTCCATCTCTAGATTGCCTTCCCATCCCCAAAAGATCTACCTATTTCCTATCGACTTTAAATTATTTGTACTACACTTTGGGTTTCTCATATAAGAGAAATAATATTACATTTAAACTTCTGTGACTGATTTATTTCACTTTAGCATTGGTCTCAAGGTGCATCCATTTTTCTACGAAAAAACTCAAATTTAACTTCTTTATGGTATTAGTCTGCTGTGTTTTATATATATATATATATATATATATATACACACACATATACACACACTACATTTACTTTATCCATTCACCTATTTCTCCATCACCTTCTTAAGTATAACAATCAAAACAAGAAATCAAACAGGTGTGTAGTACTGGCCAGTTTTGGCAATGTAAAAACTCCCCCTATGGCCAATTTCAAGCTATCATAGTAGTTATCTATAATTACATATTATTTTCATAGAGACATAACCTCAGGAACATAGGTAATAGTAAAATGTAATAAAATTCTTAGGAAGTGGTGAGTTTTGAGTATTTATTACCTTTGCTTTACTATTCATGACTTATTTTGTGTACAGAATGCATCAAAAAAAGGAACACATCAGGCAAAGAAAAATTTGTATAAATATTTTAATACTAAATTTATTGAGACTTGAGATTAATACAAATTACCTTTGGTCTCTACAATTACAAGAGGTGCTCAAAGTGGGGGCCATTAGCTTCCAGATATTTATTAGTATAGCAAACTGCTGAAGTGTGGATACATTTTTGTGGCAGACTCTGTATTTATAAAATTTAAGTTTTTACAATGTCTTGTATTAAGCATTCAGCTCACAAAATTCCTAAAACTTTAACAACTAATTACTAACTCTAACACACCATTTGGTAAGAAGAAAATCAGCCACTGAAAATACAGTCTAATGAATTCTGATTATTATATATAAGAAACTGACACACTGTCAGGATGGGAAAGAAACAGTCAGCTGACGCCCAAGTATCTGTGGCGATAAGTGGTTCCCACAAGCAGGTCTCCTACTCTGAGTTCTACACAGAATTCTTTCAGTGAACCACCTGTCAGACAGGAGTTTCCGATGGATCAGATCATAACAGTGGCATTCATACGTGGAAACTTCAGCCTGCCAATTCTGTATTTAGTTAATGCTTAGCATTCTGGTCACCACCCTCACTGTTCTTCATCCTATTTCAAGTTGTGCTTTTCTCCCCATAGTAGACTGCAAACTCCTTGGAAGGTGAAGATCAGTACTAGAGGATCCAAAATGCTTGCTAAAAGCAGAAACACCTAAATACATGCTTCTAAAAAGAATTTAACATTTCAAAGTAAACATCAAAGGAGTCTGCATAAAAAAAAAATCAATCTATCCTACTTTTTTACACTTACATTATAGGTTTTATTGTTTATAGCTTTCTGGCAGATAGCCTGGAATACTGTTTGCATTTGAAGTATGCTTGAGATGATGCATGGGGACTAGACAATCATAATCATTTTATAGACAAAACCTTTGAATCCAGGCTCAGCTATTCATTTTCATGTGAAACTTCAGTACTCAAACCTCAATAGTTTGGTTCTGGATGTAGCCACCATCTTTATCAAATATATATAGTGCCATCCATGATTAGTGTGCAAAGCTTCAGATTACAATCTTCAATTGCCATTTCAGAAACAGAGACATTCGTTAACACACACTTCTCCACAAAGCGTGAAATTGTCAAAAATTTCAATGTCAGTGGCTCTCCAATATAAATTTAAGACGCTATGCTTTGAACTGAGTTATTTATGTCTAAGAATATTAAAGTCCAATATGAAAATGACCAACTAAATCCTTAGAGCCTATGGATTTTCTTTTTCTTTTCTTTTCTTTTCTTTTTTTTTTTTTTAGCACTAGTGATTGAACCAAGGGCCTTCTCACTGGGCTATATCCCCAGCACATTTTATTTGTATTTCAAGACAGGGTCTTGCTAAGTCAGTAACTTGCCTATGCTGAACTTGCAATCCTCCTGTCTCAGCCTCCCAGAGTGTTGGCATTACAGGCGTGTGCCACCATTCCCATCTTTGGATTCTTTACTATTAGCAACACCATACAATTCCTATCTTCTTAGTGTACTGAATGCAGCATGAGGTCATGCTTTTCCTATAAACTCTACATTGGAAGATAAAGAAGGGCTAATGGAATCCTAAAGTAACGGTGAATAAGAAATAAAAGCAAAATAGCCAACTCTTTAGTTGACAGCAATTCATTAAAGAATACCAAAAACTTCAGGTAGTATTTAAGGTTATTAATAGGAAAAATAATGAAGTAGACTATAATATTTTCTTTAGTTATGTTTCCAAAGACTTTTCAGTGTCCTCGACTGGCTTTCTCTTTTGTCTCCCTCTAAACTTTTGATGCCCAGGATTCTATAGAAGGCCTTCTTCTCCATATATTCTGATCCTTGCCACTTTTTTCTTGCCTCCAGCTCCCTGTAAGATGTTCATGGCTCCCAAATCTATATATTCAGTCACTATGTTTCTTTTAAGCATGGCTGTGTCATTTTTAACTAATCTGACATTTTCAACCAGGTTTTTCATAGAAATCTCCAACCTGGCATATTAGAAGTTACTATCAACATCAGCCCCAACTCCTACATGAGCCAGCTCAAGTTCTCCAATACCCTAGACAGAGATAATAATTTCAATAGCAATTTGCACAGTTTGGCCAGAATATCCATGAATATTTGCTTTGTGTCCCTCATTATTCCGTGAATTTCTAGAGACTTATTCATCTTGTTCTTCTTTGTTTTCCCTATATTTTAATGCAGCAGTGAAGGGGCTTGATACATTTATTATAAAAGAAAGTATCAGATGATTCAGAATACCACATCTTTTCTTCAGAACACCACCATTCTGACTGGAGATACATACTACCAGGCCAATATCATTCTAGAATTCACCTCCCATTTACTCAATAGTTCCTAAACACCTACTGCATGCTAGTGCTATGGACGAGGTAGGCTTGGGGAAATAGTAAGCAAATGAATGGGACACAGACACGAACATCATAGAATTCTGCTGTACCAGCCATTAGATCAAGAGGGCAACAACAGAAAAGGTGGCCACAGCTGCATGGAGGAGTCAGAAAAGCACAGGATTAAAATTTATTGCCCTTGACACTGAGCCCAATATTAGAGCCCAAATCAAACAGATAAAATGAGAAACATAAGTTTCCTCACCAGACTAAATGGAACACAATTTCAAAATCTGAACAACTGCAGAATGAATGCACTGTAAATAAGGTAAGTAAGAGATACCAAATAAGCCACAAGAAACTTGCTTTCTACCTTGTTCCCCCTGAACTTTCTGTGAGAGCTGGGGCAAATCACTTAAATCCTCTCCAGGCCTCTGTTTCCCACTCAAAAAGAAATGTGAATAGTATCTACCCCATCTGCTATACAAAGCTTTTGAAAAGCAAGGTAGATCAAAGATGTCAAAGTGTCCTGAAAAAGAAACCAAAAATCATTTTACAAATATAAGGTCACACCTCAGCTGTTAGGATTACCAAACACCTTTGTGGAATGGTTCCTCACAAAATAAAGAATGGTATTTCTTATTATGTTTGTTTACTTCTGCTGAAGGTACAGTCACATTCCTTATAAATTTAAAGGCTGGAAACATGCAATAAAGCACTTCTAAAGTACATAAAGCCCATATATCAGGATTCATTTATTTCTTCACTTGTTGATTCAGTCTGTCAATAAATACTTGTTGAACATCAATCATAAATAAACACTCTAACAAAACAGTGTGTGAGGAGTTATGGACAATTCAGCAACACATGAAAATCATCTATCTTCCAGATGCTTAGGATTTAATCGAATTTCAAAGAAATTCACAGATGAATTTCACAGAAATACAATAGATCTCTAGAGATGGGAGGGTCCACATATTCATATATAAGGTACATTTTCATTTCACATGATTTACATAAGGTATGTATGTATGTCAAGATGAACAAAGAATACTGTGGCTTCCAAGGGCTGGAAAACTCTAGGTCATAGCTTTAGTTAAAAAAAAGAAATACAATGTGTAAAAGGTCTTTTTAAAAATTGTTCTGTTTTTTTCTTTGTTTTCAATCCTTTCAGTCATGCATGGAAAATAGAGAATAATATTTTCAGATGACAAAAAAATAAAAAAATATGTTATCATAGGTTGGAAGTTGGAGGAAAGAACAGAAACAGGTCTATTCTTTCTACAATGTAAATCACCAGAAATATAAAGGCCCTCCTGGGCCCACAAGGTCAAGCAGCTGTGCAACAAAGAAACTGTTCGCTCATAATGAAACTCTCAAAGTCTTTAGCGGTTAAATCTGCATAAAATTTCCAAGTCAGGAAACAGTTGATAAAATTTTTTAAATGTTCTATATTATATAGTTAAAAATAAGTCAGTATTCTCAGTGAGAGGATGTCTACATCAAACACATTACTTCTTGGAATTAAAGTCGAAATAATTTCCATATCACAACTTATAGTCACATTTATCAGTAACTGAGTGTTGAGGCTTACCGTTTATTTGGATCCTTTATCAAGAGCCCTGAAAGCAATGATTTTGCATCTGAAGAGAGTGTTCGAGGAAATTTAATGTCTTCCATTAATATTAATTCAAAAAGCTTCTCATGGTCCTGGTTGTAGAACGGTAACCTTCCGCACATCATTTCATACATGACAACCCCCAGACCCCACCAGTCTACTGCTCGGCCATAGTCGTTATCTTCTAACACCTAAAATGAAATCAGCAAAACGATTAATCATTACATACTAATTTTAAAGCACTATTCATTAGACATAAGGGTTTTACATAAAAAATGCATCCCAATTGGAAAGCCTACAGTCAGTCTGAGATCTTAACCTCTAAACTATGAAGCATTCTACAAAAGGTACAAATCACACCAAATATGTGGAATATTCAACATATATCCAGAAATGGTCTTTGTTAAAAAAAAAAACAAAAAACAAAAAACAAACCTGTGATACAAAAAAACAAAAAAGAAAAACACAACCCAAGTAAATAAGTATATAGGAATAAAATGAAAAATGTTAGCATATTTGCATATTTTCTCTTAGGTCTACTTAATCTTTCATCCTGAGCCCACTAACGTTGACTTTAAGTAACAATTTAAAGCTGGACTGTGGTGACTATGGGACATGCAATGCACCTTACACATTCTTGCTTTAAGACCTAAGTAAAAAAAAGAAAGTTGTAATACAAATCAGCAAAAGATAGGAGTAACAAACAATGTAACAATGGGGAGTACAAGGCATGACAATCATTAAAATAAATCTGAAAACTTCTCTGGGCCCCCATATTTTTAAGCTCAGAAAATAATTAATGAAGCAAATATAAGGCTTATTGTTTGGTTTGTAATAAACTTTAGTATCCAAAGCCTCAGTAACTCAATAAAATTTTTATTAAAGACAACAAAAACTATGTACTGGTGTATGTCCTTATATTTGTTTCCCAAAATACACTGGATGCAAAATAAATTCAGTAAAAAAATAGTATGAAAGTATCAGTTTGGTTATATTACAGCAACCTGTTTACATTGCAACATGGCAACTTACATATGCCCCAGGTAAAACTTGGTTTCTCGTTCAATGGGATATTTCTCAAATTCCAATATTTTACTTTGGAATTGCAAATTCCAATATTTTATTTTAAATAATTATTTGAATAATCTTAATGCTTACTTTATTTGATCCTCTCAAGCTTTGGGAAAAACAGATCAACAAAACCACAGGCATGAATTTCATCGAATAAAAAAGACATATATATATAACATGATATAATAGAAAATTTGATAACAAAATTGTCACGTTCCAAACTCTTTTAGATTGGATTAGTCAAATACTTTATGGAAGATTATGTCACTGACTGTTATTTAAAATTTACTAGCAATTTCACAGAATTGCAGGTGATATTTTTGACAGTTACTTTATGGTTACCTATAAATACTATGAAAGGCCACTTTGGTAGACAGGAGATTTTAAAATGAATAAAATTTCAAGGAAAATCCATGTTACTTAAAGATCTATTCATAGAATACTATGAAAAGATTTTTAATTCAATACTGTCAATGTTTCACACACAGAAAAGCCTAGGAACTGCACTGGTAAACCACGGGAAGTGCACTTATTGTTTTTCCAGGAATCTTTTGTTAATCACAAACTAAAGAAAATATTTTCTGGAAGACAGCAAATTCTAGTTTTCATCATTGGTCAAAAATATTTCAATTTTCAATTTGTTTGTAGTAAAATAAGAACTAAATAAAAACAAGATAACATAAAGGAGCATAAAGAATTCTACATCATATATTCTTATGTTAAAAGAGATGCTGTACACACCATTTTAAAGTCACAGTAACTTTTTGTTTAACTTTTTTTTTTTTTTGGTACCGGGGATCAAACTCGGGTCCTTGCGCTTGCAAGACAGGTGGCGGAACCACTGAGCTAAATTCCCAGCCCCAGTCACAGTAACTTTTGACCACTGAGGATCCAGCCTGTGGCCAGTTAGGAGAATGTACTGTCTGTGGGCCATTATCTAATCGATACAGCTTTTTAAACTAACAGCAAAGGAGAAAAGTCTAATCTTTATCGGCATTCCTATAACACCAACAAAACAGTGGCATACACAAAAAGGAGCCAAATGTGGTTTTTAACCTCTTTTTCTCATAAAACCATAAAAAGCATAAAAGCTGGATTAACTGCCTCCCAAACCCACATTTCACCAGCCGGGTTCTCATCCCCAGCTGGCAAAACTGGCAATCCTTTATTTTTGTTTAAATACCTGGTGTGCAGCCAGAAGGGAAAGTGAGTACATAGAAAGGTTTTTGTTTTTTTTTTCATTTTTGAAGGGAAATAACTGAAAAATAAAACTGTATTAAAAAATCTGTTTGATAAAATATATTGTATTTAGCTTTGTAAAATGAACACTGATTCTCAAACTGGTTTTGCTTCTGAACATACATGCTTTGATTGATACACTGATGTACAATGCTATAATTAAAACTGTTTGCGGTATCACTTTGGAGTGAACAATACTGATGTACTGTATTGTCTTACTGACATGTAACTGTAAGCACTGCTGAGGAGAAAATATCCTAACAACTAAGCCGCCCTCTCTACTTTAAAGGATTTTCCTATCAATTAAAAAGAAATTTTTTTTTTCTTTTTGTTCACCTCCTACCTTCAAACAGCTGTAAGGTGAAATACAAGAAATAAAAATACAGGTGATTACAATATTCTGCATGTGGATATATAATATACAACATGTTCCCACTGTTCAGATATCCTTTCTATCTCCTTAAATCTTAACGATTTTAAAACACAATACTGTGAAATCCTTTAGAAATCCAAAGTCAAATGATTGCAAATCCAACAGCCTTTTTTTTGGTACCGGGAATCAAACTCGAGTCCTTGCGCTTGCGAGGCAGGTGACAGAACCACTGAGCTAAATCCCCAGCCCTCCAACAGCCTTTTTCATACTACTTTTGGAAGATAATTCTCCCTTACTCAAAGCATTTCTTTTTCTAAAATTATAGTAACACAGAAAATATACACTTTTTAACGTAAGAGTTGTGACTCATAATTTTTTTTCCCTAGTAAAAAAGCTAGGTTATTTCACGATTATTATAAAGGCTGAGACAAGGACGTGATAAATGGTGATGTAAAGTAGAAGCACAACAATGATAAAGTACATTTTAACTCCACTAAAACATAACATAATTTGTATATAAATACGGGTCAAACATATTCCTGGAGAAATCATCCAGTAAAAGACTTATCTTGATAAATTAGTCTAAGTGTCTCTTTCCCATAAAATCAATATTACTGATTTTTAAAATAACACTCAAAGTTTAGATATGAATGCAGACATTTGGTATTTCCTTCTTTTCCTATTGTCTTTTACAACCTTGGATGTACCTGTACTTTATACCTACATTTAACACAAATGCCCAAACAGATAAAGGACAAGAGAATCTGGAACACTGAAAGAAATACAAATGTTAAAAAGTAATGAGAGGTCGCATCAAACCAAAACCTAAATAGAGTACAAAGTCTAGGGAAAAAAGAACTTAGTTTCAATTTTCCAATTTACTTTCAGATATAACAAAACCTAAGATTCAAAGAGGCCACAGTAAATATTACTTAATATTAAATATTCTGGTAACATCTGATGAAGATATTTCCATTTATAAACCAGCTAGGTGAGAGAAACATCAATAGGCTCTTAAACAATGACTAATTTCAAACAATGATATTAAATAAAAAACTATATATTTTTAAATATCACTAATTAATGTTCCTAATGTAAATACTTATCTGGCTAACAGACATTTTCAAAAAAAACCCACCCCAAACCAAAAAAACACAACACCACACATTCATCCCAGTATTCTGTTTCTAATTAGGGTTTACTGAGAGGTGGAAGGGACACCTCACCCAGCTTGCTGGCCAGGACACACAATGCTCCCAAGACAAGCAATTATAAAGAGGCTATGAGTACCCAGGAGTGGCTTACTGCTCAATCAATAATCCTGACAGAACAGATGGGGAAAAAATTAAACATCTAAACAAACTGTCTGCACACCTATGTTGCGAAAGTAAACTGCGAACTTGGATGAACCAATTTATTACTAACCCCCCAAAATTTTTTTTCTTGAAACCTTATATTTCAGGTAACTAATACATGAGATCTATATGGAATATTATCATTTATGGAAGCCCTTTATACATTCTCAGCTTCACAGGTATTTGCTAAAAAGTAATGCCTGACAAATATCCTAATTCAGACTTTAAAAAAGATTGCAGTTTAAGACAAATATGTATTTCAATTCATAATAATTATAATTTCATGGTTTCCCCATCGTTTCTTCATAAACATGTACTTTATAAGTATTTCTCAGCTGTTCTAATAATGCTTAAGAGAGAATACTTAGCCGTTTACCATGAACTGGAATATCCTCAGCCTTTTGGCCTCCTTCTCCTAGAATGCATATAGCTTACATTGCACTTTCAAAAGTAAACTCAGGCTAGAGAGGAAAAATCCTTGAACCAGTGCAGCTGAATGGATACAATAAGAGTGATTAAATCACACTCACACGGATCTTCCCACAGATTTCTATACTTCTTTTTTATCCTGAAGCAACAGACACTATGCAAGTCCAAGAAACTGGGTCAGCTATTATAAATACTATATGTAATCACTAGTGTCCCAAGTTTGGGTAGTTTTATATATATATGTTCTTATGCTTCAGAGAATTTAAAATTAAACTTTGTGTTTTGCCTAGAATCATATCAAATATATCAAAGCCAAATATCATATAACACTGAAAAGAAATTTATGTGAAAAACAGCTACTATAAAAACTAATAGGATTCTAAATAAAACCCACTACTTATGAACACTGAGAAGCACGCATTCCATTCTAGTTCACATTTCAACCATACCTAACTATGGGACAAAATGAGATGATGCTAATGTTGCAAAACAGTAAAAAGTACTACCGCAGCAAACAAGTAAATCGCGCATGTTCAATCTAGTAACAAGCCACTCATATGGCAGTTCTTAAATATGAATTCTAACCATAAAGCAGAAAACGTCTATCTGAACTAATCATTGTGCTCCTAAAGGAAATCAGGTAAACTTAATTTTCACTTTGATATAGGGGATAAGACCTTTTCAGAAATACCAGGAAGATGAAGGTTTTCAAAAGTACCTCTGGAGGACAGAGGTTGTGTGAATTACGTATAATTAAATAAAATGGTAAAACTGTACACAAGTTTTAGAAAGGCTAAAACAACTCTCTTCACAAAATGCTTAGAAATTCTAAGACTAATGTCACCATGTGCAGGAATACACAGAACTCTGTCCATAGGCTAATAAAATGTAACTGTATATGCTACTAATTTCACCTGCAGATTAAACATCCAAACATACCTAATTTTGGCTTCATTCATTTCTCTTAACATTTCCAAACAATAATATTGAAAGAGTCCACAAAATGACATCTTTTACACTTATTCTTTGGATTTAAAGTACATGTACAATTCTGCTTAATAGATTTCAGTCAAGCTAGGGTCTAACTCTTCTCTCCAACTACATACTTCATGCTAGTCTTTACTACTGCTTTTACTAACTTCTTAGGAAGTTAATAAGTATCTTTGATTTCAAATTTATATAGAATTTAATTTCCATTTGTATTAAGATTTATTACCATAAAACAAATCTTTGTATCAAAAATAACTTTCAAAATATTGTATTTCAGATATTTTCAGTGAGATATTAAACTTAGGTTTCTAAAGAAAAATGAATAAAAATCATAAGGTGAATGCTTTCTCAAACTAAGATTTTGAAAACTTAAGAAGAATGCATCAAAAACCGCATTTTCAGCCACTGGGGGAAAAATCACTTTGAACTTAGATATAATTAGATATTTTTTCCTTCAATAGTTACTACAGCTACATACTCTAAATTTCCCAACAATCAAGTCATTCTTCCCAATTTTTGTTAGTTCTAATTTATCAAATAATTTTTATTTTTACACTATTACAGAAGTGCATTTCTCTAGGTTTCCAAAACCACCTTATTCAACCTTCCCCATCTGTCACCATCTGCTTCTTTTTAGCATGTACTTTTTGTGTGATCACATAAGCATGTGAAAAATAACTAACATTCAGATGATTATCTGCTAGTACATTTGAGGACTGGGCATAATAAAAGTGAACTGCCAAAACGTACTTAACACTTTTAATTTTGTTGGGTCTTGCATGTAAGCTACATTTGATTTTCAAACTGTTTTACAGTCGGAAAGTTGATCAGGTACTGCTAACTCAAGAGCAAAGCTGAGACTCTAAATAATTAGCACTGCATAAAATGGTTTGGATTCATAGAAGCCAAACCAAATAATAAAATTTAACAGTAAGAGTTTATACACGATTTCTAATTTCTTTTATAATTTCTAAGTGTATAGATTACAAAAATAAAATCCCTTCAAGATAGCTTATGTTCCATAATTTATTACAGGGTCAGTTTTATTTTCTTCTAATGTAAAAAAGAGTAAAAACACTCTCATTTAAAACTATCCTTTAAATGGAATTGTACATATGTAGCACAGTAAATGCATAAATTATATGCCTGCTAGGATAAGGTCTCTGTAATCTTTTAAAAACCAACAACAGTGAGAAAAGCCCCAGTCTTTCTTCTTTAAAAATAAAGATCTAGGGGCCGGGGATTTAGCTCAGTGGTTCCATCACTTGCCTCGAAAGCCCAAGGACCCAAGTTCGATCCCCAGTACCAAAAATAAATAAATAAATAAAATAAAGATCTAATATGACTACTAAAGTTGGAAGGCTGTACTGTCAGCCCCACTCTTCATCAGGAGAGGTTAAGCTAGAATATTTAAAACTTTTTTCCATATATGACATGGTCTTTGCCACAAGAAGCAAGCTGAGTTCATTTAAAACTTAAGTTTAAAAAAAAATAAAACAAGTTTCTTGACAAATCTGCTGTAAGAAATACTAAGAAATATCTGCTGTATTAAATATCACATTTAATAAGATGGCTTTGAACTGATTTCTAACGCTTTTTTCTATAGTACTTTTGAAATATCCTCCATCTATCTTTATACAAAAATTATTCCTGCTAAATTAAAAACAAAAGGTACAAGAATACCACTGTTGGATGAAGCAGAGGTTGCAGCAAGATCTCTACATATCATGTGAACAATTCTTCTACAAGAGCAGAAGAGAAAATATTGACAGTGAATCATCCACAAGAGAAGGAGTTGTCCAAAAAGTATTCCAAATCATATACAGAACTATCACTTACCTTGCTATCAAGAAAGACTGACATTAGTAAGTAGTATGTACTAGAAACTGCAAGGTTCAAAGAAGTGAGGACACCCCACTCAGTTTCAGCTCCCGTCAGTCCCTCTCTGACACTGACCCTGAACACCACTGCATCCTCTCCTGGCATCCATGGCAGGAGAGAATTTCCCTGACCCACAGGACCCAATCCAAACCCTCTGCATCCCAACTGCCCTCCTAGGCGCCTACGCTCTCCTCCTGCTGCCCATTTAGGACTGCCAGGCCTTCGCAGCAAGCGTAAACACTTTTCCTTTTCCTCCCACTGCACTGTCCGTGACACCAGCACAGGAACTACTTGCCACATCTTGCCACCTTACTAAGCAGCAAGCTACCTGGTGACAGAAAACACTTCTCACTGTACTCCTAACACCTAACATAAACCCCAACCCCTAATAAATACTCAATAAATAATGAATAAATGTGTGTTCTTCAGTGAAATGGTCCACAGTGGAAATAAGAATATAGGAATTAAATTCTTAGTTTTTCAAGTACGGGGAAACACTTCCGAGGCACCCTGAGTTAACAATGCAGTATATGATGTAGGTATTTATTAAAATTTATATAAGAAGTTTGTTGTTTCCAAGTTTCTCCTCCACAGGCAATATCTCCAATGATCAATCTCTTTATGGTGTCAAGATTTTAATTATGAACTGATGTGTTTCAAACACAGGTGGGTACATAAGCTGTTTTCTTAAAGACAAAAACCTTTGTAATATTAAAAACAGGTATACAGACATGCTTTCTTGTTTTTAAAAAGAAATTGATAATTTCTTGTGAACTGTAAACTTTCTATTTAGAAACAATTAGACTCTTCTTGCATTAAATTCTTGGTTTTGTTCATCAGTTGATATTTGCATAGAAAACAGTATCCTTGTTTTCTTAGGAGATCATCTGCTTCTGAAATGAGACATATTTATCTTCTTCAGAAATAATTTCCCTTAATTGTGACACAACTAATTTTGGTATTCTAAATGTGGTATATCATCATTCATAGGAAATGTATAGTAAGGGTAATTGAACTCCAGCAAAACAAAGAATTTGTTTTTCATGAAATTCACAAAAACAATCCTATTCTAGAAAATATGATCTTGTATTTGAATAAACAAAGAAGAGTGGTTCTAAAATATTACCTAATTCAACCACAAAAATAGATATTTTTAAACTCTAGACTTTGTAGCAGAGAAAGTGTTATTTTTGACAAAAAATAATTGGAAAGTTACTATATTTTAAATATTAGCACTTATTTACAATAACTCAACATTTCTGAAATGTAAATTTAATTCCTAGGCTTCAATGAAAAAAACTGCTACAGTAAACCAGCATGAGTAACTAGATAACACAGGGCATGCCAGTATCATTGCGAATTTATTCTACTTCCTAATTTCTTTTGATTACCCTTCCCTGCTGGGTGGTTAACAAAGCATGAATTTTTAAAATTACATTTATTTACATCTGTAAGTGGCTTTGAAACTGTGACTTTCTTGGGCCAATGTGCACATAGAGAACAAAGTAAAAGTAGGCCAGGTGTAAAGGTGCATGCCTGTATAATCCCAGCACTTGAGCAACTGAGGCAAGAAGATCATGAATTTGAGGTCACCCAGAGACTTTGGTCAAGGCCAAACTGAACTGCACAGCAAAACCCTGTCTCAAACAACAATAGAACAACCACCACCAAAACCCAAAACAAAACAAAAAGTAAAAGTAGGCTTTAGGGTCAGACAAACCGACAGACCTAATTTTACCTCTACCAACTCTGCCAGTTAAAAAATGGCATCTTCTGTTCTCTCACCTTTCAAATGCTAAGTATCAATAGAATAATATATAGCTATAAAAAGGAATGGAGTAGCAATAGCATGCTACAACATGGATGAACCTTGAAAACAATTTTCTAAAGAAACAAGCCAGAAGACCATAATATGCAACTTTACTTTGATTAAATGTTGGGAATAGGTAAATCTAAACAGACAGAAAGTCGATTAATGGTTGCCTTTGGAAGAGGCTGGGGAGCTAATGAGTACAGGGGTTTCTTGTTGGGGAGATGAAAATATTCTGTACTTAGGTAGTGGGGAAGGTTGTACAACTCTGTGACTACAGTAAAAATAAAACCCACCTTAAAAGACTGAATTCTATGGCGTATGAATTATGTTCTAATTATAAGAAATTTACTATGAAAATACACTTTTGAAATGTTAAACTTCTGACAGGTTCAGAGCCAGACCACTTCACAGTTGCCATAGTAAGAAAACACGGGAGGCTGCACTGAATGCTGCTGTCCAGAGCCCTCACGTGCCAAGGGACGCCAGTAGCAACTATGGGGCCCGTGAGAGGAGACTCTTCCAGACGATTCCAGCCTCACGCCACGGAGTCACCTCCTCAATGTAAAGTCTTTCTGCCTAAAGCCACACACACAAGTGGGGCAGAAATAACCCTTCTCCGCTGTTTCCATCTGCACTCTTGCTGCAGAAAATCCACAATAAAACCAAGTGGCATTTTACCACTCAGTAACACACGGAGAAGTTTGCTATACAGCAACAGTGACCGGAGCACAGCAAACAGCCACCACCCCATGTCCTCTTGTTATCTGCTGTTTTCCCTTTAGGGAGCCTAGGGTACCATGTTATTTCTTTTCATTCTGTCTCTTCCCTGGAAATAAGTTTCCTAAAACTACAGTAAAATGCACAACGTATGGCAGACACACAATAAATACTTGTTGAATAAACTAAGGAACTAACGTTGAACCCTTAGCACAGAGTCACTAGTCTGGAGCTTCCACTGATGTGAACCCTAAAATGTAGGTGTAGCAGTCTCCCAACAAAATAATTTCCAACATTTAAGTATGAAATCTCACATTAAAGATTCAATAATCACTGTAGTCTTTGTTCTTAAGCCCAAGACAATTTATGAAGCTCAAAACATTTTTGCTGATATTATTGAATTATTACATTTTAATAAATGAAGCAATAGGCATAACAAAAAAATAAAATGCATAGTCACCATATAAAATTGATGTACTCTACTTGCACTTATAAAGTTCATTAATTTATACACAACCTTGGCCCTAAAATAGCCCACTAAACAAGTCAAAGCCAATTCAATTTGATTCAGGTTGAAGTGTAGGTAAAGGTAGTAGTAAGTATTCAATTTTTAAAAATGCTTAAATGGCTGCCTTTGCTAAACACAGTGTCGATGTTCCTTTTCACAGGAATGGAACCAAAGCCTACCTCTGGCGCCAGATACTCTGGTGTGCCACAGAATGTCTTCATGGTGGCTGCATCTGTGATCCCTTCTTTGCAAAGTCCAAAATCTGTAATTTTTATGTGGCCATCTTTATCCAGCATCAAATTCTCCAACTGCATTTTAAGAAAAATGATAAAATTTGTTCCACAGTCTTCAAAAATAGGAAAATGATGTTTTGAAAAATTTTGAATATTGAGTAGAGTATTTTGGAAAAAGAACATAGTTATAGTTAAGAGAACTTTCAGCATTTACCAGCCCCATATCTTCATGTGTAAAAGGAAATTTGCTTCATAAAATCTTTCATGATGATGAAATGACCAATTTTTAAGCCAGTGGGAAAGATGGTATAGTTTTAAGAGCCATGAGCATATAAGTTCTGAGAACCAAAACCTAATCAGCTTTTCAAAGCAAATATTAATCCTTTTTTCCAAATAAAATGTGATTTTAAAAAATCCCAAAGAGATAAGCATATATACAGATGGTTTTTAACAATTTCTTTTGGGAATCTATTGCTGTAACAAAATTCATTCACTTACAGAATTTTGGTGGTGGCCATAAATCAAAACTAAATTCTATTTTATATATGATAAGGTGATATTCTCTTTTGCAATTTTTTGTAAAAAAGAAATATAAACTCTTTTAAACATAAAATCAAAGTCAAATATTCAAAAGTTAATAAAATATACAGCACAAATGTTAGAAAGTTGGAATCTCTTTGAACCCATTAACTCAAAAACACCAAAGAGAATCTTAAAGATCTAACCAAGTGGCAAGACCATCTGCCTCAACTGAAAATTATTAAAGGCAAACAGGGCAAGACTTTGTGCAAACACAGCACAATTACAAATAACAACATAACTGACCACTTCTCTGCCAATCTGAACTCAAGCTATGATTATCCTCACAGAAGGATACATAGGTGAGCTGAGATTATATAACCTTATACAGAAAAACTATAAAAATGTAAAAGATATATTAGCAGGATAAATAATAAACTTGTATTTAAGGTGTGGATACTTATTCTATTCCTTAATTTTTTTCTTTTTTATTCTAGTTAATGTGATGACATTTCAAAGTACTTACCTGAACTCTAAAATCAGTATCAAATTTAAAACAGCATTCCACATAAGGACATGAACACACTAACATGAAATGTGATGACATCATACTCTCTGCCATATCGTCATGGGCATTCAACACAGCTAAGTAAGCTGTGTTCCCTGAGCAAAGATTAGAGCAGACAAGTCTTTCTTTATAGTAGCACTACAATGAGCTGCCCAACTGAAATAAAAACTCAATCATGTTTCAGGCATAGCACACTTCAGAAAGCTAAGGCTTTACATAGAGTTGAACACACCTTAAATATACTATTGAACCTTTTTAAAAATAAAAGTTTTTTCGGTCTTGCATCTTCCCTACCAACTAGAACCTAGAAACCAAGGCTAATTTACTCAAACAGTAAGTCTTAAACACCAAATCCAATCAGAAACACCAAGAAAGTCTGTCTTCTTTCTTCCTACTATCTTTTTTATCTGCCCTGGTCTGTCTTTTTCTCTCATGCCTTTGATTTCCCTCTTTTTTCTTCTCTTTCAAATACCACTCTGTCATCTTTCTTCCCCTAATTTGCCTTTGTAAGAGAGAGAAGTATGTACCAAAGCTTCTCTTGGTTTGCTGAATAAAAATGTATATGCCCTATTCTTAATTTTTTCAAGTATGCTTATTGTTTTACTATATAAATGGTTGCATGTATTTTTAAATGGTGCAATAAAAATTTAAAAATATTAATCTTTTAAATCAACATAATACATAAAAATTCTCATAAAATTTCAAATAATGCATAATAATACTGTATTGGACAAGATGTAAATGCATTTTCTATCTCATTCCATTTCCACTCACATCTAGTTTAGGGTGCATTATGCAAAACCTCTTCACATGCTTTATATATATGTATGGAAAAGCACTTCATGGGAACATCACAGCACGCAATATTTCTCCACATTCTGACAAAGCTAATTTGAATGGCTGGATACAGAAGAGTCAAAACGTATAACCAGTCAAGTGTGGTTGCACGCCTGTTATTCCACCTACTTCGGAGTCTGAGGCAGGAGAACTGCTAACTCAAGCCCAGTCTGCGTAACTTAGCAAGACCTTGTCTAAAATAAGATTTAAAAGGACTGGAGATGTAACTCACTGGCAGGGTACATGCCTAGCACTGCCTAGGAGAACTGAGTTCAACCCCCAGGTCAGGGAAAAGACTATAAACACATTTTAAAATATTAAGCAATATATACATATCTTAAAATCCTGACTTGCATATGACTTCTACCCTCACATCTAAGTACCGAGCCTCATGCCAATGGTTAAAGGATGAGGAATAAGACAGATGCAAAGACAGGGTTGATGAGCATGATGAGGGTGGCCAACTCTTTCCAGATGGCCTAGAACTGAGGGGCCTAGTCTTCGAAGCGCTGAAACTGTCACCCTACCTGTCCTATGAATCAACTTTTTAAAAGGTCCTAGGCTCAATCCCAGTACCAACACACACACACACACCCCAAAGAATAGGAAGAAATAAACTGAGCCCAAATGGCAATGGGGCAACGCAGCATACTGCAAGGGAGGCAGCAGAGAGGAAGTGGATGAGATTGGGTTCTGTCCCAGGGCTTACATTAATTACATTTGAACTTCATCCCAGCCCTTCTCTCTGTGTGACCTTGAATATACCACTAAGCTCTATGTGCCTCGATTTCATCCACAAAACAGGGTAAATAACAGTAACAATCCAATAGGATAGTTTTAAGAATTCAATGAGATATTAAAAAGGAGAACTTAAATTGTTAAGTATTCAATAAAAAATCTCCCTTTAAACATGGAGAATTTAATGGCCGGTTTGTAAGTTATCCAAATGTTGTAGGCTCTTCCAGATAACACTGTGTTTGAAAAGAAAGAGCAAAGTTCAGGAATAGAACTCCTTAAAACCACTTTTGTCAGTTCAGTGACTTCATTAAAAGTACTTTTCAATATACAATAATTTACTTTGAATAATAAAGCATAGCTATTTCATAATTTTAAAGTCAGTTATTTTACAAGTGTTTATCTTATCCCATCAATTATTTCTCTTTTCTTACTATCTTAAAATGTCATTCTGGTAGATGACAAAAGCAGCACCAAAAATATGAATAAAGATGCATCAGCTTAAAAAAAAATCCCCAAATGAAAAAATCACCAACTTAAACTTGCAAAAGGATACATCAGGAAGGTAGTAAAATGTCCAGTCTTATTACAGAATGAATGATTTACATCAGATGCATTAACAACGTTTCCTTTAAATAAAGGTATAAGAATATTAGTGGGGTGATTCACGAACCTGTGCAAAGCACATAGTCACCTAAATGTTTTTTTTCGAAGTGTATCAGTGACTTAGACATAACAAAGACATCTGGAGGTCACCTCCACAGTCCATTTACCACTAACATAATTGTGATGTTCTGTCATACATTTTTAGGACCCCTTCAACTGTGCAAAGGAGGAAGAAAAACGTCTACAAATGATCTGTCTTCGGTTCTCTATTCTAAAAGTCATGGCTTTTCTCTTTCCCTTATTAGGCATAAAATGCAAAATGCACATGGTCACTGAGACTATTCAAGCACTCTCTATTTGTAAGATGTAAAAGTATCTGTTTTATATCCAGAATCCCAAGACAGACAGAGAGCAGGGTAGCATGTTTATGGCTAATGGATGCACCTACTGGCAGGAACAGGATGAAGTCAAATAGGTTATGAGGAAAAAGATTACATATTAAAATCTGAATAACACTATTTGTATCGGTTAGAGGGCTGTCATTTAAAAAGTTCACACTTTTAGGGTGGGGAGATGGTTATAGCTCAGCGGTGGAGCACTTGCCTAGACAATGCCCTAGGTTTTCTCCCTGCAAGAAACCACACAAACTTGTAAAAGTTCATGCTTCCGAGGAGAGGAAAAAAAATATTAAACATACTGTCTCATCAAATTTCCACCAAAAAATGGCAATACTTTCTGACTAGTTCAGGCATTATTTGACAGAGTACACTCTTGATTCAGAGCGTACATGAAGAAATGGAAAACTATGAAATCTTTTTTTTCCTCTGTGCTTTGTGGATAAAAAGTTGTAACAAAGTTATACAGTTCTTCCTGGTTTTGTTGCTACCTACAATAAAATTATACTCTAAAAATCTTAGCTATCTTTATCAGTGCTTCCCAATCTTGTATACTTCATGGTACAATAAAAGTGAAAGTTGGGCATTCCAAGATCAGTATACAGACTGCCTGCAGCCACAACTGAGGGCCGGACGTTCTCTGACCACTCGGCAGAGTGAGGGAAGCCATGGCTTGGGCACACCAGAAGCCAGACTAGGAAGCTCTATTTCTATACAGGCCAGGCTATCTATTAGAAATTGTAAAACCATATACACATATTGCATCATTTCAGATTCCATATATGGAGTATCATTTCACTTAAATGACAATGTAAACAGGGAGGGGTAGAAGGGAGGGCAGGGGAATGGGGAAAAAAATAAGAGCCAAGATAGGTTACATAAGGTGCAAATTCCCAATGATGAATGTCATTATACTGTACACCTAAAAATGTACCAATAAAATTTTTTAAAAAATGAAAATAATTCCCTCATCACTAGCTCACACACTCCATTTTAGCACAGATACATCAAAGCTCTGTTTCAGGCACCAGGGGTGCCTCAAGCCCAACAAGGCAGTAAGTAATTCCTGCTCTGCATGTTGAAGATTGAGGCTTATGGGCATTCAAATGCCAAAATATTACAAGCTAACCTGTAGGAATTGAATGATCATGAAATTCAATGTGCTGAAAGAATAATAGAAGGAGTATAATTCTTCCCTTCTGATCCTCCTAGTGCTGAAAAATACTCAATATACAATAGTGGAGATCCTCCCACCCCCAGTTATCAAGCTGTTTAAGAAGGTGTACAAATATGAGACATAGCCCAATAGCACAATTTAAATTTAGAGGTAACAGTGCTTAAAGTTTCTGGAAAGAATGCAGAGTAAGTCTAGTCAGAAGTGGCAGCTGAGAAACAGGTCTTGAGACACAGCACACAAAGCAAGCACACTTTTTTCATTGGGCCTCTGTTTATTCAAGGTGAATATCGGGCTAATGACGATTAGGAGAGTTGTGGTCAAAGACTCTGAAGCTATCACTGAGTCTTACAAATAATCTAACTCTCTCTGGCTATTTCTCACATTAATGATATAAATGGTTAAGTTCTCTCTGATTAGGTAGAAAACAAGATTAGATTTTCATACATAGACTATGACAGTAATTTATGTAATATCCTCCCCCATAAACTCTTAGAGAAATTAATTCTTAATGAATTCCACTATCAATACATTTACTTTTGCAAATGTCCTTGTTTACCCTTGCCTGTGCTTGGATGGCCACAATCAATGGAAATATAGGTTACACTTGCAAAATAAGGAGTAAACAGAAAGGCTTTTAATAACTGCACTGCTGAAGTCAGGTGTGGTGGCACATGCCTGAGGTTGAGGCAGGAGGATCATCATGAGTTCAAGGCCAGCCTAGGCTCCATAGTGAGTCCAAGGCAAGCCTGAACTAAATGGCAAGACCCTGTCTCCAAAAAAACCAAATAAATAAAATAAATTAATTAATGTGCTGATGAAGTCTTGGAAGAGATTTCTTCGAATTTTTATGCCATCATAAACAACATTAGTTTTTACTAAGTAATCATAAGCAATTCACTTTCTAAAGGACAGCAAAGATTTCAATAATTTATGCGTTATTGTAAACACTAAGTTATTAGGAAACAGCATCCAATAACAGGTTATGCTACCGGCACATGAAATAAGGCTTTGCTCCCAATGCTAAATGGGCAAGTGCCAGGTGGGTATCAGTTTGCTTGACAAGTACAGTTACCATAAGCATCTCAAATAAATCTGTACTGACACAGTCATCGCCTCATTAGTAATACACAGACAAATCTAAAACCTGTCAAATTGGTACATAAATCAGTTTTTGGTCATCCTGTTTTTAGCAAATCTGGTATAAATATATTTGAAACATTCATTTGCTTATGTTCAGTAGCTTAATTTGAATTTTAACTTTACAAAGATCTATAGTTAATCCAATGCATTCGCCTCTCTAATTTCATTTCAACTTTAGAAAGACAGAATATACCAGTGAAAGGGAACATTACACCAGGAGCTAGGATCCATGGTACCACGGTTTGGACCTTGAATGCACCCCTCCCCCCATCCCCAAAGGCCTATGTATTAAAGGTTTGGTCCCCAGAGTTGTGCTAATGGGAGGCAGTGGAAACTTTAGGAGGTAGGGTTCAGTAAGGCTATGTTCCAGAGGAGGAAAGTGGGACCCTAGATCCTACCCCCTTATGCCCTTTGCCTCTTGGTTGATGAGATGAGTTTACTCTACCACATACATCCTGCCACCATTACCATCCAGCACCCTCCTCCGGGGCCCAAAGCAACGGGTCAACCTGATCTTTAAGTGAACTTCCCAGACCATAAAGCCAAAATAGGTCTCTTCTCTTTATAAGTTAACAACCATCTCAGGTATTTCATTATTGATTCAGAAAGCTAACACATGGGTTCCAATAATCTCGACTATGTCACCAATGTAGTCCATTACTCTTAGTAACTCACTTCTGGGCTTGAAGATCACTTGTAAAATACAGACCAGCTCTAAATTTCTGTGACCCTACCTACCCGGTGTTATTCTGTTATGTGCACTCTGTGTACTACGGACATGAGTAGTATGTGTGTTCATTTGAATGCCTGGTTTCTTATACTACATGTCTTCCTTGGTGCACACCCCCACACACTACATGCCTTCCCTGGTACACACTCACATCAATGTGTGCTGCACACTGACTCAGGCCTTTAAGTTATGGCTATATTAGAAAACAAACTTGGAGGAGAGACCACTTAAACTGTCCAGTAAAGTTAGTGGTCTCTGCATACTATAAATACACACTGATTATTCATATATAAAGTAGGTACTTTATGCAGCCCCTTAATAAAGTTAGTCTAATTCCATCACCAGAAAGAACTGTGCAACAAAATTCATACCTAATGAACTTCATTATACCAGTACATTGATTCAGTTGATTACAAATGGTTAAGGGAGAGTACTGATCAAGAAGACCATCCTAATTAATATTTTATAATCAATGCCAGGAATCAAATAAACATTCTTTCCTTTAGGTTTTTTAAGCTAATAATTCTACTGGCTTTAAGTATTTTAGGTATGTTACCCATTACTTCAAAACTATTCCTATTTCCTTAAACCTAGGCTTCTTCCATTCTTCCTCCCACAAATAGGATTCAGAAAACATGAAGTAAGAGTGGATGTGGGAACAGATTAGAACATTTCTATGTATATTTGGAAAATTAATAATATATTTTATCAGGTCATATAACTAATTTCTTCAAAAGCATCTATATTCATTAAATATTACAGAATTATTGAAACATGTACATATCAGATATAAGATCCCAAATTCTACCTTATTTCTAGTTACAAAAAGATCCAAACTAAATACAAACATAGTTAACTTATATTCACTCAGTCATCTCTAAGTGAGATGTTTTATAGTTACATAGTTCGTTTGTTCCTAAATAAAATATTTTAAAACTTAAAAAAATTTTAATAACAAATTATACACACTATATTTCACTTCATGTATAACATACAGCATGACTGTATAAAACAACATTTATAAGCTAGCTACTCACTAAAGTCACTTACGACATGGAGCATGATAGGGAACAACTTGTAATGACATAGACAACTGCTTAAATAATCAGATAAGAATAAAAATTTTTTTAAAGTGACATGGAAGTATGGTGGTAATTATTGTTTTTTAGATACATAACTCATATCACACAAAATAAAATTTCAGAAAATTTTCAGGTAACATTTCTACAAAAGAAATTATCTTAAATAAACTAGTACTTGATCAACTAATTATGCAAATCAAGATTATATGATTTACTTTTTAAGGAAGTGACATTGTAACATTTAGAATTTGTTTAAAATATCAAGGCAAAAATTTCCTAAATAAGCTGATTGTATTCATAACAATGGCATGAGAATTACTATCTTATATAATCTACTCCAGGGATCCGTACACCGTGGTATGTGGACCAAATCTAGACCATTGCTTGCTTTCGTAAATAAAGTTTCATTGGAGCACAAATCTGCAAAACATACTTATTTACCTAAGGTCTGCAGCAGGTTTACCTTCCAATGGCAGAGCTTAATTAGTTGCAACCAAAACATCATGAGCAGAAAAAACTAAAGTATTTATCATCTGGCCTTTACAGAATGTTTGCCTATCCTGAATTATTCTGAGGGTCTCAACATAGAAGAACACAGAGGAATCCAAACTCTATTACCAATAAAAGAAATACTGTACTTTTATATATGAAAATCTAAGCAAATTAATAAAAGGCTACATTAAAATGTTTGAGGCATTTAAACCTACCAAAAAGTTTTTCTTCTAATGGTATTATAAAAGTTCCTTCATAAACACTGTACAGTAATTCTTCACAAACATAAATATGTTAAGATAGAATGAAACTTGTAAAATGTTACGTGTAAAGTTACCTAACTTTTACTCAGATGTTTAACATTTCTCCAATTATAATAGTTATTGGAAAATAAAACTACTGTAATATTATAGATTATAGGTGACCACAGTAGTCAGAAATTATTTTGTACCTCAAAAACTCAGACCTAAAGGAATCTCATCACATTAATGAATGAAATTTCCTGTCAAATGTAGCAAACTACATTCCTAAACAGAGTGCTTTTTTCCAAACTAAATCTGCTTTTCTCAAAACTATGTAACTTTGTAATTACTTTGTTTTTCCCTATAGTCTCTGCAAAAACAAATTTTGATTACTTTTTTTACCTTGAGATCACGGTACACAATCTTTCCGGAATGTAGATAGTCCAAGGCTGAGACAATTTCTGCACCATAGAAACGTGTGCGGTCCTCAGAGAACACCCGCTCTCTCGACAAATGGAAAAACAGCTGCAGGGTAAACAGCAGGGACAGGATTGTAATAATTACTGATTTAGTGGGGGAAATTAACACAAACATAAAACACCTCTCATCACCATATTGTGATGATAGATAGTGTACTCTCAGTGGACACTGAGCACTCTCAGACAGCAGCTGGCTTATCTTTTCCAGGTTTCCAAGGGGAAACTTCGAGCTGTTAAATCAGCGTTTTAATCAATATACCAATCTTGTTTAAGGCATTCTGCTTGCTACCCATTTAACCTTCAGTTACCAGAGGAAAAAAAATATCCTTCATTAGAGTATGTCTTCCCCTCGCTGTACTACTGCTTCCCTCTTCTAAGGCCTAGGTATGGAGATGTTATTAAAACAAATGAACATAAGTATGGACGTAGCATTTTTAGTTAATCTACCTACATCTGATTTCCAAGAAAGGACTGCTGATTTGCTCAAACTGATTTACATGAATTTGTTACTCTACAACTGTTGATCCATCCTAACTCTAGAAATAAATTCAAAGTTTCAGTCAACATTTTTGACGGTGAGAAACCTTAAGGCTCAAAGTTTTTAATCTACTCTAGTAACACCTAAAATGGGCTGAGAAGCTTCTATAATTCCTGCTATAGTTCTCAATCTATATCCTTTTGTTTTCAATAATATTTAACTGTAATGCCAACCTTTTATCTTATGATCACTTAAAACTGTAAGTCAATTCATTTTGTAGTTAACCACTATTCCATCCAATAGGCCACAATATTTCCTGAGTGCTCACTGTGACCAAGCATCCAGCCTCTGCTCTCTACTTTAAGAATCACAAATCATCAGCCCTCTTCTTCATTCAACAACATACATGAAGATGGGGGAGTGTCAATAACTATGAACTGACTATCAGTCTTTGTTTAAGTATTTCACTATATTAAGAAATCTTCCAAGAATAATGGAATATTACTTATAGTGTTAAGTACAATGCCAGGTAACATGGCAGGTATTCAGTACATACATGTGATTAAAGGACAATAAACTAGTTACCATACCCTAGACTACCATGTCTTCAAATGAATCAGTGACTCATAAGGCTTCTACAAAACTGGTAAGAGATGTGCTCTACACACAAGAAGTCATAATTTCAAGTAAGATAAAATAGATTCCCTATACGTTCTGAGAGACAGAGAGAGAGAGAGAGATTATATTAAAACTAAAATATTTGGCAATCTAACCTTTAATGCTTCCTACTATATTGTTACAGTTCACCAAATCTATGAAGGTACTGATTGAGATTGCATTACAATGCTATGTAATACAAAGAAACAAACAAGTTATTAAAACCATATCATACTATGTATTATAAAAACTCTCACTACAGAAATATTAACTGTATCTAAAAAATGCTCAAATATAGTATGTTAAAGATCAAATCAATTTATACAGTCAGGAATATTTTTTAAAATTCAGTTTACATAGGCAGACATGTATTATTCATGTATTACCGTCCACATAAGGACAGGGAGTAGAAAGAAGCATGGGTCATCAATAAACCAATTTCTAAAAATTTGTAAGTTTGAATAATTTCCACTATTTTATATAAAATATTAGTAAGTGATGAATAAAGCTCTGATGTCTATGTAGTTATGGCAGTCTTCTAATGGGACAGAGATAGTGATGAGGTTTCTAAATTTTCTTAAAAGTATGTCAAGTCTACTGCTCATCCACTTTACAAAAAATATAGATCCTTCCTAAATTAATATAATATATTCAGAATTCTAGATCTTTATTTAGATCATGTATCTTCAACTTGTCTGCCAGCCAATCTTTATAAAAATATCAGCTAAAAATTTATATTTAAGGGGAAGATTTCTATTTATTTCTCAACCCGTTGCCATCTGATGTCTACCCTTGCTACTTTACGGGATTTATTCTTGTTAAGCTAACGAACCACCTCTTAATTGCCAAAGTCAACGATCTATTCAGTCTGCATCACTTCTTGCTGTTCTGGTGCTTAGGGTATCACTACTCTCCTCCCTTTCTTGAAACATGTTTCCTGGCTTTAGTTAACGCAACTCTCATGATTTTCCTTCTGTCTAGATCATCCTCAGTTTCCACTTTGGCTTTAAACCAACTCTCCAATTCTGCATTCATTTAGAGAGCATCAATTATTTTAAAGTCACTCTGTTGGACACTGGGAAGAGAAAGAGAGGGGATACAATGATGATTAAGACATAATCTTATTTTTACAGCACTGATTGTGGTAATGTTCTCCCAAGTGCATACTTATCTCCAAATTCAAGATGTACACATTAAGCAGGTATAGCTATTTATTAAAGTGGTTTAAGAAAACCATTCCCTGCCATTATGACTTCTAATCCAATGAAGGAAGACAGTTATGATAAATTTTGTAATTCAGATATTAACAAGGATTTGGAAGCAGATTATACTGGAATGATTTGTAGAGGCATCATAGATAAAATATATTTAATTTAAGTTTGGGAGGATGGGCTTTTCACAAATGGAAAATAATAAGGTAAAACCAAAAAAAGATTACTCCTCTAGCATAGCCTAGCATAGTACCTATACATAACAAATAATAAACCTTTTGCATTAATTCTAAAGAGAAAAAAAATGGTAAGGAAATACATTCAGGGCAATGACAGGATTTAAGTGAAAAAGAGGTCTCAGGCCTGTAGGACCTTGACCATCATAATATGATCTTAAATTTTATTGTGTAAATAAGCAGTGTTAAAAGGTTTGGCACAAAGAAGAAAAACATACAAAGAAAGAAAGGCAACAACAACAAAAAAGACTAATTTTTAAAAGACAACTGTGGCAGCAGTGGGAGAATAAAAGGTTCTGGGACAACAGTCAGGTTAATTCATAAAGTGCAACATAAAAAGTTATTGAACACATACTTAGTACTAGCTGTTGTGAAAACCTATAGACATGAGAGAAAATGGAAAGATTTTCACAAGGACATCACAATCTAGTAAGAATAGATACATATTCTACTAATGCTATGACACTGACCACAGAACAGGGAACAGACTTAAAGAATAAATATCTTTGGGAATGTCAAAAGTTGCATTTGACCTTGATGAGAACTTCTGAGGGATATCACCAAAGATGGCAGCAAGATACATTTCAGAAGACTCAATACTGGTTTGTACCAATTGGGTCAAGGCAGACATCAATAATGTGGAGGTTTCCCTATTGTCAGCTAAGTAGGTGTGGCTGCCAAGAGTATACTGGAAAAGAACAGGAAGGGAGTAGAAAAAACACTGAGTTTTATTTTGATCTGTTGAAATTTTAAAAAGCATTTGATAACATAGTTTGAAACTATGGGTCTCAAGATACAGAAGTACACATGGAAGTCACTTATACAGAAGAAATTTTTAAAACCAAAGAAGCAAAGTATATACTCTAAAAATTCATAAAGAAGTGAAAAAAAGAATTACAGGCAGAATTTTAGGGCACTAAGACTTATAGCAGGAAAATGAGATGGAGTACTAAAAGAAGTACAAAGCAAGCCGAATATAATATCTGAAGAAGTTACTGGGACCTGGGAATTTCAGGTCATTTGTTAGCCTCCAAAAAACAGATTTAAGTAGGTTCAAATGAATGTGGAATAGGGGTAGAAATGGTATGTGCCCGCTTCAGAAAAAATGAGTGAGATGAACCAAGATATTATTTAACCAAAAGATTTACAGTGCAATGTATTAAACAATACTTTCAGGAAAACTTCTACCTGAAAAAACACGTTAGTCCTAAAAATACCCCCTTTCTATGTAGGAGAAATTTCTGATATATTATTCAGAAAGAAAATCCCAAGAATAACTCAGAGGTTTCACTGATGAGGAAAACATGGATTTTGAGGGCAGTGAAGTAGACAGTGCTTACAGGACAGGCCATGGAATACTAAGCAATGCATCACAGTGTTGAGCCTGAGGAGGACAAGGAGAGAAGGACTGGGGAGTTGCAAGTCTAATAATTCCTAGCACTAACACAGAGCTGAGAGACTTTCGATTTCTAAGCAGTGAGAAAAACAATCATTCCTGAACAGTCAGACATTTAGTAGAGCTCTCAAAAGAGGGTAAAAGCTAGCTCTACACTGACAAAGTTAACAAGACTAGAAAATATCAATTACATTTGCAAGTAAGAAAGTAGAACAAACCTTACCTTTCTTTGAAGCAAGAAAATAAAATGTAAAAACTTATGTAAAATTCAAATTACTTAACATATGCATAAACGATGAAAAGAAAACTATGAATTGAGAGAAAAATTTATGACCGTATTATATAAGCAACTAATATCCAAAATATATATGTAATTCTTATAGCTCAATAGCAAAAATCCAAATAAACTGGTTAGAAAATGCACAAAGGATCTGAATATACATTTTCCCAACAAAGACATAAATATGGCTAACAGGTACATGAAAATTGTTCAAGATTACCAATCATCAAATAAATAACAATCAAAACCACAATGAGATATTACCCTACACTGTTTAGGATGGCTATTATCAAGAAGGCAAATGATAATAAGTACTAGTAAGGTTTGAAGAAAGAGGACCCTCGTGCACTACCAGTGGGAATGTAAACTGGTAAATTGTACAGAGGTTCCTCAAAAAGTTAAAAACATAACTACAATATGATCCAACAACCCCACTTCTGGGTATGTATCTAAGGGAAACAAAATCTGGATCTCAAAAGGATATCTGCACTCCCATATTCACCAAGCATGATTCACTGAAACAAGGGTGGAATGCAGATATACCTATTCTAAGGGGTAGAATAACTTAAACATCCAGTGACAGATGAATAGATAAAGAAAATATAGTGTACATAGACATAACATACATGGTGCAATATCAGTTATAAAAAAGAAAAAAAATCACAACATTTGTGACAACATGCATGAACTGTGATGGCACTGTGCTAAGTGGTATGAGTTAGAGAAAGACAAGTAATGTTTGTGTAGAATCTGAAACAAGTATTAGTACAGTGGTCATCAGCCGTTGGGGATGGTGGTAAAGGGGGAGATGCTGATCAAAAAGTATAAACTTTCAGTTATAAGTTTTAGGGATCTAATGTACAGCATGATGACTATGCTTAACAACACTGTAATGCATATTTGAAATTTGCTAAGAGTGGATTCCAAATATTCTACACACACACACACACACACACACACACACACAAGCATGCACGCATGCGTGCATCCGTGAGACGAAGGATGTATTATTCATTACTTTGGTGGTGGGAACCATTCCACAATACATACATGTATCATATCATCATATTGTGTAGTTTAAATTTATATAACTTCATTTGCTCATTATAAGTCAATAAAGTTGAGAAAAAACAAATTTTTGAAAACTGCCCCAAAAGAGATGATGTAGAATGTAACCAATAATTACTGGACATAAATACAAAAAAACAAAACAAAACAAAAAATACCAACAACCAAGAGAAAAATCAGTTGTTAGAAACATACCTACAAATGAGAGAGATGATGGAATTAACAGGCACTTACATTAACACACAAAATCAATTCAGAGAAATAAAAACAGAAAAAAATGAGAATTTAGAGATAATACAATATCTGAAAAAATAAACTCAATGGAAATGACAGATTAGACACTGAAAGAAAAGATCATGGTACACAAAACTTGAGAAAAAAAAAACTACAGAAATTAAAACTAGAAAAAAAAGAAAACAGGCTCCATGACCTATTAGATATTATCAAGGAGTATAACATATATGCAATGGAAGTCACTGAAAGGAAGTGAAAAGTATTTGCAAAATAATGCCTGAAATTTCCCAAAACTCAATAAAAGTGACAGGTGCACAAATTTAAGTGTCTCAAATTCCATCAAGATAAAAATTCATACATGAATGAACACTTAAAACACTGTTGGAGCACATTGAAATTAATAGAGAAAAATAAAAAGAGAAAAAGAAAGAAAATTTAAAATATCCTGAGAAAAACACCACTTTACATACAAAGTAACAAACTGTAAAATTCCCCAAACTTTTTCTCAGAGACTATATCACAACAAGAACAATGGAATTATATGTACAAAGAACAAAAAAGGCATCATAAAATAGTGGAGACATCTATAAAATATGAAGGTAAGAGATTTCTGCTTTGATCGGGATTGAGTAACAAGAAAGCAAATTTACACTTCCTCCTTCAACAATCAGAAAACCACATAAAGTAAATGAAACAAGGATATTTAACATTAATTATGAGGTCTCAGAGAAACAGGAAAAGAATAAGATGATAGTTAACGACTGCTCAGCTTGCTGGCTGAAAGAACACTCAGCCTGTAGCACACTCAGGCAAAGAATCTCCTAGGATCTCTGAGTTAAGAGTACAGAGTTTAGGGCTGGGGATTTAGCTCAGTGGTTTTACCGCCTGCCTCGCAAGCAGAAGGTCCTGAGTTCGATCTCTGGTACCAAAAAAAAAAAAAAAAAAAAAAGAATACAGAGTTCAAACACTGGGGAGATCTAAATATGTAGCTATAATCCATGGAGCAGATAACCATATAGCAAAGAGATTCAAAGATAGACAGGTCCAAGAATCTTCAATGGACTGCCTTGGAGTCTTATTTAATAGGGTATGTATGTAAGGAAAATACTAAGGCCAAGAAAGGATCAGATGAAACAATCACTAACATAAAGAGCCAGAGAAACTTCACTGTCCTCACCAGCCAAAATGAAAAAAGGTACTGAGAACTATGGAGTTTAGAAGAATGTCAAGGATATTGCCTCAGCTGTACAACAGTACTGGTGCTACAGGCTATTATAGATTACAGTAACTAAGCTTACAAGCAAACTTTGAGCCTGATGTGGTGGTACAGGCTTGTAATGTCAGTTCTTTGGGACACTGAGGAGGAAAGGTCACAAATTTGAGGCCAATCTTGGCAACTTAGTGAGACCCTGTCTCCAAAACAAAACAACCAGAAAAACACAAACTGGGTGTAGTGTTGTATGCTTATGGTCCCAGCACTGGGGAGGCAAGTTTCAGGCCAACCTGGGCTACACAATAAGTTTAAGGCTATGCTGAACTACATAGCAAGACTGCTTTAAAACAAAACAAAACAAAACAAAACAAAACAGCTGGAGTTGTAGCAACAAATAGTTTGAAAGGATTACAAAAGAATAAACAAGGCCTAAAAGCATATTTTTTTGAATTCTAAAACATCTAGTATCCAACAACCTAAATGTAATATCTGGCATCCAATAACAAAACTCACCAGACATAAAATAACTAGGAAAACAAATTTTATAATTTGAGAATAATCAATGAATAGCACACTCAGAAAATAACACAGATGGCAGAATTATAATACTACAATTATACCCAATATTATATTGCACCCATGTACAATATAATCCAAAAGTTACACAGGTAGAGGAATATAATATATTAGGAAAGAAATGGAAGATATAAAAGAAGTCCAAATCAAATTTCAAGGAATGAAAAATGTGTGTGATGAAGATATATTAACTACATAGGATTAACAGTATCTTAGACACTGCAGAAGAAAGCATTAGTAAACTTGAAGATGCAAAATAAAAATAAAAAGGGTTGGGGATGTAGCTCAGGGGTAGTGTGCTTCCAATTCACTCCCTAGAATCAAAAACAATACAACACAGGGCCAGGGATTTAGCTCAGTGGTTTCGTCGCCTGCTGCGCAAGCACAAGGACCCAAGTTCGATCCCCAGTACCAAAAAATAAACAACAAAAAAACCCAATACAACACAACACTGGAAGGACTGGGGATGTAACTCAGTGGTAGAACACTCACCTAGCATGTAGGAGGCCCTTGATTCAATCCCTACCATCACCAAAACAAAATAAAACCAAAGCAAAACAACAATAAAAACCCTTAAGGGAAGGGAGGAAAAGACTGAAAAAAACAGGCACGCTAACATATCCATTTATGTAGATTCTTAGGATAAGACAAGAGAAAAGAGAACAGGAAAAAAACAAATACTTAAGGCAAATCATAATTAGTTGAAAGAAAGTGACAGAAAAATGCTTAAAAGTAATCAAAGAGAAGAGAAAACAAAGTACAAGGAACAAAGACACAGAATTCTTATGAGAAGCTATATAAGCCAGCAGAAAGTGGACTGACATCTTTATAGTACTGAAACAGAACCAACAAATCAAAATTCTACAAAATTCTGAAGGAAATGCTTTAGGCTAAAGGAAACGGTACCAGATGAAAAATGAGATCTACACAATGTAAAGAAAAGACTGGAAATGGTAACTCTGTAGGGAAATATAAACAAAAGCTTGTTCTGATGTTTTTGGGGTTTTTTTGGGTACCAGAGATCGAACTCGGGTCCTTGAGCTTGCAAGGCAGGCAGGCAGCTTTCGAAACCACTGAGCTAAATCCCCGGCCCTTTCTTATATTTTAAATCTTTTCAAAAGATAATTGTTTAAGACAACAATAACAACGATTTGTGGTACTTGTAACATGAAAAACTAAAATGCAACAGTGCAAAGTTTGAAGGGGAAAATGAAAGTGTATTGGTGAAAGGATCTTAAGATATATGTGAAAGGGTAAAATAAAATTTGAATATAAAATAGGCAAAGTTAAATATGAGTTTTAGGACAAGAAGCCCTAAATGAAAACAGCAGTTCCCAAAACACTCACTGGTGAATTCTACTGTCTCTTTAAGGATGAAGTAATTACACTTTTGGGCAAACACAGAAACTAAAAGTGGAGGGAATACTGACAACAGAAGCATGAAGCTATGCATTATCTTACTAAAAGCCAGACAAAGTCATCACATGAAAAGATGAATACAGATCATTATGCCTAATGATCAAAGACATAGAAATCTTAAAACTTTACCAAATTAACCCCAATAATATACAAGGATGACAAAATATGATGGCAAAGGGAGGGCTAATCTCAGGAATGAAAGATTGACTCAATATCTGAAAAAGTGTTATTGTACCAAAGGAACTACCTAAAAAGGAAGGACCATATGACTGTACCAGCTGAGGCAGAAAACAGTGTCAAGAAGAACCAATGTCCATCGATGGTAAGATTTCTTTAAGAATAGGAGAGAACTTCGATCTCTGATGAAGGGCATGCATGAACAATTTATAGCTAACATCACACTTAATAAAAACTGAATCCTTTCCCTCAAACATTAAGAACATAACCAAGGTGTTCACCACTTCTATTCAACTTACACTGGGTGTGGTGGTGCATACTTGTAGCCTGTACTTCCAACACTTAGGGAGCTGAGGCAGGAGGGTTGCAAAACTAAGCCTAGACTAGACAACGTACAATTTAATGACTCAGTGACTACGTTTAGATGTCTTAGCAGCTCATCTCCAACTCAAGATCAGTTTGAACAACTTAGTGAGACCCTGTCTCAAAATTTCAAAAATTTTGGAAAACAAGGAATGGAGGCCTGCTCATGTGCTGGGGACATAGCTCAGTGGTAAAGCACGAGTTCTATGTGTAAGGCCAAGTTCAATCCCTAGTGTCGCACACACACACACACACACACACAAACAGGTTGCTCCAGAGAAAATGATTTTAATCTCCCAATCTAATTCTACAATTAGAAGTTTATATTAAAACATTTCATTAAAATCATATTTAAAGATTAAATGTTACTAGATTCTTCGTTTGAAGAATAAAAAATATTTTTAAAGGGCCATTAATTCTCAAGGAAATAACTTCAAAATATTTAAATCTATTATGATATATGTCTGTCTTTATAAAATGTTTTAAATATCAATACAATAAAATAATAAATAATAGCATTTTTTAGCCTTTGGAACACTACGCTGTAACAACCATCACAAAAGCCGCACATTGCTATCACTGTATCATAGTTGTGTATATTAATTATAAATTACTGCTATCACTGTTATAATAAGCATTATTTTTTAGTACTGCTTTTTCCTTGGCAATAGTAATTTATAAGCATTGTATCACTTATTCCACACTTATTCTTATAAGACAGGCACTATTGGAAATGTGAAACTTGCCTAGCATCCCACAGGAAGTGGCAGGACCCAGATTCAAAGGTCAATTGGCTTTAACGCATACCACCCTTTTATTATCCTTGTACAGTTTCTACTATGAGGCTAAAAATGAGTAAATCATTCCATCAAGAAATCTTCTCTCAAGTCTCTTTCACAGTGGGCTGGTATAAACTGCACGCAAGCAGAGGCTTGTCTGGAGTCAAGCCATCTCCCCATGCACAGAAGTGGACAGGTTTTCAATCCAGCCTTGGAAAAGCCTGTGCAGCTTCAGCCGGGTGCTCAGGTGTCACTCTCAATGGGCCAGCTGGCCTACCTGTCTGTCTGCCTTCCTCCTTTTCTTTCTTTTTCTCTCTCTCTCTTCTTTCCTTTCTTTCTCTCTCTTCTCTTTTCTTTCCTTCTCTTTCTTTTCCTTTCTTTCTTTCCTTCCTTCTTTCTTTCCTTCCTTCTTTCCTTCCTTCCTTTCTTTCATCAGCTCTCCACATACACAGTTCCTTTCTTTATACTCTCTTCCTCATACTCTTTGCCATCAAGCCTCAAACTCAAGGCTACTTCCTCAAAGAGATCATTCAATTTATAACAGGTTTCCCAGTATTATTTCTTATGCCATGGTACTTTGTTCATTGCTACTATAATAGCAGATTTAGATTTATTTCTGCTTTATTATATTATAATGTGCATCCCCTGGTAGGAGTCATGACTGTTTCATTCACCCTACTGAACTTTATGACTACAACAGAATAAGCTTTTGATAAGATTCTGAATGAATAAACTAACCTTATTCGGAGACTATATCTATGCTTTTTAGTTCAAACGTCCCTCTCGACCTATACAGGAAAAAACTTGTGGAGATGACAGATCTGACCATTGTCTTTATTACAGAGATGAGTCAAAAGCTATCAAACTGTATACTTTAAAAATGTGCAAATTTACTTATAATTTATCATCATACTTGAGTAAGGCTATTTTATCAAAAAGAACCCGAAGACTGTTGCAAAAAATGCTAAGAAAAGTTACAGCTATTACCTTACTAACACAAAAGATTGAGGAAGTTCTTCACATAGAAGGAAAAGGTAATAAAAGAATGCATCCATACAAAGGAACAAAAAACACTGGAAATAATGACTAATATAAAAATTTGTTTTCTCATTTCACTTTTTTTTATCTGAAAGATAACTGATTGCCTTTAGAAAAAAAAAAAAATAACAGTGCAGAAGTAGAATGTCTGCCGAAAACAGCACCAAAGACCAAAGGTAGGAAAAGATACCTATCTCTTAAAAAGGATCTTAAAATACAAGTCAAGTGATACCACATTAGTTTGAAAATTGTAATGAGAAAAGACGTATTCTAAACTTCAAAGCTACCACTATACCAACAAAACAAAGAAGCAGGGCTAATTCAAAGAAGCAAAATATAAATAAAATACTACAAAAAAGTCAATACAAAGGAAAGGAGGATATTTTAAAATAAAGAACACAAGTAAACACAAGAAATAGTAATATTCAATCCAAACTGTATTTATGGTAAATGCTCTAAGAATTCTAAAAGGGCAGAAATTACCAGATCAAATTTTTAAAAAGGTATAACCTAACTATAGGATGCTAGAGGAAAATGAACAGAGGAACACAAAATCCATAATTGTGCTTGGAAATTTCAACCTAACTCTCCCAATATTTGATAAAGTAGACAACATTACATCATCCAATAACTTGATCCAATTGGCATCTGTAATGGCTTGTGCTTAGACGCCCCCCACCACCAAGCCTCATGTGTTCACAGGTGGGGCTTTTTCAGAGGTGACTGGATCTAGAGCGTGTGACACTGGGATTGATTCATGGTGCAATGCTAGGCTCAAGGGCACTAGGATTAAGAGTGTTAGGGCCGGTAGCCTGGATAGTAAGATATACGGGACAGAAAGAGCTGTTGTTCTCTTGTTGCTCTGTTACTTTCTACCCACCATTAACTGTTTTCTCTTCTGCACCTGTCTGCCATGCACCCTGCCTTCGAGCCAGCCGATTATGGGCTGAAACCTCTACAAACTGTGAGCTAAACAAACCTTTCCTCCTTTAACTTTAGGTGTCATGTATTTTGTCTCAGCAAGAAGAAAAGTAACCAAGAACCAAGCACCCATAGAACACTCCAGCCAACATAGAATATACATTCTTCTAAGTATACATAGCACATTCAACACAGAATATATTCTAGGTCGAAAAGCAATTCCTAATAAATTTAAAAAGATATAAGCCACACAGTATGTTTTGTGAAAAAGGTAAATTATACTATAAATTAAAAAAGAACAATATATAGAAGTCCCCAACAATTTGGAAATTAACACAAATAATCCATTGATCAAAGAAAACATGACAAGAGAAATCAGTACATTTGAGAAAAGAGTAACAGATATAACAAAAAAAAAATGAAATCATGAATGACATTTAAAATATGCTACAAATATTAACAGAATTAAAAATTGGTGTCAAGAAGGAAGTTTACAATATTAAATACATCAGAAAAGAATAAAAAAGATTATGTTGTAAGTTTCCAAATTAGGAAACTACGAAAAGAAAAACATTAAATCCAAAGTAACTAGAAGGAAGGAAATACTAAGAGCAAAAATCAATGAACTAGACAGGAAAAAAGTGCAAGCTACAGCTGATCTTTGAAACTATCAGTAGATTGTTGAGATGGGAAGGGAAGCTGAAAAAGAAGGGAAAGGGGAGGGTGAAAGAGGAAGGGGAAGTAAAAGTGATCAAGATGTGATATGTATATGTACAATTTCCCATGATGAATGTTAATAATTATGTATCACAAACATATACGAAGAAAAAAATGAAACTATCAATAATCTAGATGAAATGGATACATTTCTGGATATGTACAAACTTCTCAAGAAGAAACAGACTAATGCATGATCCAGTGTTTTTTTTTCAAAATTTGAATCTATTATTAAAAACTCTTCCGACAAAGATAACTTTTGATACCACATTAGACTGGTGGACAGGGGCTATAGCTCAGTGGTAAAGTACTTGCCTCGAATGTGTAAGGTCCTGAATTCTATCCCCAGGACCACCCAAAAAACAAAACAAAAAAGGCTGGTAAAAATTTAACAGGAAATAGAAGAATGCATTTTAGGAAGTTAGCATTACCATGAATCTAAACCCAGAGACATCATTCCTGGAGAGAAGTGAAAAAGACACCTATATGATGATAATTTTTGGGCAGCACTAGGAGTTGAACCCAATTATGCTGTACCACTGAAATACATAACCAGCCCCTTTTATTCTGAGACAGTGTCTCAATAAGTAGCTGCAACCCTTGGTGCCGTGATTACAGGTGTGTACCACTGTGCCTAGCTAAGACTTAAAAATTCTTAAAACTGAACAAAGTGAGTGGGATGTGGTAGTACACACTTATAATCCTAACTACTTGGAAGGCTGAGACAGAAGGATCCTAAGTTCAAGACCAGCCTAGGCAGCACTCCGAGACCTTATCTCAAAATAAAAAGGGCTGAGAATGTAGTTTAGTGCTAGACTGCTTGCCTAGCTTACACAAGGCCCTGGGTTCAATCCCCAGTAACGCAAAAGAACACACTGAATCCAACAATGTATCAAAAGGATAACATATTGTAATCAATAAGAGTATACATTAGCAATAAAAATTTAACATTCAAAATCTAAACAATGAAATTCAAGATACTAGTAGGATGACGATAAAGAACCTTATGACCATCACAATAGTTACAGAAAATCCTTTGATAAAATTTAATATTCTACCACAAATTTTTCAAATAGAAAGTTCAGCAAACTAGGAAAAGAAGAAAATTTCTCAATTTGATAAAGGACATCTAGGAAAAATTCACAACCAAGCCGAGCTTGGTCAGACACACCTGTAATCCCATGTACTCTGAAGAGACTGAGGTAGGAGATTCACAAGTTGAAGGCCAGCCTGAAGGCCTCTCACTTGGTAGACCTTGTCTCAAATTAAATTTAAAAAGTCTGGGAATATAGCTCAAAGTTAAATGAAAAAGGTCTAGAGTAGAGCACTTACATAGCGTGCAAACAGCCCCTCTATCACCTCCCAAAATATTCTGTAGCCAACAGCATACTTAATGGTGAAAGTATGGATTCTTTCACTATAAAATCAAGTACAAGACAGAGATATCTTATTTCACTGTGCTATTTAACATTGTTTTGAAAGTTGGGGTGAAAGAAATGTTCTTTGCCATGATTGTGGTGATGGTAAACTACTATATACATTGGTTTAAATTCACTGAATTGTATATTCAAAATTGATGAATTTTACCTAACAAAAATTATGTGCAAAACTACTGATTAAAATGTAAACAAAAATATACATAAGAAAAAATTCTGTTATAAAATGGAAAGACAAACCACATTATGTTAAAGTATTTATACCTAAAATATATAAAGAAATTTGATAATTAAGTATCAAGAAGACAGCCCAATTAAGAAAAAAGAAACAGCCAAGATTTTAACAAGATGTATAAACTGCAAATCAGTATAGATAAAGATGTTCAATATCATTAGTTACCTCGGAGATTCAAAGTAAAGCTATAGGATACCACTACACATTCACTAGAATAAGTATAATTGTAATTATAAAAAATTATAAAAAGATGACACACCAAGTGCAGTGATGCTGTTAAGATGGGAAAACAAATAGCTCAATCAATCTGTGGTTTCTTAAATCGAATATAGCAAACAACATAGAAATTTCATTTATAGGTATTCACCCAAGGTATCTGAAAATATATGTTCACATAATGACTTGTACTAAAATTTAAAGGTCTCTTTATGTAATAGCAATAGGTTGAAAAGTACTCAAATGTCTAGTGGTGACTGTATGAACATATCTTGGTAAATAAACCACAATAAAGACATAAAAAGAAATATGCTGCTGAGATTCACAATAATATCAATGAATTCTTAAAATACTATGTGGAGTAAAAGATGGAGAACACAAAAGACTATACACTGTGTTTCTGGACTATAGTTTTTGCTATTTAAATATTACTTTGTGTCACTGCACTGTTTTTGCTCCTCGGGGTCTTCAATTAAATATTGCTGGGGGGGGGGCTGGAGATTAAACTCGAGGCTTTCACACTGAGAAACATCCCCAGCCCTTCCTTTACTTATTCTTTTATTTTGAGACAGAGTCTTCTTAAATTGCCAAGTTTTCCAGACTAGGCTTGAACTTGCAATGTTCCTCAGCCTGCCGGAGTGCTAGGAGGGCACACTGCTGAGCTGTTTTTTCTATGTATCCTCTTGAAATGCTTACTTCAGTGTAAGCCAATCTCAGTTTAAGAAATCTTATTACCATGAAAATGTCATTCTGTGCCATAACCACTTGGAGACTAACCATTAAAACAGACAGATGCCTGGTCAGTCCCTCCATTTCCAGCTAACCTGTGTGAGACAGTAGAATGTACGGTAAGCCTCTTAGACACTGAGGCTGATCATTTCTTCAGATGTTACTTTAAATGCAGTCAGTACTTGGCTTTAATGATTCATTTTAGCAAATGGGTCTTAAATTATTATAAAACTGTAAGCTACAAATAGTATATAAAGTAAAGTTTCAACTTATTTTGCTTTGAACTTTAGATGCTAATGTGAATATTATAATGTATCTTTCTTGGCTTAAGAATTTTTGAATAAGATTCGGATGAAAGCAATAGAATTCTGATATGACCTATATAAAATTTAGTAACTCAGATTTCTGACAATAAAGATACTCACATCTATAAACTTGGTAAATTTTTTTAAAATCATCACTATAAATATAAAATTATACTTTTAATTTAAAAATCACCCAAGTCACACCTCCATAAATTACTAAGTGGAACTCAAACGCTGCTGCCGGCACGTCTGTCTTATGTGAATTTAAAATGAGATGATTTTGGTTCATAAGACAAAATGCCAGCAAAATAATGAGAAATCTGAATAAGTATGAGAGGATTTCAAGAATGACATAAAACTGAAAGTTATATGCAAAAAATAAAATGAACTTTATCAAATAAATTTATATAGAGTATGCAATGAGCTAAGTATGGATAAGAATAGTAAATGAATGTATTAGGTTTGTTAGTACTTAATAAACAATGTAAAAGCATGTGAGGAACTTATCAGATGAACTACATGTCTACATGATTATTTTCCTTTACCCTCCCATGAATTTCTGACTTTCTCGAAATCCCAGCCTTGTGAGAACTCACAAAGTCCAACTCAGGCCTGTAGAAATAAAGCTGTGAACAAGATTATGGGGAGGACCCCTAAGTATGGAATGCCTAAATCAAACTCAGTAACACCTTAGTTTTCAGTGTACTTTTTTCTTTCTGAGACATTTTTCTACCTCCTATATAAATTTAGAATTATCTAAGCTATTCAAAGCATGGCTTAAACATGTTAGCAGCAGTGTGACTGTTAACATCATTAAAGAAATTTTACAATTAATTCTACAGATGCCAATTTACTATCTACCAAAGCTACACTGAACTCACTTTCCTGAATTTGTTCCTCTACTGATCTACAAACCATCCCCTGTACATTCTATACTTTAGTCAAGGGACAATCCTTGCACCAACCTCCAAAAGTTAAGAGTCCAAGGTGGTCTGCTCAGGAGCTACTGGGTGTATAATCCAATGGACATTTTTCAGTTGTTTTACTTCATATACTAAGTTTCTAAGGCTTCTCCTGCCCAGAACTTCTTAAGACTTCTCTCATCACTAGCATTTGTCTTAGTGTGGCATCTCCAGGCACAGATACTTAAACTTCAGATATGTTTTTACTCTCTGCCTCCTTCCTTCCCTCCCCCTTCTTCCCCCTTTGGCACTCTCTACCCGCTCTCCTCTTTTTCCTTTCATGGTACCAGAGATTGAACCCAGGGCCTTTATATTACCAGAGCTTTGAAGTTTTTTCATTTTTTGATACAGGGTTTGCTACATCTGTGAGTTGCCCAGTCTAAGCTCCTGCCTCAGCCACCCTGAGTGATGGGATTACAGGTGTACACCACCACACCCAACACCAAACATTTCCTTACTGTACTTCCCCAGTTTTAGCACTGATGATGACACCTATTTGTATCTATGACATAACGCTTCCACCTCCCTGGTATCTCTGCTAAGCAGCTCAAATCTAGGATGATCCTTGCCAGAATTCATTCCCTTCTCATGTTTCCTATCTTTATGAATAGCCCAGTATCCAGACAATTCCCCAAGCAGAAAACAGGAAATTGTATGATAATCTTCTCTATTCTCTTTATATTTAGTGCTTATATCCTGGCAATTCTACTTAAATGGCACTAGAATGTGATTCCTTCTCAATAACTGCCTCATTTTCATAAGCAGGTTACTGAAAACCTCTTGACTGCAGTACCATCCTAAATATCTTTCCTGCTTCCATTTTTGTCTTTTTTAATTTAAGCTTTGAACCTCTACAAAGCATTTTTTCTAAACATTTCCTCGTAGAAATTCTTCCATGATGCACTACTGGACAGGATAAAATCTAAATGACTTGGGAAAGAACAGTCTCAATGTGACCCTGACTTCCCCTTCAGACTTTCCTGGCTTTCCACTGCAAGATTATGTATCACCCACACTGTGCTATACTGGGGGTGGAAGAAAGGCAGGATGCTCTTGTACATTCCACTCTTCTGGTTTATGTTTTTGTATAGGAATGCACTCCTCTTTCTTCCTAATAGAACTCATGATGCTTTAAGACATAGCTTACCCATCATTTCAAGTATTTCCTATCTTGCCACTCTCTGCTTTCCTTTCCTCTCTTTCTTCTAGACTGATTCAAGTGTCCATTCTCCATAATCCCACAGCAATTAGTACTATCATGGCAAAAATGGTACTATGAAGTCTATATGTATTCTCTTTGTCTATTTGCCCAATCAGACACCCATTTCTTCCTTAAAGAGACAGTATACTATATTTTCCTTACTTCTTAATCCTCATAAGTCCAGCCCATAGAAATTGCTCATTAAAGATTTAACAGGTGAGGTAGGGCTATAGAGCTCTTTGATACAGCTCAGGACACGTACAAGGCCCAGGGCCCGAAAAAAAATTTAACAGTTGCAGGGACAACAGTGGAGTAGGTTCTAAAGTTGATATATAAATTAATAAAATCATCCCTAAAAATTCCTTAGGAAGGTATTGTACTTGAGACCAACACACTGTCATTTTTAATGTGCTTAAACTTAGCAGTTTCCTATCACCGAAAAAAGATAGCATATAGTTTAGGTGAATACCTGTAGTTATGATGCACTTATGTTTTTCAAAACTTTATTTTTGATCACCAAAGTTTATATCCTATGAAACAATAAGACTGCAAGTAGGAACTCACACAGAATAAAATAATAACAAATTTAGGTTTCTCATCTGTAGGTCACTCTGTAAATACATGTACTGAAAAGAATGCCAATTGCTGAATTAAATCTATCTACCAAAACTATACCTTGCTGAGCCCATTTCTTAGAATATAAAGTATATGCAATTATGATGCAGGTCTATTGTACTAATATGACTATAAAAAGCTAGCATTGGTTTTTTACTACCAGTATTTCTCTCACAATTCACTTTCGTCAATATTTTCTATTACTTTAAATAATACTGGCAAACAGGGATAACAACAATGGTCATGAACATGCTATACTCCAATGTGGTCTATTAAGCTGAAGGAAGTTTGGATAGTCACAAAAATGTAAAGAAAGGACCACCCGCATGAACCTTCACCAGCAGGACAGCCCCAGTACACCTTCATCACTGGAACCTCCTGAGTGCACCTTCACCATTGGGACTGCCTGTGTCCACCTTCACCAGGGGGACCACTGCATGTGCCTTCACCAGCAGGGCCACCCCGGTGGGCCATCAGCAGCAGACCACCTGCAAGAGCAACAGCCAGATCCAGACAATGGTGGAGAGCAGAAAGACCATCATTCTGAGCTCCAGAAGATGGTAGAGCAGTGAGCAGCAGAGACAGGGCTTCTCCAAGGCTTGTTGTTGAGAACTGAAGCCCACCAGGAGAGTGAAGAGAGTCACTGTAATAAAGTCGGAGTGGCCTTCAGCAGTTGGCAAATGCCTGGGATCAGCACCTTCTACTGGAACCTAGACTTGCTGTGGGGGAGGGGCAGCTCAAACCTGCAGCAGAAACGTGCAGAGTTCAAACCCACAGGAGGTCTCGGAGCTCAATTCTGGCCTCTTTGCAGCCAGCTCCAGTCTGAATCTCAGTGGACTACAGCTGGCTCACTGAGATTAATTGACTCAGATCTCCATGCTGCTGCCTATGTTGTCTACCAGCAACAGGAGAGACACATCTTAAAAGGGACTTTTTTTTCTTTTTCTTCTTCTTGTATCTCTCCTTTCTTGTTCCTGTTTTTCTCCTGTTTTGTTTATTCTTGATTGTTCTTATTTCTATAAGAGTCTGAATACTGTCTCTAGTTTTCCTGTTGCCATCAGTCTGTTCTGTTCTTGTTTTAGTTCCTTCCTTTTCTCTTTTCCTCCTGTCTCACCATTTTCCCAAAGTTTACATGATCTTCCTGTGTCCTCTAGCTCTACTTCTAACCTTTTCCTCTCCTTTTATTTCTGTACCACACCCCAACTCCCTCTAAGTCTTCTTCCCAGAGGGCAAATTCACTATACTGAAGCCTTATTTACTGTAAACATATTTCTGGTTGGTCCTTGATTTTAATATATAACCACATGTCTAGTTCATGCAGTTAAAGGTGACAGATTAATAGTTACAGTTACCGTAATTTGTCATTTTCTAAGCTGTGTTTGATGCTATTGCTGATGCTGATTGTATTACTTTGGTCAAAGTGATGTGATTGCTCTAGTCAGCTGTCTTTCTTGGTATACCAAAACCAAGACTGCCTAAGAATCATGACAGACTCAAAACCCAAAGACCAGCTATACTCGAAGACACATCTGAGGAATAGTCAATCCCTAAGGAGTCTATAAATACTAGCAATAAAGATATTCACAATAAGCAATATACAAGTATCAACCCAGGAATTAGACCAAAAATATCAACAACAAAAAAATAAAAATGAGAAGACATCTAAACAAGATGCAAACCCAGACTTCCAGCTCACCAAAGGTAAATCCAGGGGGCAACGAGGTGGAACAATCCAAAAGTCAACCATCTGGACTGCCTGAACTGGTAACAAGGGAAGAAACACAACAGATGAAAGAGGCTCTGGAAAAAATGATATCAGAAGTAATTTCCCAGATAACTAAAGAGATGGTGACCAGAAAGCAAGATATGTTTAATGACTCTAGAACAGATACAGATTAAAAAAAATAAAGAAGCCCAGGAACATGATGAAAACCATAAACACCCAGCATAGGAAAGAAATGGAAACCATGAATGCCCAATATAGGAAAGAAATGGAATTCACAGAACAGATTCAAACAGATATCCAGAAGATTAAAAACTCCATTGAAAGTATATGCAGCAGAATGAGCCAATGTGAGGACAGAATATCAGGTAGAGAATACAGGATTGCGGTTAGTGATCATGAAATGACAGAGTTCTTAAAAATAGCAAGAGACCATGAGAAATTCAGCAGCCACTAGATGACACAAATAAGAATATCACAAGGTTGACTGGAGTCAATGAAAAAGCAGGAGATAGCAGAAATGACATAAAAAACCTATTTACAGAAGTAACGGCAGAAAACTTCCCAAACAGGGGGAAAGAATTTTATATACAGATAAGTGAGGCATATAGGACTCCAAATAGCCGTGATCAAAAAAAATCTACACCTAGGCATATAATAGTTGAGATTCCAGAAATCCAACAGAAGAACAAAATATTAAAAGCAGTTAGAGAAAAAAATCAAATCTAGGAATGGAAAGCCCATCAGAATCACAGCAGATTTCTCAACACAAACCCTCAAGTCAAGAAGAGCCTGGAGTGAAGTATTTCAAGTCCTAAAAGAAAACAACCTCCCAGACAGACTGATGTATCCTGCAAAGCAATCTTTCAAAAATCAATGGAGAAATGAGATATTTTCACGGCAAAGAACACCTGAGGAACTTCATGAATACCAAACCAGCATTCCAAATAATTCTAAACAATATCCTAGAAAAAGACAATGAAGACTACAACTCTGTGAACGCCAACAGAAAGAAGTCATCAGGCAAGGCAAGAAATTAAATGGAAAGGGGAAAAAATAAAATAGAAGAGCCAACAACAGGAAAATATCATGACAATGATAAGTCAACACATATCAGTTATAACCATCAATGTTAACGGTCTCAGTTCACCAAAAATGTAAAGAAAATGTAGGATAAAGTAATGTCTCCACTAATATATTTATATTACAATATAAACAGTGTATAACACAGGCCAAAAGAATGCCATTGTTAATTAAAAATCAATAGACAGTATGAATAAATATTGGGATAATTACTTTAATGAGTCCATTAAAGAAGCTTATTGCTGGGCAAAAATTGGCAAAATAAAGAGATCTGAGTATGCTGCCATTGGGGTGAGTATTATCACTATACCAGACCTCACTTTTCAGTAGGCTAGGATTTAGCTCAAGTCTTGTAGATACCACATGGATAATCCCCACAGGGTAAGTCATGGTCTATTCATAGGTGTTGATTTATATTGTTTACAGCTTCCAGTACTTTAATCCTCTCTGTTTAAAAAAATGTAACTATTATATTCATTATTGTTTCTACAACAATTAAGCTTTCTGAATTTTATGAAACATCTGAGAAGAAATGACAAAATGTGCCTAAAACAAAGCTAAAATTAATGTTACTACAAGGATATACAGAACAGATTTCCTCCCCAGAAATGATAAACCAAGAACTGAAATAGCCCTATTATGTTCCTAGAGGAACTAAACTATATTATCTCAATCATTCTCCCTTTTGTTTTTCTTTTTATTTCTTGGAGGGGCAGTTTGCTGGGACTTGAACCTATGTCTATCACTGAGTTACACCTTCACCCATTAAGTATATTTTTGATAATCTAAAAGAATAAAAAATTGAGAGATTACATATATAAAAATTCCACTAAAACTGCTAACTATAATTTAAATTTTATCTCATATATAGCAATGCTGTAATCATTACTTATGCACTTTAAAATTATTGTCATGTATAGAAGCATTTCATCTGCTTCAAAGTATTAAATAACTTAGTCCTTATCTAAAAGCCCACACCCTAAACAAACTCTGGAGGGAAAAAAGAAGATGGCATGCCAAAGGAGGAGTAAAGTAAGAGTTTTAATGCTAAGGAGAACCATCTGGCTAGTCTGGAAATCTGCTTTTGAGTGTAAAATTTTTTTCAACAATCATCAATTAATTAATCTCGTAAGTATTCTAGGTTTAAAATGAAAGCACAAGTGCTAGATAGCTCCCTCTAGGAAGCTCTCTCTCCTTCACTCCTGTTAAGTCCCAGGACCCAGGAACTGTGCATCTGACACAGATGACACACTTTTCACTTAGTAGAACTTTTGTAGCTTACCATCCCCAGTAGAATATAAACCCTTTGAAGGTAGGATCTTTATTTAATTCTTATTTATATGATACCAATATCTATCAGAGTGCCTTGCACAGAAACTAAATATGTAATTCATAAATATCCTCAGATACTCTGTCCTGAATTTACCTTTTTAGTCTTTTCAAAACAAATTATGGATTTTTCTTCCTATTTCTCAGTATTTCCTATTTTACCTCTTTACGTTTTTTGTCTTTCCAAAACAAATTATGTAAGTATTTTTCTTCCTATTTCTCAATACTTCCTATTTTACCTCTTTTGTTTGCTTCTTCTTTCCCTTTTCCCTGAGGTAATTTGTTCTATTTATTCATTCAAAATAATCCAATAAATATTTTTCAAGAACCTACTATGTGCCAGGTAATGTGCTGAGGTTACACCAGTCAACATGCTCCTTAGACAGCTAAGAGAGTGGTGGCAACAGACAGGTAGAACAACATGATAAAGCATTTCAATGGGGGTGAATATGTGAGACTATGTAAAAAAAACAAAACAAAACAGACATTAAAGAGTGTTTCTCCAAGTTTATCAATTTCTCTATATTATTTTCTACCCTGGTCATCTATTTTTAATTATTAAATAGGTAACATAAGCCTGTCATATAAAACACAAAAGCCACAGGATACATGACTGAAAAGCAGTCTTCCTTCTACTCTATACCCATCCATTGTTTATGTTTTCAAAGGGAAGATTTACTATTCTGTGCATAATTACAGAGACATTTCGTCCATACACAAACATACATACATGCATGTGTGTGTCCTTATTTTCCTCTAACACAATGAGAGCTCACTTCACACTAGGTATCTTGCTCTGTTCACTTCAGTATCAGCCCAGACTGGAGGGCCTCACACCTCTCAGTGATATTGCCTCAGACATGTAAGTACCCAGTTCTGCATGCCTGAGTTGTTGTTATCCTACTACTCAAGTTCTTCTTGCCCTACATTCACCCACCAGTGATTCTTTGCTCCTCTCTGCCTGAAACATGTTCTTCAATCAGATTCTGTGGTGGAATCTTGTTCATACAGCATTTTCTTTTGTGAATTTATAGCACTTAGGTGTTAAGACATTCTAATTTACAATGCACTTAGAAGGAAATTATAAACTCCTTCAAAGCAAGAATTATGTCTTAACACATTTAGATAAACCCCCACCACCTGGGCACTCAAAATGTGTTCACCAAATGAAGATTTTTGCTTGCTTTGAGTGAATGTCTATGGTGTTGGGGATTGACCCAAGGAGCACTGAGCTATATTTACAGTCCTCATCACCCTTTTTTTGGAGACAGGGTCTTGCTATATTGCCCAGGCTAGCATCAAACTTGTGCTCCTCCTTCCTCAGCCTTCTGAGTAGCTGGGATTGCAAGTGTGTGCAACCATGCCCAGCTACTGTAGCTACTACATAGGAGAAAACTCAGCCATAATGTACCTATGAATTGAGTTTAAAATGGTAAAAAGAACTTTTTACAAATTTCACAGAAAATCTACTTGAGGAAAAGCTTTATAAAACATAATAAAGCCTTGTTATATTTCCTGGTTTTTGTGCTTCCAAAATTTAATAGCATGATTTCAAAAATCACACTTGTGGTAAAACTTTTACATTTAAAAATATAGGAAAAAAGAGAATATGATTATGCTTTCCAGTATGTAAAAGTAGTTACATAAAAACAATCATAACAATTCATTAGAAATTGTTCAGCTGTCATCTATTCAATCGCTAGAAGAGCTATACAAATTCTTATTCAGTAGAGAACTGTTATAATTTGTATGTTAAATAATATTTTTAATGAAAATACCACCATGCAAATATTCAATTTACTTCTTGACTCACCTCTCCCCCATTAACATATTCCATCACAAAACACAAACGGTCTTTTGTCTGGAAGGAATATTTCAAGGACTTCAAATGAAAAAGAAAAAATGATGTATTATAATCCTACATTCATATCATTTAAATGGCATCAAAAATAGAACACTTAAAAATAATAAGTATGATTGATGACACAAACTGTTACCGTTTCTTAAAGTCTATTTGCTTCTTAAAAATGCTTAAGAGTTTCTAAGAAATGTAAAAACAAATTTTGTTCAGCTTGGCAATAGGTTTCATTAGAAGATAATTAAAATTATAAGTAAATATAAACTTAGTAAATGCAATGCACACTTCTCCATAACTGTGCCATACAACTGAAATTGTGTTCCTCTTTAAAGATCTCATCTGTGCAGAACGGCCTACACAGGACACTAGTGAACATCCTTAGAAATATAGTTATATTTGTTACGTTTAAGTAACTTTCTATACACTAGTTATATAATATGACCCAAACCAACAAAGTTGGTTCATGTAATTTTATATATTACAAAAAGATATCATAAAGTTATCTTATTACACTGGACAACAAACACATGACAATGTAAGTCTGGGTATCTAGCAACACTTTTGAAAATATCTACTTTAGATAATCCTAAAACTTTAATAAAAAGTTCTACTTTTAAAAGTTTAGCTGTTATTTTTAATTTCAATATACTTGACTAGAATCAGAAATATGTAGAATCATCATAAATTATCTCTATTACAAGGAACCTAATAACAGACTTATCTCTATTACAAGGAACCTAATAACAGACTTTAAAAAATCAGTTTGTTTTGAAATAATCACATTACGTGTATGAAAGTCAGTATATACTTTGTCTAGCGAAGAAAATATAATAGCACTTATCCTATGTTTAGTAAATTGAGTATTCCTGTATTTTTAAAAGTGATCTATCCCCAAAAGAAGTCTTTCTGACACACAGTCATTTAAAATCTCTGCCTTTCATATTTGAAGACAATAGCTGCCTGATCATTTAAATATGTATCTGAATCTAATAAAGAAAAGAAAGATAAAATCTACACTGAATATTAAAATAACAAGTCTACCTTTTTCTTTGTGAACTCTCTAAAATGCCAGAGATGATCTATTTGCTCTATAGTTATTTTTTAATGGCTAGGAGAGTCAACGGAAGGAAAAAAAGGTTTCAAAAAGCAGTCGTGGTATCAGGAAGTATTATAAGTACATACATACTATAAAATTAATCCACACATTCTAATAATTTTAAAAAAATTTTTTCACTCATGGTCTCTCCACAAAGAAAATGGCAAACCTACATAAATGTAATTGAAAATGTTATTTTTCATAGTTTCACTTCTATAATAAAATTTATCTAACTTTAAAATGTTATGACTATAACATCTGTCTTGTAGTCACTTACTGTTAAAAATGGATGTCTAGTGTTCTTTAATACTCTGCTTTCAGTTAGAGTGTGTGCCACTTCATCCTATGAAAGAAAAAGGAACCTATTAAAGTATATTCTAAGCACTGATATAATAAAAATTGTACTATTTCTCCAAAATCAGAAGAGGTTATACTCAGAGATAGGATAGGAAACGATGGATCGCTTCTCGGCCTTTTGGCTAAGATCAAGTGGAAAAGATGGAAAACTCGTTAGCATGCTCCCTTTTATTGCTGTTTCTCCTCCCCCATCAAAGTAATGATTTAATTCAGATGGCTGAGAGGTATAAACCCTCATAAACTCACTCATGCTTGATCTAAGTATATCAATACTGACGTGAAAATCAGCCACAAAAATATATCAGAGATAAAGAAAACTGAATAGTATACTTTTTCACTCAAAGAAAAACAATTATCAGCTAATATTTTAGCATAAGGTAGTTAATAATCTTCATGTTTGTAATAAATTTTATTCAGAGAGATATAAAAATATATTTCAGTAAAAATCATAAAATCTTCAAATCTCCTATTTAAAAGAAAATCAGTTATTAAAATTGGAAGAGACTACATATGTAAGTTTTAATTCTAAATTACACATTTTAGAAACAGAAAGTACCAGAATATAAAAGTGTATTTTTTTCCTTGTAGACTTTTGAAAGTACTTTGTTAAAAAAAGTCACAATCCGGGCCAGGGATTCAGCTCAGTGGTTCTGCCACCTGCCTCACAAGCACAAGGTCCTGAGTTTGATACCCAGTACAAAAAAAAAAAAAAAAGTCACATCCTCCTACTCTAGGTAGAAAATTTTAAATGAGCATATATTTCAAAACAAAAATACACTAAAGAACGTATTTCCCTAATTTTGTTCACAAACCTCATTTTGACATCAAAAGTGAACTAGGAGAGATTTTCTTCAACATATGGAGAACAGGAAAGATGTTTCATATTTCAAAAGTAACACTATCTTAAAGTAGAAAAAGAAGGAAGATAAAGGGCTGAAAAACCAACAGCATCCTCATTGTCTGCTTCTGACAAGATCCTAAACAAAGCCCCTGGCTGTATTAACTTAACACTGTGAGCAAATCAAAATTACATTATAAGGAAAGATGGGAAAGGAAAACATCAGGACACTGAATTTTTATCTTTACAAAAGCATGTGTCCTTAGTTAGACCTAAAAGACAAATGAGAAACAAACTGATCAAGGCTAAGATCTGAAAGGTATTCCAGGAGGGTGAGAAATTTATGACTGAACAGAAAGCAAAAGGTAATTAACAATGCAATATTTAAAACCAGAGGAGTCAAGAATAAGCATAAGATCACCCTAGTCCTAACTTATTTTATATGAGCCAGCTTAATTAAGGGCTCAGTTTGAGAGTCACTGACATATCATACTGTGATTCTGAAAATAATTATGATAAAATTTTAATATAAAATAAACCAAAGCAGAAACGATACCAGAACTTATAGACTTCCACACCCACACCACCTAGAATAATGGTTAACATTCAGCAGATTCCTAGTAACTGTTTGTTGGCCTGCTTTTCACAGGAATGAATTCAAAAATGTCACGTCTGTGGGAGCTCATTCATTCATCTAGCCACTATTTCAACAAATATGCAAAACATATGTTTTAAGTATTGTTCTATACACTGGAGACAGGGCACTGAACAAAACAAAGGTTCTTGCTCTCATGGAGCTTTCATTTTAATTAGATGGTGATGTTAAAGGAAAAACAAAGCAGAGAAGCAGATACTATGGCTAATTAGCATCAAATTGTGAATATGCAATACATAATTATGCTTTATGAAAGTGGCTATTTTGCACTATACAGGACCAAGTCCATTCATTAAAAAAACAAAGCCCCTGACACACACTTACTAAATGCTAAGGATAGTGAAGGTATTAAGTGGTTTAATAAAAAAGATGAGATTTGTTCATAGAGTTCACAGACTAATAGAGAAGACAAGGTGGTTATAAATAACCAACTTCATAAATAATAAACTAATTCTGATAAGTACAATAAGGAAAAATGGGAGTTATACACTCCTATAAATGGAGTAGAGAAGGAAAACTTGTGCTACCAGAAGAGTGTAGGCTAGGTAAGGTGATAGGGTGGGAGGAACAGAGCCTGGGGACTGACACAAAGTGATTATATTCAACAAAGTTCACTCATGCTCCCTTTGATAAGGACAGCAAAGATAAGGGAACAATTAGGAGGCTGTTAGAGTACTCCAAGAAAGAAATTCGTTGACTTGGACTATTATATTAGGAGCAGAAACTGGAAAAACGGGAATAATCTAAAGCTATAAGCTAATTTTGACATTTAAAATCAACAGACTCAGCCATAAAGAATGAGAAACGAGAGACATTTATAGCTAAGTGGATGCACATTGAGGCCATGCTCTTAAGTGAAATAAATAGGACACACATGTGTAAATACCAAATAGTTTCTCTGGTGTGAGAAACTCAAAGTGTAAATAAGGATTGAAATGATTAAAACAAATAACTGATAATTTGAAATAAGAAGAAAAGGTCCAAAGGGGTAGGGGAAGTGGGAGGGGCAGGGGAAAGGAAAGAAGGGAAAGGAAAAATTATGAGAAAAGAAAAAAATGGAAACAAAGCCTTTGTAAATAGGGAAGGGTGGAGGGGGTGAAGGGAGGGCATGGGAATGGGGAAAAAATAAGAACCAAGATACTTCATGTACAGGTTCAAGCATCCAATGATAAACGTAAATGTACTGTATACCTAAAATGTACCAAAAAAAGAATTTAAGCAAAAAAAAATAAAATCAATAGAAATAATCTAAAAGTTACATGCCTTCAATATGAACATGAATCTGAAGAAACGTCTTTATGAGCAGTGAGAAAGAGATGCACAGAAGAGATAATATTGGTTTTGGATGCTAAGTAACTGGAGTTAGTAAATCAGGGAAAGACTAAACACAGTGAATATTGAAACCATTTGGATAGCTGAGTGCTTTAGAAGATATTTCTATGGAGTATTTCATTTTATTTTGTTAAAATTGACCCATCACATATGATAGCTACATTTCAAAATCACTTAGAAAGTTTCATGAGAGAAAACTTTTTCCCTAAATTTTGTAGTCTGTGTAAACACATGGAAGGAGCCAAGTAAAGAGGTATTGAGACAAGAGCTGAAACAACAGTTCTTTGTTGTAGGAATGGAATTGGAATGAATGCATTGTACATATCATATATGCATATATTAAAATGCATTTTCTACCATATTTTACATCTGATTAGTTTTTCCCATTAATGCAAATTTAATGGGCTATATTTCACATACTAATTAGTTTCTGCTATGAAGATAAGGTATGCACAAGCTAAAAAGTAAACACAGATGCCAATAATTTTTAATTACAGTTAAAAGAAACATGTCAAAACAAGAAGATAAAAATAACAGTGATAAAACTTAGGGACTAAAACAATGTGATACTTTTTAAAAAATCCATTTGCTGATCTTAATTATAAATCAAGAGCCTAGAAATGCTGGGATATATAATAAAAGTTGCTTTTGAAATACAGATTTCCATATATTTATCCCAAGTAAATTATTAAGTAATGAATTTTTACATCTAACTTCTTTCATAGAAAGAAGATTAATGGCAGGAGACTGTTTCTTTTTTTTTTATACCAGGGATCGAACTCGGGTCTTTCTGCTTGCGAGGCAGGTGGTGGAACCACTGAGCTAAATCCCTGGCCCAAGACTTTGTTTCTTGAGGATGTGAGGCAGACGAATGGAATAGTCCTCTTTATCCTATTTATTTTCCCAATCCTCTCCAATTTGTCACTCATATTCAACAGCTATTTGCAATACTACAGCCAAAGTAACACTACTGAAATGAAAACTGGATCGTTTTATTATACTACTTAAAATTTTTCAATGGTTGCCTATTTAATTCAGAGTAATAACTAATATCTTTATAATGCAGTACCTAAAAGTATTTAAAGTAACCCTACACAATTTTCTCTACACCAGCTATGGTAGGCACACTATTCTCTATTCAGAAAACATGCAAAGCACACTCTGTCCTCAGTGCCTTCTCAGTTACTACTGCCTTTACTCAGAACATTCTCCATGATGTCTCAAAGGCTGCTTCCTCCTCTCCTACAAATGCTTGCTAAGATTTCCCCCTTCAGTGAGCAGGCCATCATCATTTTATTTAAAACTGTGAAAGTGGTGGTATGGTGGCACATGCCTGTAATCCCAAGTAATATACTCTGGGAGGCTGAGGCAGGAAGATTACACGTTGGAGCCCAGCCTCAGTGACTTAGTGAGACCTTGTCTTGAAGTAAAAAATAAAAGAGTTGGGGATCAAACAGCCTCACAGATAACAGATTCTGGATAGGGTTCACCAGTAATTGAGTCCAAGGAGAAAGAGGTGCCAGTGACTGATCCAAAACACTGGTTTGATACTGCATTTTAATGAATGTATGTGTAGGAAAGGGTTAAGACCGCAAGACTGAGTTGCTCAAGTCTTGCTTATTCCCCAAGAAGGCCAATCTTCAGCAGTGGCTTTTGGTCAGCTCTGATCTCTTAAAATATTCTGACTTAGTCTGTTTTGTGTTGCTGTAACAAAAATTAATATCCAAAGCTGAATGCTATGCATATTAAAAGGAGGTTTATCTGACACATTATTTTGGTGGTTGGAAGGTCCAAAGAGCACAGCACCAGGACCCTGGCAAGAGCCCCACTAGTTGCATCACGTGGCAGATAAATAGGTGAGTGTGGAAGGAGCATGCATGCAAGAGCTGTCACGTAGCGAGTGGAAGCAAGAGCCTAAAGCCAAGAAAGTGAAGTTCAAAACCAATCCATTCTCACAGAAACTAAGCCAGTCCCATGAGATCTGACTCAGTCCCGCAAGACAGCAGTAATCCATTCATGAGGACCAGGGTCGAGGATTTAGCTCAGTGGTTCTGCCACCTGCCTCACAAGCACAAGGACTTGAGCTCGATCCCTGGTACCAAAAAAGAAAAAAAAAGAAAAAAAAAACCACTCCTGAGGACCTAATTACCTTCCACTAAGCCCTGCCTCTTAAAAGTTCTGCTACCTCAACATTGCCATACCAGGGACCAAGCTTCCAGCTCATGAGCCACTGGGGGACAAATCATAGTGTTCTCTCTGATGTATTTTTGTATGCCTGAGATCTAGGACTGTATGGTATCAGTTTGACTAGACAGTTTATACTAATGATGGAATGATGAAGGCTGTGGGTCTGAGTTGGCTCTAGGAGCTGGAATCTGAGCAGCTCAGGGTGGTTATGCAGGTGCATCTTGCCTATGTTTCTGACTGCCAATAAAAACTGCACACCAGGCTCAGAAAAGCTGCTTTGGTTGTCACATAAGAGTTTCTAGAAGAATTAAATGTTTCTGTTAATCCAATGGGAAGCATGCACTTTGGTTTCTCCTGGACTTTCCTGGCCTTAATCAGTATCAGGTCACCATAAGAAGCCATAACCGTAAGTACACACCAGCATTTCTGACTCTTGTGAGTCCTGAAACATTGAGCCTACAGAGTGGTCTTAGGGGACCCTGACACAGCTGATATCAAAAGTAGCGTTTGTCAGAGCAGCTATTTTTTGTTTTTGAAAAGCAAAGTATCTCTTTTATTATAATTTCTTTTTACATAACCTTTTCAACTGAGATTCAGGTAACTACCCATCTCTCTCATCACAGAAGAAGGGTCCTGCACATTACAACAGGCCAAAAAGTTTTTAGGAAATAAAATATTTTTAAATGATCCATTATAATTTTTCAGTATTCTTGAATAAACTGGAAAGTGGGAAAAAGACAGAAAGGGGGCGGTCCTTTAAACAATGAAATCATACTAACTGTATTTTGGTTAGTAGTACATTTTCATGTGTTTTTCCTCTGGACAGGTATGAAAGTAGTTCAAGTGCTCATGTAAATGCTTTTCTGTACCTTATTTTCTTTATGTTCAAAACTCCCAGCCAATGTCTAAACAAGCCTGGGCAACCACAAACAAGGGGCACGTACATCTCCCAGAAATACTAAATAGTTGTATTTCAACTCTGGGCTCTCTAAAACATGTCAAAAACAATGTTTAGAATGTTTAGAACAAGGAAGGATGACAGGACAGGTAATGATAAATCTACCTGCCTAAATGAGTACAAAGTCACCCAGGGATAAGAACAGCAATGCATTACACATAAAATCAAATTTGGAAATGACAGCACCAGAACTCAAGGCACTGGCTCATTGGATACATGAAAAGTGCATGAAAAGAGAAACAAGTACAGTACACAATCTACTGGTAATTTTTATATCTTTATTAGCTAAAATGAAAGTAAAGGAGAGTAAGGTAAACACTGGTGCTGAAAAAGCTCAAATTTCACACCATAAAAGCTAGGGCATCCAGCCCCAGGGCTACTATCAAAGATAAGTTATGATGAAAAACAAGACACTGTACTATTTCTTGGCTTCTGGTCACCAAGAAGGTAGTAAAGATGGTGGAATGCTAAAACCAAAAACCAATAAAAATGGGGTGGTATGAAGGAGTTACCCCAATTTGTGGATTGGTATCATCGGGTTCTCAAAACAACTTTTACTAAAATGGAGTTTAAGTGACTAATTTATTGGTAATACCTTTGCTTTTTGAACCCTGCAGCTGCTTGGGCTGATACAAGACCCACAACTTACAAATGAATAATACCAGATGAATGTACATGATCCAAACATACCATACATTGTTTCCAAGGGGACAAGTACTCCAGAGGACTGAGCACCAGCCACTGCAGTTTGTTTATCCTGAAAGGGGGAGTTGTCTTCCCTCCTCTCCTTTAAATGCTAAATGGCACCTCCAGATGGCGTGGCTGATATGCTGCATATGAAAGCCATGCGAGGTTGGCATTATGATCATTAGGAGAATCATATGCCCCTTAGTCATGTCATGGTCAATATCCTGACTAAAGAGGACCCTTCTACACAAGCACTTGATATAATCTAACTGCAATTAAACCAAGCAACAATTAAGAAGCTGTATCAGATATTTTAGCTTCTTCCCATGGCTCTTATAGATGCTAAGAAAATGGGAGTGACTGACTCAGAGAATAGGGAAAGACCTAAAGGATAATCAAAGCAGTTAAGCCAGGAGGGCAAAATTTTAAACGGTCACTAAAGAAAGGAATGAATAAAGTAGACACTGATGAAGTTGACACAAAGGACTTAATGCAGCACTATCAATAATTGGGTGGACCAATGGGAGTACTTGTTGATTCCCCAACATTGAAAGTTCTAAACACACTCATCATACCCTAATTTAAAGGAACATAAAAAACTGGGATGCAAAAATGACAACGATGAATCTCATTTTTGAGGCAAATTAATCAGAATCAGAATTTACAGAGAAACCAGTTTTGGACCAATCCCTCGCTAGGGACTGAAGTCCATGTGCACATATATGGATGAAACAGGGGTAAAGAAGAAGCCTTCTAGGGCGTCCTTGACATAAGAGTCCAGTGTAATGTGATTCCAAAACCGGTGGTAAAGTCCTAACAGGGCCTACAGTTAGTCAGGGAGGGTCTGAGGATGAAATGGGTGACAGGATTAAAGTAAAATTTGGATGTAAGTGAGAGTGTTTGAACACATTACATCCACTTTGCCTGAATATGCTATTGGGAAGGATGTTATGCCTGATTAGGGAATACCTCAGCTACTGTACTACAGAAGCACACTGGTTGCTCTGTCTGTAGCACTACCTATAGCTTCAGCAGTACCTGGTACAGTCTCAACACTGCTAAAAATACAATGAGCTAAATGAGACTAATAATACTCATGTTTGATCCTGATAATGCTTTTTTCTTGGTCCTAATTTCAGGGGAAACAAAATAAACCTAGTATGTCTTCCACTGGGAATGATTCCAATTTTCATCTATTATATTGTTATATGAATTCACCATCTTTCTATCATAATTTGTTTAGAAGGGATTCTAACTTGATACAGGTTCCTGAGTATGAAAGTATACTATACTGATATTATGATAATATCAGAAACCTATAAACAAGCAGGAGCAACTTAAATGTAGTAGTGACACATACGAATTATAGAGGTCAGAGGATAAATACATCAAATATCCAAGGATCTACCCAAACTATAAAATTCTGATGAATAAATTCAGCAGGAGCTATCCATGATATTCCATAGAGAATTAAAAACTAACTGCTCTTATTTCTTCTCCATAGAAGTATGAAAGATGAACCACACCTGCTTGGGTTTTTTTGGGTTTTGGACAATTCAAATTTCATCACTGGGATCAGTGCTAAGTTTGAGCCATAAAAACCACTTGTAAGATGGATGTATTTGAATGGAAGGCTGGACAGCGGGCTACATCTGAATTGCAGTGGCACATTAGTGCCTTTGGGTCCTGTGATCCATGCTAACATGTGATTTTTAGAAATGGAAAATAGCTACAGTGATTCAAAAGCAGACCTAAGTTAGAGAGATGTAAAAGAACAGCAAACTGAAAGGCAAAACAACTGAGGAACCAGAGCCTAAGTGATGGTGCCCAGGGGGACATCCTCAAGTAGACCAACATACGCATTGTGGAATGCCAGGCATTAAGAGAAACAATGGCTGAAACTTTCAAATTTAATAAAAGACACAAATATAAATATCCAAGAAGCTCAACGAACCCCAAGCAGGATAAATGTGATCCACACTGAGGCTCATTCTAATCAAAATCACTCAAAAACAAAGACTTGAAAGCAGCGAGAGAAGTAACTCATATAAGGGATCCTCAACAAGAAACAAAGGAGGTCAAAGAGTAGGCTAATATACTCAAAGTGCTGAATGAAAAACAAAAGTCAACCAAGAATTCTGTATCTGGTAAAAGTATGGTTCAGAAATGAGAAACAAAAGAGGTCAAAGAGCAGGCTGATATACTCAAAGTGCTGAATGAAAAACAAAAGACAACCAAGAATTCTGTATCTGGTAAAAGTATGGTTCAGAAATGAGGAGGAAGTATGGCTCAATGGTAGGGCACTTGCCTAGTGTGCACAAGGCTCTAGATTCCACGCCTAGCACAACACACACAGACACACACACACACACGCGCGCACGCGCACACAGAGAACATATTCTCAGGAAACAAGCTGAGCAATTCACTTACTACTAGAGCTGCATTATAAGAAATGCTGAAGAAAAGCCCTTCAGCTTGAAACAAAAGGACATTCAACTGTAACTTGAATTTGTACTGAGATCTCTAGAAAAAAAAAGGTATGGCAAATACAGAAGTTATTATTGTAATGTCATCTTTTTCATACATAATTTAAGATATAAATGCACTTAACAATTAGTAGTTTCTAAAAAAAAAGAATTAGTAGTTTCTGTTTTTAGACACACAATACATAAAGATACAATTTTAACACACCAATAAATGAAAGAGGTAGGAACAGATCTGTGGAGAAAGAGTTTCTTTTCTTTCCTGTCTTTAGCTCAATGTCCTGAATTGATTTAAAATGTTTAACTTTCTGGTCATTTTTACTTTGGGAAAAAGCCAGAAGTTGCGGTGCCAGATCTGGTGCATAAAGTGGATGAGGACACACAGCAGTGATTTCCAGCCTGCCTTTCTTTCGGGTGGCATATGGCAGCACCATTCACATGAATAACGACTGCCAGAATTGCTTCAGAATATTCTGCAGGAGATTAATGGCAATATTCCTTTTACTATAATTTTTTTAAACTTTAGGTGATCACTGTATTTTTGATCACCCCTTACATAAATACATGAAAAAGAACAGAGATCACCAGTAGCACAGTAGCAAATGCTTGCAATCCCAGCACTCTGGCTGAGGCAAGAGGGTCTCAAGTTTGAGGTCAGCCTAAGCAATTTAGTGACACACGGAGACTCATAGAAAGGATCTCATAAAAGGGGGTTGGGTGAGGCTGTAGATGTAGCTTGGTGTGAAAGGCTGTGTTTAATCCTCAGCATCACCAAAAACTGAAGTCAGAAAGGTCTCAAGTCAAAACCTAACTTTATAACCTCAGGAACTAACAACAAAAGAACAAAGTAACAACCAAAGCTAGCAGAAGTTAAGAATAAATATGAGGGGGCTGGGGATTTAGCTCAGTGGTGCCGCTGCCTGCCTCGCAAGCACAAGGTCCCCAGTTCAATCCCTGGTACCCAAAAAACAAAAAAGAATAAATATGAGGATAGAAAAAAGCAATTTTTCAAAATGAACAAAATGAAAGTTTGATTCTTTGAAAAGATTGCTAGATTAGACCAATTTTCAGATAAATTAAGGATAAATATATAAGAAATAAGGAAAACAGAAAATGATCATTAGAATGCCACAGCAATTACCATTACAGACAAGATTCACTGGCAGGTATTAAAATTAGTAAAACATTTTAAAAGAAACAGGATATTCACATAGTGTCAGAATATTTCCCCTAAAATATACTTATTAATTACAAGGGAAATATAGTAATTTTTATAGTGGAAAAACCCAGTGGACATTATTTTAATCAATGATAAAGGTTAATGCCACCTGTAAGAGAATACACCAAGATCATTTTCTCCACGATACGATGTTCCGAGAAGAATACATTAGGACTAAATCTCAGCTCTTGTCACATTCCAAAATTTCATACTGGTCATTTTGTTAGGAATACGTACATTTTCTTTTAAGAAACTAATAGATTTGTTGGGGGAAACAGAAAGGAACTATATTAATCAGGATAGTCTATCATTTGTGAAATATACCCAAATATGAACAGATACTCAAAAAAGTACAATTAGTGAATTATACAGGGTCTAATAGGGTGTTCTCAAGTCTGATAAAAATAGATCACCGAGGCCAGACTACAAAAAGAAAACAAAATTGAACTATATTTACCGATGCTTGATACACAGTAGGTAATGACAGTGATAATAGCAAATATTTATCATATATTTTCATTTCATATTGTTCTAATCTTAAGTTTATTCCATATGTAATTTCTAAAGCTTTATTATGATGGTAAATACTATTACCTTTATTAATTTAAACCTAACAACAATGATAAGTGTTATTATCTCCATTTTGTGGATAAAGAAATAAAAGTATAAAAATTTTAGTAATTTGAGATCATTTAGTGAGAGAGCCTACAATACCCTACTACCTTCCAGAAAAAATTTCAGTTTAATTAATAACAAGTACAATGTGTATGCTAAATACTTTCCTTATCTTATGCCTCCTAATATTCCCATCCAGTGGATTTCATCCTACCAATTTTACAAATGCGCAAACTAAGGCACCAAGGGGCTTGTCAATACATGGCAGGATATTCAGCATGCCCGGTTTCTGTCTGGCAACTGTCATGAAGTGTCTCTTAGCCCCAGTCATTGTGATGAGCACATACGCCCCCAATATACCCAAATACAACTCCACAAACACCTGGTTCTTAAAGGTTATCAGGTAAGGTGTAAATGCAGGCCTCAACACCTACAGAGCAAAACGTTCCTTCTAATGGGAGATGCAGACTTGTGGAGCCGAGACTGAAGAAAATATGCCATGATGGAGGAATATAGGTAGTTTCATGAAGTGTATGGAGCAACACACTCCAGATGAGTCAACTTTGGTCGAAAGTACCTGAAAGTTAGTCTATAAGGTTTACCATAATATTATGTGTCATTTGTTGATTAAGAGAGAAAGCGAACATCAATTTTAAAGTAGGTCAAATTTTCCTATTGAGGGAACTGGTATTCAATGTAGAACTCTTGAGTAAGAAATTATTCCATTAATGTGTTAAATATTTGTAAAGGTCTAACATGAAAAAAAGCTTTCCATGATGAATATTATTAGCAAGTACTACAAACATGTACCAATAAAAATTAAAATTAAGAAAAATAAATATAGCTATGAGGTGGGGGATTAAGATTTCTAAAGAAATTTCAAAGACTATTGTTTCTTTTAGCTTAATTATTCTAGTATTTTCAAATGTATTTTGGATGCTTTCCCACTCAATGCTATATAAACTCCGTAAGTACAAAATCATTTATACTATTGTAATCAATCTTTTATTCAGTAATTCAGAACATTGGGGGAAATATTAAAAAGCAACACTAGTAAAATTAATAATACAGACCACAGATATACAGTAAAAACAATCTCCCAAGCACATAAAATATAAAAATTTCTATTTCAGTAAAAGAAAATAAGTTTTAATATAATTTATGTACACTATAAACTTTTGAAAATCTTAGCATTATCTACTGATAAATATCCATTAGTATAGCAGTAGCCTACATCAATATTTTGACTGTTTAATGGAATTTATATACTTTATCATTCATGAGTGATCATAATAAACACATGTGCTCACTGCCAGCAAAACTTTAGTCTTCAACTCTTGTAAACAATTACCTTTGCAATAATGACTTCTTTCTTCAGAATCTTCATAGCATAGTATTTCCCACTTGCTTTCTCTCGAACCAAAATAACTTTCCCAAAAGTGCCTTTACCTAGTAGTTTCAAATAGTCAAAATCATTCATTGTCTGAAAAACACAAATTAAAAGATCTAATATGAATGAAATATCTGACATAGTTTACTGGTAGCATGTATATATCTATTTGCCACGCAAAAACAAATTTTATAATTTCTAAGCATCCTTGAAAAACAAATCAGACTGACATTGGCTGTCTTATCAGCAATTAAGGATGCTGAGAATAATTTAAACAGTTTCCAGATACTGGAGAATTTTAACCAAGAATTTATTTCACAGCCAAATTATCAGTCAAATGAAAGGTCATACGGGAAAAATGATTTTCACCTATTTCCAAGGACTTAGTAGTGCTGCTACCCTCAGAACACTGTCTGTAATAATCAGAAATGTCCCGCACAACATTTCCAAATATGCCTAAGGGAGCCACACTTTTGAACGAGCTTTTTTATTTCCTCCAGTACTGGGGAGTGAACCTAGGAACTTACACATGCTATTCAAAATCTTTTTCTTTAAGAGATAGAGTCTTGCTAAGTTACCCAGGCTGGCTTCAAACTTGCATTCTTCCTGCATCAGCCTTCTCAGTGGCTGGTATTACAGGCATGCACCACCACGGATGGCTGAAGGAGCTATCTGAGAAGGTATTAAAGCAGAATAGAGATGGAATCCAAGAAAGAAAAAGAGGTATGTATAAGAAATGTTGAGAACAACCTTGGAGCTCAGTGAAAAGAAATCTAAGGAAGGAAGTAGTTGTAACTTCTGAGAAAGCAACCGGTGTAATTTAGAACAGGAGAGCAGGGAGCTCTAAGAAGAATGTCTTTTAATGAACCTGCCTGTTTTCAGTTTTATTTTTCATTCCTAAGTTGAACAATTTCCAAGATTTTTCCAGGCAGACTACTCTTTGTTCTCTACACTCCTCTCTGGGTGGACTTCTGCTCTGCTCTACCAATCAACATTCTTCCACAAACTTCCAAAATTCTAAAACTGTTTGCTTAGCACTGTATCTCCCTCCCTCTTCCAGCTTTCATTTTGTGGGTCTATCTCCTTCTGAAATCCCCTTACTATTCTTTTAATGGGCTTTTGATTGAAAGGAACCTAACTGTATGCTGTTTACTTTCTTAAATGTAAACTCAGTTTAGAGATTTATGAATACCACAACCAAAAGTCACATCACTCCCCAAACATGTGAGAAAGGCCTTCTTGGATTTCTCAGAGAGGCCCACGTGTCAGCTGATGGGAGTCATTTGAAAGATCCATGAGCAGAACTGCTCACAAACAACAAAATCATTAAAATAAGACACTGCTGTTGTTTTAAGACATTAAACTTGGGGTAGTCTGTCCCATGGGAATAAATAGATTAAAGACAGTTTTCTCATAACCCAGTCATAATATCCTTTTATTGCTCAAAATTTCATTTAGGCAACACGGTCCTCCTTTTTCAGTTTGCCTTCTGTCCACAATACTGGCCCACATCTCCTGTCTCAGGGGCCTCCAAGGAGGGCTGAAGATAGAACCCAGGACATCATTCAGGCCATGCAGGCACTCCACCCCTGAACTTCACCCCTGGCCAACTTCAAAATCCATTATGTCACCCTTTCCTCCTCAGTAGGCAGGTTCAATTACCACCCCCATCCCCTGCACACAAACACTGATCTCTTTCTCTACATTCTAGCCATTGCTGTGTATTAATATGGAAGGGCTGGGCAGAGGTGATAAAATCAAATCCTAAAATTACATTTTCTATGAATGTAGGAGGTATAAATCATTGTAATCACCTGGTCCCAGAAAGGCCTGCACTGAATAGTTAAAAATTAAGTAGAGCTTTGATTTCCAATTAGCTTTTTATCCTCATATGCTGTACCCCTCATATACCTGACAGGGTGGGTATATAAGACAGGCAGCTTGGCAGACTAAGTATAGTCACTTCTGAATCCTCTCATCAAATTCCTCTGAAACATCATATTTTAATTCAAATATAGACCTGGACTTAAATCTGGCTACCAAGCCCTTGTCTCATTTCTCTACCACCTTATCCTTTCTTTTCTAAGAGGTTTTTTTTTCTGTGGCAATATTCCACAATTATGGTAAGTAATCACCTATCTGCTCCAAGTAAGAAACAAATATCAAGACCACTTTCAGCACAGCTACCATAATCAATCAGTAAATGGGAGCTATCTTCTTAATCTAGTGACTATTTTCAAAAAGTGAAGAAGAGGGCCAGGGATTTAGCTCAGTGGTTCCACCGCCTGCTGTGCAAGTGCAAGGACCCGAGTTCAATCCCCGGTAACAAAAAAAAAAAAAGGGAAGAAGAAAATGTACCCTGTAAATTATGCAGATATGCTTGTGTTTTAATGTGTCATAGGCTAAAACAAAACATCTGAACTTCAATTCTTTTCATGATAACTGACATTCATAAAGAATACAGTTCTAGAGAAGCCATTTCTCTTAACAGAAATGACAGTAACATTTTGCCATCTTTAACTAAGTCATTAGGTTCATTATAGAACAGGTTGTGATACAAATTTTATTTTTCCATACTTTTTCATTCAAAACGACTTTAAATTAATTCATTTAAAATGAAATAAAATCAAGAACAATGGAATTCAGATATGGTTAAGACAGTGAGCCCCAAATAAATTTAAAATATTGCTTTTTCTTCATTTTGGAGACTCAGTTTTAGTAAATAATTCTGAGACAATCTGTTTGAAAAGATGTGGTCTTCGTGTGGCAAAGCAGAACACTAGGCAAGACTGATGGATAATATTCATTATATATGTACTGTATGAGGACTTGGCATATTTGCACAGGCCCTCATTTTAAACCTTACAACTATGAGTTAAGTACCACTGTTATCCCTCTTTTATAGATGAGAGATATGAGTGATGAAAGGACTAAGACACCTTTCCCATCATCACACACACAGCCAGGACTTTGACCTGGGGAAAAATCTGAGGTCCCCACTTTCTACCACTATTTCCTAATATTAACATTCTATTGACTTTTTCAAGGGTGTCTAAGAGAAAATTAACATACAAGCATTGCATTAAGTTCAACAGTTCTCCATATTTTGAGGAAGAGTGTAATCAAAAGAATATAATCTGTATGATTTTATTTCTAATCTAATTTGGTTGTAATTACAGAAACTACAGATTCGATATATATGAACCAAGAAAAAGAAATAAGCTGTATATTAAAGTTGCATAGTGTATAATTAAAAGATCTTATATGCTTGATTAAATATTCAACTTCTTTAAGTATCCAATGACAACTATTTTCAGTAGAGTTGCCCAAGCTGGACTCAAACTTGCAATCCTTCCTGCCTCAGCTTCACAGGGTGCTGGGATTACAGGAATGTACCACCATGCCCAGCTAGATGGCTCAACTATCACAGTACCTACCTCACGTGATTCTTATGTGGATTAAAAAAGATGAGACATACAAAAGTACTGCTCAGGATGTACCACAAAACAAATACAAAATAAATGCTTCCACAGGATAATTAGTGATGGTGATGAATTATTAAGAATATCTACGTTGGTAATTGTGAAAAGAAGAAAATGTATTATGCCATTATAATCATCATTTACAACCAACCTTAACAGAAAGAAGTCTTTTGTACATTTTTCCACTTTCATACATTATAAAATTCTGTCTCTTTATTCAAATTTTTCTGACAAATTTTCATATTCATTTCCAAAATTCTTCTGTTCATTAGACACAGCACTTCAAGTTAGAGTGTTACAAATTCCCATCTTCAATTTCTATCTTAACAGCATCTTACTGATCTGTTAAGGAGATTTTTAGAAATCCTAAAGAATTTAACAGGATAAAGCTAATATAGCTTAGTTTTGAACAGGACAGACATCAATTGAGACCTGACTTTAAATTTACCAATGCAGTCAAATATCAAGTTCATTGTGGACCTGTGTATACACATCTGCGAAAGGAGCTTTCTTATTCGTGAGTAGGTGGATAAAGCTAGGTGAGGTGTTTTTTGTTTGTTTGTTTGACTGAGGAACAAGGTAAGATAAAGTGCCTTAAGTAATACTCGGCTCAACCAAAAAAGGAGATGAGTTTTCAAAGACAACAGCAAACGTATGCAGACATTTGACCAAGATCAAGCATAAATTATTTTAATGAAAACAAAAACTTTAAGTTGTGAGTGTATAAATTCACTTAGTTCACACACTTAGCATGTGCAAGAGGGAAGTTCTGAACACAGGAGTCCAACTCCAAAAAGTTTTAACCCCGGTGCTAATCCAAATTTTGGGCTGTGAGCATAGTTCAGTGGTAGAGAATTCGCCTAGCACTGCAAGGACCTGGATTCAATCCCCAACAATGCCAAAACAAAGCAAAAACGTCTCAGAAACCAAATTCCATGTTAATATGCTGAATATCTGTATTTTCCTACTTGAAGATTCATTTATCTATGTTATAGCAAATATATTCTACAATATACTTACACAAACAGTACTGACCTCTCCCTCTGTCTCTCTCTTTTTGTGAACCCAGGGCTTTTTCATTGAATTACATCTCCAGTCCATTTCTTGGGGCTAAGTGGCCCAGGCTGGGCTTGATGTTGTGATTCTCCGCCTCAGCCTCTTGAGTAGCTGGGATTACAAGTATACAACCCCAGACCCAAGTTGTCTCTTTCCAACAACTCAATCTTGATAAATCTTGAAATAACCATTTTTTACTTAATTAAGGAAGCCATTTTTTCCATTTTCTATAGCAGTGAAAAGCATTATTTATAATTCTGTAACAGTGAGGGATTATTTATAATTTCCATAAATATATAAATTGGTACTTATTATTCTGTATTCGTGAGAAAAGGAAAAGTGAGCCAGCACTGGCTCAGGAACAGTCATTAAAAGAAAAGCTATCACTTCCAAGACTGTTGACTTTCCCTCTGACTTAGTAAGCTTGAGGGGACCGAGCAGGAACACCACTGCCATTTCTGCTTCAGCTTGCAGAAAGAGAATGCCAAATGGAGAAGAACCAAATCATTAGGGAAAATATTTGATCCTAAGTTTCTAAAATGGTATTGAAAACAAGGAGAAAATCTAAGTTATGAAGATTTATGACGCACTTCAATCCCAAGTCCCTCAAGAGCCCTGTCGGCATTCAGTACAAAAGTGCTCGTCAATTATTTGGTCCTAAAGAAGGTATTTCAGAGTCATGTGCATAGAAACACCCATACGCACACATATCACAAGAAAACTGGCTGAGATATCTCTGCAAATGGGAGTTTTTATCATATTTCTTCCAGAGAAATAAACGCTGTGCTGAGTAGAATGCATCATCATTTTCTACCTTTCTTTTATGATGGGTTGTAGAAGCATCCATCTCTTCTTCTCCTATATTATCAATTTGTGAAGTTGGACTGCAATTCATTCTCTCCTCTTCTTGCCTTTGCAGTCTGTCCGCTACAGCTTGGATAGCCTCTGTCCATTCTTCTCTATTAAAGTGAGTAAAATTTCTCATTAACAGAAGATGATAGGTGGTTTTTAAAAATTTTACAAAATGTGAAATCAACACAAATACAGGCTATCCCTCAATAGTGCCCCCTCTCTACCATCACCCCAAATAAAAGACAAAGTACATCATTATTATTTAAAACAGTAACACTCATTTGTATTTACTGGCTTACATACCATTCTAATTATTTTTAATTCCTTTCTGCATTTCTCCTTCTATCTAGGACAATTTTATTTTCTTTTTATTTATTTATTTTTTTGGTACTGGGGATAGAACTCAGGTCCTTGTGCTTGTGAGGCAGGCTGAGCTAAATCCCCAGCCCAAGGACAATTTTAATTTTGTTTAAAGAATACTCAGGTACTTAGTGCAGGTGTGGTAACAAATTTTACCACTCTCAGACAGAAAAAAATTGTAATGCAGTACTGGAGATTGAACCCAGAGCCTTTGCACTGAGCTACTTCCTCAGCTGTTTAAAAGAAACAATTTTATGTTTTGAGTAAGTTGATAAGTTGCCCAAGCTGGGCTCAAACTTCCCATCTTCCTGCTTCAGATTCCCAGAATGTTCGGATACAGGCATGAGTTACCATGCTCAACTTGAAAATATTTTTACTTTTGCTCTTGGAAAAAATTTTTTTCTTAGTTATTTACTTTCAGCACTTTAAAAATATCATTCCATTATCCCCAATTATTACTGTATTCCATGCCAATTTTTTTCTACTGTTGTGTCACCTTTTCAGTCTAACTACTGCTTCTTTGAAAACATGTATTCTTTCCCATTGGCTTTGGTTTTTAGCTATCCAATGGGACTAGGAGTTTTCTCTATATTTTACCTTTCGAGATTTACAGGACTTCTGAATCTTTAGTTTGATCTTTAGTCCATTTAGAATGTTTTCAAACACTATCACTCCAAACACTTTCTTCTTCATTCTCTCATGCCTCAGATGCCAACTGTGTATCTATCTGATGCCACCTTACTATATCAGCTTTGTCTTACATTGCTCTTATTTTTATCTTCTGTCCTTTATCTCTGCATATTTCATTGTGGATATTCTGTTCTGATCTGTCTTTGAATTCACTAATTTTCCCAAATGTGAGGTCTTGGATATTCTGTTCTAGTCTGTCTTTGAATTCACTAATTTTCCCAAATGTGAGGTCTAATTTACTATTAAAACCATCCATTAGCACGCATAACTATAAATATTTTATTCCCGTTTTAAATTTTCATTTGGTTCTTTTTTTGTATTTTCCATCTGTCTGCTGAATTTCCCGGCCCTAACAAATTTAAACATACTAATCTATAGTTCTTTTAATCATTGCTGGATAACTCCACTGTTGAAGCCCACAAATCTGATTCTACTCTCTTGTTTCTTTTCCCCTGTGGTTTTGGCCACATTGTCATAAATCTGTGTGTGAAGTTTTAGATGAGCCTTACAAACTGTTCACAAAAACTCATCTAATTTGAGGCCTAGTTAGCAATAATCTTTTCTCAGAGAATATTTACAGTTGCTTTTAGCAGGTTCCTAAGAGACTAATAAAACCAGATCAATCTAATCCAATTTCAGAACTGAAATAATTTAAGGTTGGACTTTAATTCTCCCAAGATAAAATTATTTCCATTTTATCCTTTCTTGTATGGTGTAGTCCTTTAAAATATGAACTACCAAATGTAGTGATTTACCATGCCTTTTCTTTGGCAGGGCATGGAATTCAAGAATATGGCTCCCATCTCTGGAAGCTCCTCAAAATCCCAAATCTTTACATCTCTGCTAGAAGTGCCAAGCATGACAGGAAAAAGAACACTGAATCACTGAAGTCCCAGTTCCATGAGACTTCAGCTTTGTTGCCTATCTGATGCCTTCTTTTTCGTTTCTTTCTTTTGTAATATTTTGTTGCCCTTTACTAGTAGTTCTTATTTGAAATACTGACCCAAATTGCCAATTCACTATAATTGAACAAAAGCCTTATATCATTTGGGGGAGGGAGAAATGGCGGCAAAAGCATAGTGGGCCAAAAACGACCAATCTTCAAATTTCTAAGTAATATTAAAAATACAATCAATTTATAACACAGAATGAGACCCTCATGAAACAAATTAAATTTTATATACATATAAAAACAATTTGCCCTAACTGTTCACTTACTTTCTAATGAATGTTTAATTAAAATATGTGTGCTACTAAAGCACAAATATGCAAAGGCTTAGGAAGGATTTGTGGTCTGATAGGGGAAAACTTGTTACTGTGAACCAGTACAATAAAGTGTCATAGATAAAAATCATACAAGTATACACTAAGTACAGTGGAACTCTAAGAAAAACAATGGTATTTTTGTGATGACAGCAAACCAAAAGGCAACTGTTGGAAGATGTACATCATGAGTTAGTGATCATCAACATGAGCAAAAGACAGGATAGAGTATTTTTGCCAGTAGGGGCAAACAGGAGAGAAAACTATAGGCGATGGGACAGCACAGTATAGAATCAGTACTTGGGAGACTAGATATAATTCAATATAGATAGAACAGGAAGGGGAGGGAGGATATCTACTCACACATGAGATGTGTCTCTGGATGTGAGTGTGAATGTAGTGGAATGGCTGTGACACAGCATTTAGCCGTAAAAAAGAAAACCAACCTCAGCCAATAATGTGTGGGTGGCCATGTATGACATAATAAAGTATATGTTAAAAATTATACTTACCAAAAAAAAAAAAATTACACTTACCAGTAAATAATAATTTTAACTACATTCACAGAGAAAATCAAGTGAAAATCAGAGAAAATCAGAGAAATCAGAGAAAAAACAAGTGTATTTGTCATCACAAAAATTTTTAAGCCCTGCTTTAAAACAGAATTTACAGATAAAACTACTAGAAAAGAAAACACAAAATTATTATTTACAAATTCCAGGTTTGCAAAGAATACATATTTGGGGTACAGTAGCCCAAAGAAAATGGTATTAGGAGATGGGGTCTCAGGCCAAGATAGCAGAGCCCTCATGAAAGGGACTAGTGTTCCCACAAAAGAAAACCTGGGGAACTTCTTTGCATTTTCCACCATGTGAGAACATAGAGAGAAAGGATCCTCCACAAACTAGAAAGAAGGCTCTCAGTGCACACTGAATCTCCTAGCACCTTGCTCTTGGAATTCCCAGTCTCTGAAACTGTAAAAAAGTAAATTTCTATTGTTTGCAAGCTACCTAGTTCATGGGACTAAGACAATTCTCATTTTTTGGAGCTCAAAAAAAAAAAACAACTTAGGTATCAATTTAGCAAAGGATGTGAAAGACCTGTACAATGAAAACTACAAAATACTGATGAAAAAAATAAAGGTAGCACAAATAAATGGAGAGACATCCTATGTTCACGGACTGAAAGATTTAATATCGTTAAGGTGTCAATGCTACGCAAAGTGATCAACAGAGCTAATACAATTCCTATCAAAAACTATTTTTGCAGAAATAGTAAAAAGCAATCCTAAAATTCATACAGAACCATAAAGGATCCTCAATTGCCAAAACAATCTTGAGAAGAACAAAGCTGAAGGCATCACACTCCCTTACTTAAAAACACATTCTAAAAATACAGTAAGTAAAACAACATAGTACCGGCATAATAACACAGGCCAATGGTACAGAATACATAGAGCTGAGAAAGAAAATTATGCACATGTGGTCAAATGATCTTCCACAAGAGTGCCACACTTGTACAACGCAGAAAAGATAGCCTCTTTGACAAATGGTGCTGGAAAAATGATATCAACATGCAAAAGAATAAACTTTGAGCCTTACTGTAGATCATACATGAAAAGATTTAAATGTAAGACCTAGAACTACGAATCTCCTAGAAAAAAACATAGGAGAACTCATGACATTAGTTTTGGCAACTATCTCTTGACTATGACACAAAGAGTACAGTGAACAAAAGCAAATACAGACAAGTCAACCAAAAAACTTCTGTGTAGCAAAGGAAACACAGAAGAAGGAAAAGTAAATGTAAAGAATAAGAGAAGATTATTTGAAAAAATATATATATATAAAACCTAAAATAAAGAACTTCTATAACTCAACAGCAAAATTTTTTAAAAATAGATAAAAGACTTAAATAGACATTTCTCAAAAGAAGACATACAAATGACCTACAGGTATGTGAGAAAATGTTCAGCATTACTATCATCAGGAAATGCCACATCAAAAACCACACAGACACACTATGACAGGGATTATAAAATGAAACGAAATAAAAAATAACAGGTGTTAGTGGGGATGTGAAGAAACAGAAACTCTGTTTAACATTGGAGGGAAGGTAAAATGGTGCAGTTGCTACCAAAAACATTATGAAGGTTGCTCAAATAATTAAAAATAAAACTACCATATGAGCCAGCTCACTTCTGGGTACTTAGCAAAAAAAAAATTGAAATGGGTTATTCAAACAGATATTTGCTTTTCCATGTTCAGTGAAGCATTATTAAAAACAGCCAAGAGATGGAAACAATCAAAGTGTGTAGTAACTGTTGAACGGACAAGGAAAACATGATATTCATATACAATGCAACATTCTCCAGCCTTAACAAAAGAAATACTATCATCTGAGACAACATGGAGGGAATCGAATATCATTATGTTAATAAAATATGCCAGGAATAAGTGCCATATGATTATTTTACACATAGAATCTAAAAAAGGTGATAGTGGAATGCTGATGAGGAGAAGCCAGTGACAGTAGGGAGGAGGTAGGGATAGGAAAAGGTTGATAAATAGGTACCAGGTTATAGTTTGATAAAAAGCTAGACACTCTGGTGTGCTAGTGTACAGTAGGATGACCACAGGTAACAATAATGTACTGCACATTTTAAAAAGCTATAAGAAAAGATTTTGAAAGTTTTATCTGAAGGACATGATAAATGCTTGAGGAGCTATAAATATTTAGCCTCATGTAAGTATTATACAATTTACACATGCATGGAAATATGACATGTTTATCATTAGTGTATGTAATTTTTACATTTTAACTTATCAGTTAAATTTAATTTAAAAAGAAAATGCAATAGAATAGCTAAGAACATCTTGATATAAAACAATACAGGAAGTGGTGCTCTAAAATTCTCTAATTAAAGCTATGTGGTATTAATGATAGAATGACAGAGCAAGGCAAAAATATTAAAATCTAAAAGCCCAAGCATTTATATATACAGCCTAACATTTGTGAGAAAAGAACGGACTGCTGAGTAAGAGTAAGTAGTTCAATCCTATGCACTGAAATAAGTGGGAGATAAAGCTACACATTTAGTTAAAAACACGTAAGGGTCTTAGATTAGGAGCAACACTGCAAATGGAGTTTTTGTGACTCTCACTAGGCCTCCTTACGTCTTCATTGACATTAAAGTTATATAAAGTCTCCAAACACCAGATTCTAGATGAATATAGAATACACTCCAGTGACAAAAATAAATACGCTCTTTTTCATTTTTGCTAAAATTTCATCTTCCATTTCCTTCTAGTCATAAATACAAATGAAGACTGATTGTTCAGAAGAGTAGTGTGGTATTATTATAGAAATAGCAAATGATTTTAGCATCTTAAGATCTGGCAGAAATCCAGCTTTGTAAACACAAATGGCAAAATGAGTCATGCTTCAATGAGATGCTATAAATCCACTAAAAGAACGATATTTTCAAAGAATATATATTGACATGAGAAAGCTCCATTCATTTAGTTAGTCAACAAATACAGTGTTGGGCTCTAGACTACACGCTAAAGACAAAAAACAAACAAACACCCACAGCAAGAAGACATGATCCTTGCTATCAAGAAGTTCACAGTCTAGCGAGAAAGTGTTATAGTCATGACATACTTGGTATAAAAAGCATAAGAAGATATGTAAGTTTATAGCTAGGGGATATACTTACACTACATTAGACAAAGAAAGTTCTGTAGAAAAAGTGCTATTTAAACTCACATGTGAAAGATATTAGAAACTGGCCCAACTATGGCTATGGGTGAAGGTACAAGCAGACTGGAAACTCAGTCTGTGAAAAGGCCTACGAGCAATGACGCAGGAGTGGAGTGAGACTCGAGCAGGAGTGAGGACGAGGACACACAAAATTGTATGCACACAAGACACACAGGCCCATCAGCCAAGGAGAAGGGCTACAAGTTCAGAGAAGAAAATATCAGTGTCAATCTTTGGTTAGAGCAACTGCACGTAACAGTTTACTGATCAAAAAGAATTACTGAAATGATACTTTAGGGCTGGATTTATAAGTAGTAGGGCACAACTCCCAGCACCACAAAACAAGCAAAGAAAACAAAACAAAAACCAAGCCAAAAAAACTACCATTTACTAGGATTTCTTTATATTCTTTTGGTCTTTATTAAAATCCTAAAAAGGTCTATTATGACAAAACTTAATCATTTGGAAAATAAGGCTAATGATACATAAGCTCACAAGTTGCTAATTAAGACAACTATGCTAACACATGAGTGGGAAAGTAAGTCTGTGACTGCGGCTGCCAGCTCTCACTCATTTTCAGGCCACCAGATACAAGAACACTAAGCCTGAACTGGGCAGTGGGAAAGTGGTTACAAAAACTGACTGTAATCAGGAAGATAGAAACACAGCCCTGACAAAGCTGGTATGCCGCTTGCTAATTAGTGCTGCTGCTCCTCTTGTCAGCAACGATGACAGTCAGTCAATGCCAATCAATCCTAATTCCTTTCCCCACAGAGCTGACACCAAATTTCAGAACCCTTCTCAACATCGGATTTCAAGCAGCCACTTGCAATTATAAGGGCAAACTACTTGAACCCTTTTGCTATCACTTTTGCCTCAGACTTTCAAATATGAATACAAGTAATTCCATAGTTTTTTAAAATGCAGTCTGATTATAAAACTGTCTTTTTAAATTTGTATTTAAATCTTTAAATATTTTGGTTGCTCATACCAGAAACAAAACTATTAAGAAATATAGCATGTTGCAAATATATTTCCTTGTATGTACTGATAATGAAGTCAGTTACAAATACATCTTTAGAGTGATTGTTGCTTTTTCACAAAATGGAAAAAAAGTAAATCTCTTACCTTTCCTCTGGAGTATCTACATGAAATGTTCTTTCTATAACAGTGGTCCACTGGAGACATCTGATAATAAATGTGTTTGGCTTTGGTCGTTCTGTTTTCATTAACTGGCATTCTAGAAATAAAATATCTCTTTAAATATACATATTTTTTAATCATGACGTAAATAGTTGAGAACTACAGAATTCTATTCCAAACAAAACACAGCAACTACCTTAGTTTTCTATGGATCTCCGCCCAAGGTTAGGTCTGAACTGTGCTAGTATTTCTTTCCAATTCACTGTCATTCTGGCTAGTTCAGTCAACTAAACTGGACCATTTATTTTCCCCTGAACACATCTCCCTCTTTTCTCTATGTACGCCTTAGTTCCAGCTGTTCCTGCTATCTTTAATGTCTGTTTATTTTACTCCATTCATATGCAATCTCCAACAGTCAAAGTAAGACCCATTTTTTAAGGTGCACATCAAATTCTACTCCTTCCATGAAGTTTTTTATAATACCTGGTCCCAGACTGACCACTCTCTTCCTCATTTCTCACTACTCATTACTTTGTCCCTGTTTTGTTTTGTTTTTTAACTCAGCACCAGTCTTACAGTATTGTACACCATTCTAAGAAGTTATCCTTTATCCCTACCTAGATTATAAAGCTCTTTTATATAAATGATTGCTTTTAGCTCTTAGTATCCACAGCCATTAGAGGCAGTCAGTCAAAAGGGATTAAATTTTATCAAGCAACATGTAGGAAGATTTGAAAGAAAAATAGTGTAGTAGCTCAAAGTATGGATTCTGATACCGAGGCCCTGGATTTTGGGGGGTTTTCCTACCAATATTTATACAATCTTACAAAAGCAATCTCTGGTCTTCAACAGTTAAATAAGAAACTAACAGTACCTACATCAGAACTGCCATAAAGATTAATAATAAATTCATTTAATACTTAACAAAATATGACATAATAAGCAGTCAAGAGCACTAGCTATTATTATAGAATGTATAGCTAAATGAGACTTTAAAAGAGAAGTGGTAGTAGACATCAAGAGAAAGTTGGGCTGTCCATTGACACTGTGCTTTGGAAATAAACTAATTTACTCCTAGATGGCAAATTCATCAGTGCTTATCTGCTTTGTCTGTTCTCTAACACTAAGAACTACACCAGACCTTGACTTAAGAACTCGATTGGTTCCCGAGGGCTGGTTGTAACTCAAATGGGGTGTAAGCCAATACAGCTGAGATCTGGATGTTTACCTGGATACATGCTATAGATAACAAGAGGCAGATGAATCTTGCATTAATCTAATTAACCCAAGTTGTTCATATGTCAGGCCAGTCGAAATTTGAGATTCCACTGTATCAACTACAATTTTTATGTCATGAAGGTCCACATCATTACTCAAATTAGATTCTTTGACTCCTTACATTGAAAGAGATCATTCACCTAAGGCTCTTCTTAGTTTTCTTTTTTTTCCTAACAATTTTTCATGGTGTTATCCAACATCCTTCAGTTAATCAATATCAAAACCCAAGCTTCATTCCATCTTGAGTCTTAATTTTGAGACATACATGTCAGGGCTTAGGGAGGTGGTTCAGTGACACAGCACATACTTAGGACATGCAAGGGCCTAAGTACAATCTCCAGCATTTAACAAAAAAGCAGGACACATGTCTAAATATACAGTAGACATTTCTACACTGTTGAATTACTAGTACCACACCTAAAACCAAACTCAGTATCTTTCCCCTTAAATCCATTCCTTCTCCTGGCAGAGTGATCTTCCTTTTTCACAATACTAAGACTTGGCTCTATTTGGTTTTCCCACCGAGGCAATTCTACTTCAAATTTTCAGTGTCTACTGCCTAATCCTCCCCAGCTGCCACACCAGAATCTTCCTACTCAAGAGATGTTGACAGGTGCCTAAGTTACTTAAAGATAGAAACTGTACTCTGAGAGACATCTGGACATGCCCTAAAATGAACTCCTGATCTCTCCCACCCATGCTCCCTCTGCCAACCACTACCATAGCTTTCCTCTATTTTGTATGATGACACCTTCCTCTTTTCAACTGCTCAAGCTAAAAACCTTAGAATTACCCTGGAGTTCTCTCTTACATTCCACTCACTCCTAGATATCCTGCTGGATCTCCTTTCAAAACATTTCCAGTTTCTGATTACTTCCACCACCTCCACCACCTCAGACTAAGCCATCATCATTTCCCAAAACCTTAGAAGAGCTCTCTCCTGCCACTACAATTCGTTCTCAACACATTAGCTAGAGAGCTTCTTAAAATGAACATTTTCAAAATAACTTTGTAGTGTTTCAATTCACTAAGAATAAACAACGAAAGGCTCAAAACGATCAGGGATCCTCCTAGCCCTCTGACTGTCTGACTTCCTCCCCTAGCACTCCTTCAGGCCACTCTGTCTTCTACGCATTTCTTCCACAATGCACTTCGCCCCCTTTGCTTAGGGCCTTTTGTCAAGTTTGCCCTCTGCCTGGCATCCCTTTCCTTCCCCTCACATATCACCATAGGCATCTTCCTCCTTTTCTTCAAGTTTTTGATGAAATGTAATCTTCATAATGAAGCCTACCTTGGTGATTCTTTTTAACGCTGCAGTCCACATACAGGATCATACAATTTCTTTCATGGGCTCTCCTACTGATTTCCCATAGCATGTTATCATCTGTTAATTGTCTGTTTCCTCAACTAGAATGTAAGCTCCCTGGCATATTCTCAGTGCCTGACATCAGTAGGTTTCCAGATGATGAATTCTGAGAGTAAAAATCCAAGGCAATTCTGATGCCACAGGAAAGGAGAAAATACCTTTCCTATGTAGACAAAAAGAGACAAGGTTTACTGGATGAGTAAACGTTGACTCTGGGCTATTCAGTTTAGTGACTGAGCAGGAGAGAAGACAGGGTAAAACTGGAGCACAGGTACAGCTGGGGCTATCATGCAAGTGGAAGCTAGTAGAAATTGGTTTTTTATTGCTTCTATTTTTTCCAACTAATTAGGATGTGAAGTCATCAGTTAAAAATACAGTTGAAAAAGGACGCATTAGAACTTTGAAAAGAAAGAAGATATCAAATACAGCTCTAACAAAATAAAAGAACATACAGATAAGGTAAACATATCCTGACTTCTTGTAGCATTGAGGGCCCACTTGAATTTAAGGGACAAAATTTAAAAGTAGTACCAGAGAGCATGGCTGTGTATTTCTCCCCAAGAATACATGGTTGTGTGGGTGCAGTTGCACAAGGGATAGGATTTAAGTCAGGCTGCATTTTAAGCAATTTAGGTTTGTCAAAGCAAAAAGGTAGAGAAGAAGAGAGGATGCAAGGCAAGACAGTGATTCAAATAATCAACTAAGAAACTTAAAATGTCTTTGGAGCACATGAATGGATAAAGAAAATGGGGTATTTACATACAATGGAATAGTACTCTGCCTTAAAGAAGGATAAATTTGAGTCATTTGTAGGAAAATGGATAAACCTTGAGACCATCCTGTTAAATGAAATAATTCAGACACACAAGCTTAAATATCAAATGGTTTCTCTTACATGAGAAACCCAAAATATAAACAAAGAGCAAAATAAAAGATAGATAAGAGCATCTTTTGCAAATGAGAAGGGAACCAAGAGATGGTGGGGAGGGGAGGAGAATGAAAAAGACTAAGATGTGTTAGGTGCATGAACCAACTCTCCATGAGGAGTGCAATCATTTATGTACCGGAAACACGTAAGAACAACAAAAAATTTCTTTAATGTGTTCGGAAGGAAGGGATAATTATGGTATAGCATGTAAGATAATTAAAGGGTAAAGGAATTGACAGATCACAAAGAACAACTTTATCATAGTTAAGCCTTGTACAACATATTTTTTAAATTATAAAATTTAAAAACTGCTTAGTATGCCAATTTACACCCCTTGAAACATTAAAGTTTTAAAATACCAAAGACATCATATCAATTTACGGGGCCAATTTCCTGTCTTATTGTGCCTAGCAGTCTTACTTTACTCTTTCTGATTTTCCTCCTTATAAAACTTCTACTAAATTTCTAGGCAGTGGATCACTACAGGTGTCTCGGTAGAGAGCAATTCTGGCAGGAGATGTGTTTGGTGATCACTAGGTGTCAGGCACAGTGTTCACTGAGTGTTTCCAGGGACAAATCTGAAGAGTATTATGCCATGACCCTTCATTTTATGAATGAATGAATTTACAAGACTCAAGCTAAATAACTGGACCCAAACACATAGTTTGTGAGAAACTGTGTAAGGATTTATTCCAGGGCTATGTGAATCCAAATCAGATGCTCTTCTGAAAAGAATAGTGCTAGAAAAACTGCCTTTAGAAGTCAGTAATCATCTGTCAAAGCAATGGGATGGTCCAGTTCCTTTCTAACGCGACCCCACCCTCTCTGTGATTAGCCCTGCTGCCACTGATGACAAGTTTCCTTCTAAGAGGAAATCCAGGACAATTTTCACCTGATAGCAATGTTTGAGAGTTGCGAGAACCCCAATGTGTTTGTTCCTGACTCTGACCTTGCAGAGGGATGCACTGGAATAAGGACTGTCCCCTAGCAGGATTCTGATCTTTAACATTTTCTGTTTCTGTAGGTGGTAGTGTGTAAGGGGAGGTTGTTCAGAATTAGTTGAAGGGAAAGAAGGTAGCAAGGGCAGCAAAGAAGGCATCAGACTCTGAATTCTTTCTCTGCAAAGTCACACCCTACAACTTGCATGAATCCAGTTCCACATTTCTAGTTATTTTTGTCTGAACCAATCTATTACAGACAACATGACTTTTTACATATATGGAAATAGGAGAGAAAACAAGCTCTTATATTTTATTTCATAACATAATGGATTCAATAAATGAGGATTATAAGATTGAGTTAACATTATTTCTACTCAAGGGCCAGGGATTTAGCTCAGTGGTTTCATTGCCTGCTGCACAAGTGCAAGAACCCGAGTTCGATCCCCAATACCAAAAAAAAAACAAAAACAAAAAAACGATGTTTTTCACTTTATGACCAATATTCCAAAATCTGACATTTTAATTACCATAAACCTTATGACTTTGTTATTTACATGGAATACTATATGTGAGTTTAAGCTGAATCTGAAATTATGACACGTTAATGTGAACTTCTAACATATTTTATTTAGTGAATACAGTCACTAGATATCACTGTTTGCCAAAAGCACATTTTCAGAGCCAGCATTTTCAACACTAACATTTTTCTTTTCTATACCCACCAAATCCTGCCTCTCACAAAACAAATGCATACTTTCAGAGTCTTTTAGAATAACCGTTCTCTGCAAACATGAAATTTTAAATTTTAATTTCACTTTGAAACAATGATGAAACTACAGAAAGGACACAATCATTTACTATCAGAAAATTTTAAGAGGAATACAGCATCTAATGGACTCAATGAGGTATTAGGCACATTGGCTTCTTGTTTTGCTTTTTTGCAGTACAGTAGCTACAACCTTTAAAAAAAAGTGCTAAAATGTATGTCACACAATTCACCACTTCGACCATTGTAAGTGTACAGTTTTGTGAATAAATTCATCTTGTTTTGTAGGCAAGTTGTTTTTCAACTATTATTTACTTTGATTTACATATCATCCATACTCAATACAAAAGAACTGGTAAGATAGAAAATAGAATACAAAAACCAAAACGAATTCCCAAAACAAAAACAAAACCCCTCAGAGTTCCCCCACAGTTAATGTTTTAATGTACAGCCTTTTACCTCTTTGCTATTTTATTAAAAAATGAAATCATAATTAACTATATTACATGCTGTGGATACATTTCATATAGATTTATATCACCATATTTAATGGTGACATAAAACTCCATTGGACTCCTATACCAGAGTAAACTGAGCAGTTTGCTTATGTTTGTAATTGTTTGTAATTATAATCAATGTTTATAATATAATGTTTAGAATAAAATGCATGAAACAGAGATGTACTTAGATATAACAAGATGACATTTAACCATTTCATTATATAACATACTAGTGGATAACTAAAAATTAATCATGAGATCTATTTTTATTTTTATTAACAAAAAGTAATTTATATTTGAAGCCTGATGAAGCTGGGATAATGAAATTTTAAAATAATCCCCCCAAAAATGGATTTATAGATTGAAAATTCTCTGAAGGTCCCTACTATTTCATTACCTAGTACCATGCCTAAACAAAATCAGTCGTAAGTAAATGGAATCATTAGTACCGGCTCAATTCTGTAATGATTCTATGCCTTGGCTAACTGAAGTTACATTTTAAAAAAAGGTAAGCAAAGTCAGGTGAGGTGGTAGATGCCTATAATACCAGCACACAGGAGGCTGAAGCCTACCTGGGCTACTACAGTGAATTCAAGGCCAGCTGAACTATATATAGTTAGACCCTGTCTCAAAAAAGCAATCAATCAATCAACAAACATACTTATTTTCATTTAAAACCTAAACAACAATCTATCGCTAATAACATAATTGATTCAGGCAAAGATCATCTAGGGATGCTGAAATCATTACATTAAATAACTGACAACCTGGGGCCGGGGATTTAGCTCAGCGGTTTTGCTGCCTGCTATGCAAGCGCAAGGACCCAAGTGCGATCCCCCGTACCAAAAAAAAATAAAATAAAATAACTGACAACTGAATGGGGCATGGCAACATGTCAACCCACATATTATCTGCCAACCACAAGGGGGAATCTAAATTTTATAATGAAGAATGAAGCTACTGCCACCCAAAACCAATGAAGAAAAACAACATCACTAACAGCTGGTCAAGCAAATATTAAGTACTTCCTGATGTGATGCAACATCAAGTACATAGAATCACCAAAGAAATAGTCTTGGGAGAAATACTGAATGTGAAGTTAATGGACTCTTTAGATCTAACTTCTATTTTATAATAAATACAAAGGTAGAGGGAAAAGTTAAATGACACCTGCAAAAACAGAATTCTAGAAGAGAAGACTTTCTATAGGCCAACTAGCCTGGTGTACTTAGTAAGGAAATGTATCCAAACTAGGGGAAAGGAAGGTGGTGAGACAGAACACAGAACTCTGCTAAGCCAGAAGACAAAAGCCTAGCAATGTAACAACCAAAAGAAAACTGCTGTTCTTGATGTATTATGGTTTAAACAAAGTACAGAAGATATTTTTGTAGACAACAATGGGGAAATCTGAAAATGAATGCCTATTAGTATTGAAAATTTCTAAGTTTCATTAGGTATGATTATGCAGGAAAAGCTCATTTTAAGAGACATACTGAAAAACTGTGGGATATGAATGCCATGATATTATAATTTAAACATTTAAACAAAACGATGATGTAAATATAGTAAATTGTTAACTGTTAAAACTAGGTGGTGAGTATATGAGAAATCGATGAGCTATTTTCTCTACTTATCTGTATGTTTAAATTTTTCATTATTCAAAAAAACCAAAAACTTCCTCCCTAAATAATATTAAATTCTTTTCTCAAAGTTTATACCAAAATAAACTAGAGAAGGTTTAACTTCTTGAATGTAGAGATTATTTTAAAATAAAATACATAACCCATCTAAAAAAAGATACTTCTAGTTAATGGAGCTCACTAAAGTCATGTTAAGTTTCAGAATATTATCACTGGGCACTGAAGTTTAAATGTGTAACTGTTAGAAGAATCAGTTTATTTTATATTGACCCTAATTTACACTTTAAATGCCTCATTTCCTTTTGCACATATGGGACTTCCACTCACATATCTTCGAAGCGTTCCTCTCATGGACACTAGAGTGAAATAAACAATAGCTCTACACCTAGGCCAGGGTGCTGACTCAGAGTCCATCTTTAATGCACTTGCCCTGAGTGCTGCTCCCTCTCCCTAACTGCCTAACTGATCCTCATTTCACTAAACAAATGACACAAAATCATCATCTACAAGAGTGGCCTTTGTTACCTGTTCCCTAATCAATGAGTAAAACTGTGGTTTCCACCCACCATGCTCTTTCTCATCAGATATTTTTCTTGTTCTCATTTTCATTTCTTTGCTACATTTTACACTCCAGTCTCTTTATCCTTTGAATCAAGTCACACTCTCCTTTGACTTCCATGACGCTCACTTGCCTGGTCTTACTACCACCTCTGACCATTCATTCGTCTTTCTTAATGCCTCTTCTTCTAAGTGGAGCTCTCCCTGAAGCTCAGACCTTACTGTTATGTTACTCTCTCCTTAGTAAATTCAGAAATTAAACAAATATTATGCATATGCCATGCAAAGCCTAAATATCGGGCATACAAAAGTGAGCAAAGTTCCTTTTTCTATAGGGCTTACATTTTCCTGAGGGGATGGGTGAATGAGCAATGAACAAAGGAGACACAGAAGTGTTTATAAGCACTGTACTATGAACAAAAACTAGGAAGAGGAACAAGTGAGTGTGAGAGGGCGTTACTATTTTAGAACGAATAGATAGAAAAGGTGTTCTTTAATGAAAATGAGGCCAATGCAGGTTCCTGGGGGAAGAATGATCTGAAGAGAACAACCTGAGAGCAGTGACCTGCAGTTGGAGGCACTCATGTCCGCCACATGGCAAGGACCCAAGGTGCTAGAATGAAGTAAGAAACGGACAAGAGATGAGATGAGAAAAGCCTCGGCAAGTGGACATTTATTACTGAATACCGGCCAAGTCTGAAATTGTAAACAAAGGCAGTAAATGTAACTTTTCTTTTCAGGTGGTGCTGGGGATTGTACCCAGGGCCTCGCACATGCTAGGCAAGCACGCTATCACTGAATGATACCTCTAAGTACAATGAAGATTTTTTTAAATTTTATGAAAAAAATAAAACAAATTTTCATAACCAAGTAAGAGAATAGTAATAGTTATCACACTTTCTATTGTTATCTTCAAAGTAATTGCTCAGTACAAGACATAAACCAAAGAGTCTTACAAAAACAGAAACAGATCACAAACATTCTTTTCAATGAAGATAAACTTTAAGGGAGAAGGAAAAGTTGGTAAGGACTCTGGTTTTAATAGAGGGAGGCTACCCTGCATATTCTAGTCACTTAATCACCTGATGAACCTGCTCCTCCAGTCCCAGGCCTTCCAATGAAGACCCAATCCCACGTGGCAAAACTGAAGTTTCTCTACAGAGGCCCTGTCATATTATCACCTTACTCCCAACACATCCAGCAAACACACACATGTGCACATGTGTTTTAATCATCCAAGCTGAAAATTATCATGCCAGTACAGTTTTTCTACTCATTTTATTTCTGTATCATTTTCCTAATCAACGAAGAAACACTTCCTCAGTCATGTGTGACTCATCCTCTCCTTCAATCCCACGGTCAGCCAGCAACATCTGTGTTAGCAGCTCTTCTGTGCTGTCTCCTGCAACCACCCCTTCTTTTCACTGCTGACACCCAAGCCGGGAACTTACAACCAAAATCTGGATCACTGAAATGGCCTCCCAGATGGTCCTCTCTCTCCAGCCGTCTGCCTCTCCAAGTTGTCCTACATACTACTAGCCAGATCAGTCTTACTCAAATTCCTTTTCCATATTATCATTCTCCTCCTCAAAAAATATTCTACTTTCTGCAACAGAGTTTAAACTCCTTAATTTGCCTTTCAAAGCTATTCATAGTCAAGTGTATGTATGTTTATATTTTTAAAATAAGTCACAATAACATAATTCGAAAAAAATATTTAAACCTTAACTGCATTCTTAACTTCAAAGCAACAGCTTTTACATTTAAAAGATATCCTTCTTTCCCTGGGTATATTAGATTTATAAGGAATTTTTTTCCCCTTTGGAGAAAAATAGAAAGTAAAAAGTAGGCCCAGGATACACAGTAAAGCATACTACTGTCTAAATAAACAATGAATTTCGGAAGATTATAAACAACCAAACCAAACAATCTCATTAAAATTATATATAAAGACTGTCAAACAGTCATTATTAAAATCTGATCTCTCCAAAAAACACCCTCCAATTGCTTGCAACTTTAAGAAGATATAGATTTTTATTTTTTTTCAAGGAATTGTAACTCTAAATAAAGTTTTAAAGATTTTAACCACAGCTACAAGGATGTTGCTGGGTCTTTAATAAAGGAAAGGGAAGAGAGGGGAAAGGGAGAGGGAGAGGAAGGGAAAGAGGAAGGGGAAGGGAGAGGGGAGAGAAAGAACAAAACTATTTGAAAATCTGGTTTAACTGATACACAGCAGTACCAAGCTAACTAAAGAGACTCCTTAAAATAACCAGCTCATTATTCATCTCTACAAGAACAGGGAAAGATATCTAATTTTAGATCTTTGCCAATTTAGTTCAGTAGGGAAATTTTGCTTTCTATTATATCCTCAAAAATGTTTTAATAATAATAATTTTAGCATATGATCGGCTGCTACACCACAACACTGAGATTTCACATATAATATTTCTCATTTAATCGTCTCAAAATTCTAAAGTATTTCCATTATTTCTGGTTCATAAATTTAAGAAAAAGGAAGCTATTTGATTTTTAAGTTATATGTTCAAAATTATCAAGTCATTAAAGAGATAAAACTTGAGTCTCACATCCAGGTTTTTTAGCTCTAAATTTTGGGCTCTTCTTTTTATATCTGCCTTAGAAATGTTGGTTGCTTACAAGAAAGAAAGTGAAGTTTACTTCTCTATAATAAGCTTTATATATTTCACTTGCAGATTTCAGGCAAACAGATGGATAGAAACAAGTCACATACAGATTATTAAAATATGCTTTCCTCCAAAGAAAACTGAAAAGGCCCAGTATATAGTATTCATGTTCTAAAAATAATTGTCACCTACCTTGAGAACATGACATTTAAAAGCAACAATGATGATTAGATTGGGAAAATTCTAAGTGATACATAACATGTCAAGGAATACTATTTTAAGGATTTTGTTATACAAATTACATTTGGAAAACATCATTATCAGATTATTCAAACAAGGCTGAGAGAATATTTGAAATATTTATTGGTCAAAATGTTAAAAACCTTGTTTTCATGAATTAACATGTAGCCAGAATTGTCTGGAGTCTGATAACTAAGTTATACAGGTTTGTCAATCTAAGTAATCTTTGCTTATGCTTTAGTCATAATAAAATTCTAAGTCAAAAAGCTATTTATAGCTAGCTTTCTATGGTCTCTAAAATTTCAAAGAATTTATTAAACAGTAAATCTGTAAATAGTACATTTTAACAAAAATATTTTAACAAAATACCCTATTTCCATAGGACTACTGTGAAGTTCAAAGGAAACAATGCATATGAAGCAATGGTATAAAAAGAGAATTAAGTATTTATTTCAAATTACTTTATAAGACTATATAGAAATAGAAACTTTACCAGTGTGCTTTTGGAAGCAGTAACTGTTACTGGCTGGATGATTCAATTATCATGAACTATTCTGGCATGTTTCAAAAGCATTGCCATTTTAAAACATAAAAAATGTCTAAAAATGCAACCATAGTAATAGATGCTGAGTGCACGGGTTGGGGGATGAGGGAAAAAAACAATGGCAAATTGGTCCAAAAGGACACTGAGACTTCATAGTTGGAAGACTATTGTGCTAACAATTAGTAACAGAGGAAGCAGAGTACAAAACAAATGAATGAAAAAGGCTGAACTTGCAATGAAAGACCTTATTATAGTGCAGAAACATTATTGTAATAAAGGGGCAATGTACTCTCCTCTATAAAATTTCCAAACAGGCACCCTCGTCTCTTTTCTCTTCCCCTGCATTTCATTTTTTCATTAGCATCTGCTTATGTATTATTTCCAACCTAACAGATTCTCTATATCTTTTCTAAATTCCAAGATCTAGGGGTCCTTTCCTCCACTCCTGGCCCTAGGGCTCATTTAAATTTTACCCAGTATATAATAAATGCTTCAAAATTAACATAAAGATATGGAGGCAGGCAAGAGGGCAGTGATTTAGCATTAAGAACTTTCAGGAAGCAACAAGACACATGTCCCTCAAGTCTAATTTGTTTAAAATGCAATGATTATATGACTTATCACAGATATCCAGATGATGATCCTATCTCCAAAATTTAGTGCTTGCCCTGTGACTTCTTTGATATAATTAGAATAGCAGTTATGAAATCCTCATGCACTAGTGATTCTTTTACATTAAGCTTCAGTTTTCTCAAATCCAAGTGGCCAAAAGCTCTGAAATATTATTTCATATACTAGGGAGGTAGGACAAGACTTGATTCATGATACTGACAAGCTAGTCTAGAGGTATAGAAAGCCCACACCTTCTGAACTGCCCTCACCAGAAAAACCCACCCCATCAGGCCCTAAGGTGTCAGAGATGCTGTCATCAGCTGCACGGACTGAAAAAGCACTGCCTTGAGGCCTAAATATTATAGGTTTAGATTGCAGCTCCACCACTTACAAGATGCACCATCACTGAGAAATTTCATGAGCAGAGTTTTTACAAATATAACAGATTATTTACCTGCAAGAATGTTAAAAAGACTGACCATCTAAGTGTACCGTGCGTAGCACAACAAGCTGTAATTTATTATTACTTCTCAAAAGACATGATTCAAGAAATCATCTATTACTGATAAGTCAATCATTAAACTTTAGAAGAACAACAAACTTTAGAAATTTCTCAGTCTAACTTCATTGCTAAATATAGACAAATTCTGATCCTCAGAGTGGTTAAAATTACATAATAAATGTCTATGAAATAATCCAGCCACCAGGCTGCCACAATAAGCATCCACTATTAATCCTCTGTGCATAATACGTGGCATACCTCTAAGTTTCCGTGGGTGCTAACTACATATTACTTGAAAAGAGTTGTCTCTGAACCCCAGATATGATTAAATGTATTCAAGCCAGATATTAGATGAGAGTTCAAATCAGTGTTTGGCATTTACTTGCTTTGAAACTCTGGGGAAGTTTTTCATCTCTCTAGGTATGTTTTGTTATCAAGGTTTTTTTAGTGGTAATGCAAGATATTTATGTCATGTTGTTCTTACGGCACATGTGATTACAAAAGTAAAGTACCTAGTGCATAGAAGGCACTAGAAATGTCAATTCTCTTCCCTTCTTTCCATATATTCCTTCTAATGTGCTGTGGGGATGAGATTAAACACCAAACATAATAGGCATACAATCACAGTTCTCATTACCACAGCAAAAACTACACACTGTTCTCTACTTTCTAAAAACTAAAAATTTTCTGTTAAAAATTGTACACTAAAATAAATATTCAACAAACCAGACAGTTATTGTGCTTAACCAAAAATTATCTACAAATTTCTCAGTTCATAAATAAGCACTGTCACAAAGGGATGCAAATAGAATTTTTTAAAAATTTTGTTTTTGGTACCAGGGATCGAACTCGGGTCCTTGAGCTTGTGCAGCAGGTGGCGAAACCACCGAGCAAATTCCCCAGTCCACAAATAGAACTATTTTTACCTTTCATATACTAAAGGGTGTCATGGAGAAAAATCATGAGATTGGTACTGAGATAAATAACAGTATCAAAGGCTGGCTGGAGTTGGGTGGTAGTATACACTCATTATTTTTTTTTACCTAAAAAGACTTTAATGAAGAATTGTACAGAAATCCACCACATTTCTTATCACACATAGACTGGAGGTGATGAATCTTCCCATCCACATCACCCAACTCTCCTATACAAGAGCCGGCAGATTTAAAAAAAATAAACAGATATAAAGAGATAATGTACCCTTTTCCAGGAAAAAAGCTATAATTTAAAACTTGTAGCCTAAAAATATTGCCCTTAAAGTAGGATTTTTAAATAGGGCACTTATTTGTGTCAATGAAATTATTTATATACTAGAAAAGAAGATTTAAAAAGGTAGTGTTAGTATAGAAAGTGCACATAAAACACCCAGCAAGCTAACAGGGTTCCCAGTGCCTAACACTGACCTGGGAAAACAAAGTGTCTGCTATGGTGAGGGCATTCTGTTAAATATTTCAACTGCTGTATTTATTTCTTATCATTTATTCTTTCTCCTTTGGACTTTCTTCATCCTAGAAAGGAAAATACTGTACCATGTAGACCTTTCATTCATTTTCATATCCAGTTCATTGAACAGGAAAGAAGATTATTTGGCCAAAGTTTCTCAGAAATAATTTTTCAAATTAATGCTACTCTTGTTACTGGAATCTACTTTATCTTTTGAAATCTTACTGTTTGTCTGAATAATGTCAATTTCCAAGGAAGCTGTTTTTTGTTGTTGTTGTTTTGTTTGTTTGTTTTTAGTATCAGGTTGCACTTGTGAGGAAGGCTCAGTGCTGCTGAGCTAAATCCCCAGTCCCCAAGGAAGCTGTTCTTCTGTTTTTTTGAAGCTGTTCTTGATGATCCCATTTTTCATGATCCCTGTCTTTCCTAAACTCTAATGGTGTATTTTAATTGTAAAACCCCCTTCAGAACTTAACCATAAAACATTTCAAACTCTCAATTCTAAGTTTTGTAGCAAATTTTTCAACTACACTATAAATTTTTCAAAGCCAAGGGTTATACCATTTATCGATGGAATAATGAAATGAACACAGGATTTGAAGTTAGCATTCTATCAGACCTGGGTTTAAATTATGGTTCTGTCAGTTGTCAGGTTAAGTGACCTACAGCATGTCACACAACCTCTCCGAGTCTCTTAAAATTGGAGAACATAACACTTACCTCACAGTGTTGTTGTGAAGATTAAATGAGATTAACTTATGTGAAAGGGCTTGACACATAGAAACGGTCAAAGAAAGTTTGGTTTCCTTCCTCGTTTCTTTCTTTTTCACCTCAGTACCTGGTACAATGTTGAGAACATAACAACCCTCAATAAAAACTTTCTAAATATTCATCAGAACTTAGAATTCCTAATTATATGTAAGTATTCATTTTCATGATGTATGTTTCCAAATTGTGTGACTAAATCATATACACACGAGCGCACACATGGTAGGAAGTTTCAAAACTGAGTGTGTGGGGTTGTTATTTGGGAAGACTGAACAGTCAAAGTGTCAGAGACAAAAGTACTTAAAAGTCATTTAGTAATAGTAATTATGCATCGTGTGCTCCTTTACTCAAGCAGCTATGGATCAGTGATAATTGACTGTTGACATTAGAAAAAGTTACATGACAGACGGGCAAGGAGACAGGAGGGAAGAAGGAAAAAACAAGGTAGAAGAGAAGGAAGACTGGGTATGCAGGGATCTCTCTTCTGTGCTAACATCAGTTAAGGTAAGCCCTGAAGCTGACCATTCTTTCGCTGCCTTCCCCTAAACAATCCCCATTGTATCCTCTACCTTTGGGGGGGTAGTTCTGAACTAAATTAATTTTAACCTTCCCCTCAATGGAGGGTAACCAAGAGATGACCTTTGCACTGAGTTACACTCCAAACACTTTATTCTGAGGAAGAGTCTTGCTATGTCTCTAAGATGTCCAAGTTGAGCTTGAACTTATGATCCTTCTGCCTCGCCTTTCAGTATGCTAAGATTACAGGCAAGTGCCACCACCCCTGGCTCTAAGATATCCTTTTAAAATAGCCAGAAATATTTGAAGATTTTATCTTTATTTTTTAAAACACAACTTCTGGCTAAAAAGAGGGAACAGTAGTTACACAGGTGCTGAGTTGGCCACAGTGATGGCTTTTGTGGGGTGGGGGTGGATAAGCAGGCTTTGTGGGTCTGACTTTGCTTACTCAGGAGAAGAACAAGTTCCCTAAGATAAAAGCCCCTGGCATTAAACAAAACAAGGAATACTCCCCTAGTCCTCGGCCCTCAACCCCATGGGATACTTGTAAAGGGTTCTGCCTATAACCTAACAGTTTAAAGAAAACTCAACAAAGCAGTTTCCTCCCCACTCTAATGTAATTTAACCAAAGAGGATGAAAAATTGCCATTCCACTCAGTTCTGCAAATATTACTGAGCATCTTCTATCTCATATTAAAACTTTCATTTGTAGAACACTTTAAAATTTACAAAATATTTTCACATATATATTCTCATTTAATCTTCACCTGTTGTTCAAAGATGAAAAAAATAAGGATCAAGAAGTCACACAATTGGTCCAAGGTCATGTAACTAGTAAAGAAGTAGATAAGGCGGGCTGGGGATTTAGCTCAGCGGTACTGGTGCCTGCCTCACAAGCACAAGTTCCGGAGTTCAATACCCAGTACCAAAAAAAAAAAAGACTTAGAAGTAAGATTCACAGTCAAATACCTCTAACTCCTAAATCCAATGACTTTCCAGTACATAATTCTGTACAAAAAATGTAAATGAGTATACACAATAATTGTCTTCTATAAGTTTGTTTCTTTTGATTTTAAATAGGCCTCCATATTCCTTAGTATTCTGATAAATGGGACTCAATCTAAAAAAAACTGGCTCCAGCGGACATCAGGATAGAGGGGTTAGAGATCACTGAAGTTTTTATGGAAGATACAAGCCCTAAAACAAGCAACTTACCTATAATCAAGGCAGCATTCAAACAGTGAAATTATTTAATAGGAAATATAAATAAACACATATTCTTGAAGGTCACTGATGGAGGCGCTCAGAAATAGATGTTGCACTCACTCCTGAAAGCTAGATTTGAAAGTCAGCACTGCCACAGTAATTCCCAATGAAATGAGATTACTTTTTTTTTTTTTTTGGTCGAATTGGACCAATTTGATGAGAGGAAGGCAACAAGTGACTCTATATGGTATTGTCACCAATTTTCTAAAAAACCACCTTGTCTTAAAGTGGTTTTTACAAAGGTTTTTTCCATTACAAATTCTAAATTTGGTTTATGGGTTAAGTTTTGCAAAATATATCAACATAACACCACTTATGATAATGAAGGCTGGGAGCCAATTTGACTAAATTTCCAGTAAGTTATTTTATGATGAATTTCTTTTCCTTACAGTGAGATAAACCTATTATTAGACTTAACTTTCCATTTACCTACAAGCCTGATCACAATTAGAGATAAGAACTAAACCTTCAAATGATTATACCAGATGGTCTAAGAAATCATTTATAATAAAAAGTTAGGACTTCTGTATACAAATGAACCTAACAAGATACAGCAATTTATGTAAAAAAAAAACAAGATACATATGCAATATTAAAAGTAATAAAATAAAAGGAACACTGAAAAGATAATTAGGTATATAAATATAGTTACAATTTTGGCGAGTGACTCTGGATATATCAAAAATAATTCAGCTTCTCCTTGTGAAAAATGGAGAAAGCTTTTGAGATTTTTTTCCTGAGTGAGGAGAGGCTATCTGCAAAGGAAGTTTTTCCTATCCTACGCATCACTTCTGAATATTAGAGAAAAGAGAATAGAATGGGGGAGCCTGCACTGTAGTGGCAGAGATGAGAGTAGACAGGCCGGGAAATGAGGCAATAACTTGCTAAATGACTCAGGACCTGTTTACTAACCACATATCTCAATACTGTATACTGCAACCAAATACTGTAGCTGCCCCCACCTTCCTTAAATCAAATACTGATGTGGACATCCAATGCTCAAAAACTTTTGATAGTTTCCAAAGAATTTTGATAAAACTTCAAATTGGTATTCAAGACCTTCCACAACCTGATTGCAATCTATTTAATCTTAGCTTTTTCCTTCTCCAATATAAATTATCCATGTAGCATACTGCTTGTACTATTCACCGAACCACAGCTTAATTCCTGACTTCATGTTTGCTTATGTTAACCTCACTGATAACACACTTCCTCTTCCAAAAACCTTTTAGAGCTCTTGTTGACCTTATTACATATATAAATTCATACTTAGTCATCCTAGCTTACCTTATCACATTACTTCTTCCAATTTCTACAGCATTTATTTCTACAAGTTCAGTTTTGAGAATTAATCCCATATTTCCTCCCATAGTTATGTGTTTTACATGAATGTTGGCCAGGGTCAATGTCAAACTCCTACATATAAAATGTGTATTGTACAATTCTTTTACTATCCAGTATGGGTATAATGATCAACAAATCTTTTTTTTTTTCTTAAATTCTTTTATTGGTACATTTTAGGTATACAATACATTTACATTTATCAGTGGGTGCTTGGACCTGTACATGATGTATCTTGGTTCTTATTTTTTCCCCATTCCCCTGACCTCCCTTCACCCCCTCCACCCTTCCCTATTTACAAAGACTTTGTTTCTATTTTTTCCTTTTCTCATAATTTTTCCATTCCCTTCTTTCCTTTCTCCTTTGCCCTTCTCCTCCCACTTCCCCTACCCTTTTGGACCTTTTCTTCCTATTACAAATTCTCAATTATTCGTTTTAATCATTTTAATCCTTATTTACACTTTCAGTTTCTCACACTAGAGAAACTATCCGGTATTTACACATGTGATCAACAAACCTTTAAAAGTGAATTATTCTAACCTCTCATAAACCATATTTATTTACATAGTTTATGAGATTTTATAGACACATAGAGTTATTCTCAGCTGCACTATGTGTTCAGTGAGTCTAAGAATCATATCATAAGTGTCTGCTCTATTCCCACATTTCTTCAGTGGAGGGATCAGTAAGAATAAGCATATTTGTCTACATACTTAAACATCTCAAAATCTAACATTTATTCAAAGGTACAGATGATTTGGGGTAAGTTTAAGTCCCATAATTTCCTTGCTTTCTTTCAAAAAGAGAGGAAAACTAAAATAAACATTTCATCATTTAAACTGGCCTAAGAAATTCAGATTGAGGCCAAATCAGCCCGCTGCAGACAGGCACGTCTGCCCATGCCCTATCTAGGTCCTGAGTCGCACAGAACACGCCGAATCAGCCCGCTGCAGACAGGCAGGTCTGTGCATGCCCTACAGAGGTCCTGAGTCTAGCGGAAGACACCAAATCACCCCGCTGCAGACAGGCAGGTCTGCCCACACCCTACCGAGGTCCCCAGTAGCACGGAACACACGCCGAATCAGCCCGCTGCAGACAGGCAGCCACCTGATTCCACACTACAAAGACGCAGAGGACACCAGACCACCAGACCAAGGTACTGAGTCCCACT